>BGZK01000378.1:0-445429 GCA_005406025.1 Eumeta japonica
AAAATTGGAAGCGATAATGTCTATTTGTGAAAAGACGCATATGCATGTACAAGCATCCACATCCACATGTGCATGGGGATGCACCCACATATGCATCCACAAGGTACGAGTGCCGGCAAACATTAATATTTTGATCGCTGTTTGTCGACAAGCGGATCGCGCGCCGACGCGCCGAGCGCCCGAACACGCCGCGCCGTCCGCCGAGCGGACCCGCGGCAACAGCCATCATTAACGCCCGGCCGCGGGACGCGCGTTTGGAAACGGGGATATCGTTAGCCGCGAATTCGTCTCTCGTAATCGCTAAAAGCTACATTTGCAGCGCGAACAAAGCGCGCCGCTGAAAGATCATACCCGTCGTGCCCGCCCGGGCGAGGCCGCGGTCACGGCGCGAGCGACGGCGGGGCGGGCGAGCGGCGAACGGCGAGCGGCGAGCGACCTGTTCTCTATGTTTATATTTTCTAAGAGGATACAGAAAATTGCGTTTTGATAGTGAAAACGCGAATCAGTGTTACGGAAGAGTGAAGTAAGTTTTTTCTCGATACGGAAGTGTGCAAAATAACGCTATATAGAAAGGATGAGCTTTAATGTTTTTAAGATCTTATGGAAAACAAAACTTGTTTATAAATGCCTAGGTTTGTGTTTGTTGTTGCGACTGTAAATTTAAAGAAATATAGAACGGACAAACGCTTTTATATTTTGAAATTTCGTTACTTTGTTCAGAGGAGGTGTCGCGCGTAGCGTATTGTCTCCATTTTTTGTTTAAATAGCATTCAGTAACTGAAACTATCTTGTATTCTCGTATTTTGAAAAGAAGTTAGCTTGACAGTCGACATGACAAGCTACGCCCTTTAAAAACATTTTCCAGACTTAGTTTTAAGGATCTATATATTAATGGTTTTGCTGTAGTTATCGGTGTAGTTCTGTTAAATTATATATGCGCGGTAAACCAACGACTGACCGGTAGCTTATCTCAAACTACAATGTCCAATGATTTATGGATGCCTGCGCCGTTCGTGACATGGCAAAGGATGACCAAGACTATTTTTTTTAAATGTCAATATTATGATATTTCCATGTGATATATCTACACGATGTTTATACTCACCTCCACCAGATATCGTGTTCCTTTTTAAAACGCCGGCAATGCACTAGTAACTCCTTCGGCGTTGTGAGTGATCATGGGCGGCGGTGATCACACATTTCCTAGTGGGTCGCATGCTCATTTGCCCCTTGAAATTATATAAAAAAGGAGAGAAATGTTGTGCAGACACACGACATCTGTCGCTCTGTCTGTCAGAGGCGTTTAGCTGAATACATCATTTCACGTGGATGATAGAAGTTTGCTATACTCCTAATAAGCACTTATCCAAACGTACATTTGAGGTTCAAAAGTAGATTATTTCATTTATGATTTAAGTTTTGAGGACAGGAAAAAAATGCGTTGCGGTCAACGTGTAGAGTATCATTTGAGGATAAAACGTCGATAACTGAGCATTGCACATGAAACACATAAGCAGTCCTCGGAGCAATAATACAAGGAGGAAAAAAATTATCTTTTTGAAGAATAATATAAAAATGTATAATGTATTATATATTTAATTTTTTGTTAACATTCGTTTTTGTAAATACACCAAAAACATACTTTAACTTAATTTATCTCCGAAATTATTCGAGAATTAATAAAAAATCATAACACAACTAATGAAGGGCGATGGAAGAAACTTTGCTGAAATTATGTAGTTTTATGTGCAACATAAAATATTTTTTATACGCGATGGTATTTAATAAAATTGACAGTTTGCACGTCTATGGATTTGTTTTGTTATTCGGAAATAAAATAAAAAAATCTCAATTTTTTTTATAGATTAATGGCCCTCAATCTGAAATAAAAAGGTTTTGAGATAGTGTGCTTGTCGTGAGGTGATTGAAACCTGAAGTCCAACTACCCTAATTTAAATGACGTCGACTCGGATTCGAGTCAGTCTGAAATACATTTCTCGTCTCAGGCTGTACAGAAACAGAGAAGTACAGCATTTCAGGGAGAGGATACTCCATTATACCTTACTGTGTGAATGCGTCACGAGCGACTGGCCTTCTGTTGAATATTCGATCTCGGCGCAGGGCGGTGATAAATACTTAGTGATCCCCCTAACATAGATTACGTAAGAAAAGTTCAATCCGTATTGAAACGAATGGATTCGGTGGTTTACGAAGCTCAAGGAACGTACTACTTAAAACAAAGAGGACAAAATTAACAGAACTAAAAAGAAAACCGGCCAAATGCGTAGTGAGCCACACGCAGTGTTCTGTTCTGTAGTTGCCGTCACAGTATGTAGACTTAGAAGGGGTTTTTTGTTTGATAATATTAATCTATTTTTTAAGCTCTGGATTAACGGCTAACGCCTAAAAACGGGCCCGCATACAAAGGCTTTTGAGGATGTTCTGACTTTATATTTCCTTAATTACGCAGGGTTCATAACCTTATATTTGCTACATATTTCACACAACTAACGATTTCTTCTAAGCAATTTTCAATGTTATTTGTACAAAAATTCACTTTTTACTTCTTTATATCTCTTTACCTAGTTAGGTATACTTAGCTGTGATAGTTTTCCTTTCTGCTCTCATGATTTTTTTCTAATATCCAGGAATAATTTTATAATTGGCAAGGGGGCGAAAATATATGACTCTCATAAAAATTAGCATTTTAAATCTTAATATTTCATGAACGCATCCATAAATCGAAAAGTGATTTTCGCCCGCAATGTTTCTGAATAAACTATCCAACAATACCCCCACTATGAGCTAGATGAGAAAAAAGTCATCTCTACTTTAAGTGTAAAGTCTCCTTTACCTTAAAAAATTTTTTTCAATATTTTATTCTATCACTTTTTCGGCGTATTTAGTGTGTATACTTATACGAAACTACAGCTTTTCAATACTAAAATTCTCCAAACTGAACCGCGAACAGACATACAGACAGATGGACGCGAAAGATAAGGGTTTCTTGTTGACTACGGACTCCTAATATTTACCGAGGTTTTTAATGTATATCGCCTTCACATCAAGTTGACAATGACTCAATACTATAACGTTATTGTGTTAGCATAGTCGGGCAACTGGTATAACACAACAGCGATGTCAAATTTATACGAAAAATTTAGCACTGAACACTAATCTCGCTAATTCAATACTTACCTGTCAGGTTCATTTATAAATTGATCAGCATTAGGGCTTAGGATGGGCATGGAAATTAATTTGTATTTATAAATGAACCCAATTCTAAAATAGTCTTGTGACTGTACTCTCTGGATGTTATTAATTTGATACATCACTAAAATTATTGACATTGATTTGTATACGTCTTTCTAGTTTGTAATTACCCATATTATCCACGTGAACTTACGTGAACTTTTTAAATGCATTTCCGTGCATTTTTCCGGTGACTGGTAGTAATCACAAATTCACTACGCACGTATCCCAAAAATAAACATGCATAAGCACAAAGAAAGGAGACCACCTAATTATAGAGGGCGTTCAAGCGTCCGTGTACAGTACAACGCACGGAACTTTGCCGCTCTGAATTGGCTGTGAATGATATACTGCGCAGGTATTGCGCTTCCCGCCCCTTCCTTCTTCTCTGTCACGTTACTATTTTACGCCATTGCGACGCTTTCGTGACGAACTTCGCAGCGGCGAAGTTTCGTGCGTTGTACTGTAAAAATGTAATTTCTTCTCGCTTTTTTTGCCTCCACAGGTTCATCCCTTTCGTATCTAGCTAGCAGACGGATATATATTTTTTATTCTTGCTCCTGGCATTATCCTTACGGATCCCCTACGTGGTTTATATGCAAAGCTTGGTGTTCAACGTGCAGTCTTCGCATCAAAAGGTACTGCTGCGTTTGAAACCTGACACACAAAATTAGATGGATAAGTTTTCAAATTAAATCAATGCTCCACGAAAACACGTTAAGCAGTCCTTTTCGCAGTATCGGTGGTTAAGTTAATTAGTAGTCCTCAAGGGCGTCGGCACGATTAGGTTAAGATAGATGCATATCGATAATATAATAGACGTTTAATTTCTTCAACCGTTTCGTTGCCTTTTCTTTCTATATAAACAAAACCAGGCGGTTGCGAGTTTCTGTTAGCGCCACAACAACACTATTAGCGATTTTAAAGCTCATGCCGCGTACGCGCACGCTAAACAGCGACGCCGCTCTGGAGCGTAATTACCGAGTCGCTAATGTGGCGACAGCGTATTCACATTACTTAGCGCTCAAATTCAGAACTCCAAAACGCATACATACATCACAATTATATTACGAAGTCGCAGTTAGTACTACGATGACAGTATTAAGAATAAATAAAAAACCGCCTTCAAAAACCAATTCACATAATTTTTTAAACAGACTCCAAAAACAACTAATCAGTTGTTTTTGGAGTCAGTTCCAGCTAAAACAAGGCATAGGAACATATAATATATAGAAATTAAAATGAAAGTTAAATATTGAAACAAAAGAGATCTTCTTCTTTTTAAAAGAGACATAATTGTGTCTGATTTATCTTTACCTGAAACCGATTCCAAAAACAACTTAGTTTTTGGAGTCGGTTTACACTGTTTAGTTGTTTTTGAGGTCGTATTAGCCAAACATTCACATCTGGACAAATTAATGCCTCTTCAATTGATACCGCATCGAGAAAGCCTCGGCTTATCGGCTAACGCGTTGCGATCTGGTCAGGCAAACATTACGGCATAGGGTACTATCGCTGTTACCGCTAACATAACCACTATGTAGTGCTGCCTTCGACGATTTAACGCATATAATGAGTTCCAACAAAAGTACTGCTATGTTGCAAGAAGCGATCACGTATCCTTATATTACGAGGTTAGCTTAAGTCCTAAATCAGATAGAGGGTACACTTGGACGTCAGCCAAATAAAACTAGCAGAAGAAGAAAAATAGGAAGATGAAATACAGTTATTCAAGAAAGATATTTTTGTAATAAGCTATTGGTAGTTGCTAAAGAACATGTAGGTATATGGTCTGACTTCACAATCTGACGATGATGTGCAGCTTATGTGGGAGAACGCTTGGAATGAGTTAATGAGTTAAGGACCTATCTCACTGATCTACTACACAATGGCGATGCGTGACTTCAAATCGAAGCCAGGCCAATGGTATTATGTCGAACTGAGAATGTTGGCATTTATTTTTGGGTAGTTAGTTCTCTATTTGATAACTAACTGTAAAATTAAAAAGACCCAATAACTGTAATAAATTTAACAGTAATAGCTTTTATCAAAAGAAGTATTTTATGCATTTTTAATATAAAATTGAATATAAAATATCAATAAAAAATTGGATTGTAGGCAAGGAATCATTTTTTAAAAAACATTTCTAATCTAAATAAGTCAACATTTACAATGCATTTGTGAATGTTACACCTTCATATAAAATTTTAGTTACAGACTATCGAATTTTATTTTAATTTTCATGCGAACATAAAGATTCTCGTGAAGGAGACATCTAATTATTACATATATATATGTAATAATTAGATGTCTCCTTGTAAATATTTGAAAATAATTATGTAATTATTTGAAAGAATTTTCATGTTTTGCACTTGTGTCGTTTTGTTCTGACTACTTATATCATACACTAGAACTAGTGACGGTACATCGTACTTTGATTTTATCGTTTGGCGTATACCACACTGCGACTTCAACTGTTTAATTCATTGCTCATGTATCATCTTACATTGCCTTAAACATCAGCATTCGAAATGGGCGGTGACGTTAATACCTTAAATAGTTCGTTAATTATGCATTCCAAGTGTAATTATATTACCTAACATACAGAGATTTTTTTTTAATTTGATACCTCGATCTATCAGCTATGCCAAGGCCACACGTATGTCGTCATCGAAGCCCCGAGCTTTCTTCTATGACTCTTCAACGACACCTCGTCTCTGGTCACAGTTATTGATCTCTGTAGTCCTGTTTCTGCCGGTGATGTCGAACTCGATAAAGTTCCACATTTTGTAGACTTGATTCATATAATTGGAGCCGTTTGTTTATTAACCCCAAGGGCGGATCCAGCCTTCAAGTCAGGGGGGTCACACATGCGAGGTTAAGTCAGGACTGGCTCCGATTCGATTACAATAGAAAGAGGCCCAGCCAACGGGGGTCATGAACTCCATGACCCCTCGACCCTGGATCCGCCACTCCATTTAACATATAATTACATTGATTCCTTAGAATATCATGTCTTCCTCAGATAGTCAACAAGTAAATAATTATTGTTTCCTATCTATTATAAATATTACGCTTTTTAATTGAACAGTTGATAATGTTATTTTATTCTTGCATTTAGTATTTTTTATTTAAAACTTTTTTAATGAACTACAATAACAACCGACGCATGAACGTTTTCAATTGTCATTGGGTTTGTAAAAAACATGATTTATGATTTTATCAGTTTTTTTTTTGAAACTTTAACTCATTTTAGTATTTTCGTATTTCAATGTTCCCCTTACTTTATGTTTATTCAAATTTTACGATTTACGTAACCTATGAGGTCACGACAGGCATTAAAAAGTTCGATTGCTTCTCATTAAAAAAAGTGGAAAAAAACCAAATCGTCGCCCGAACAAACTGTGACGATATCTTTGTATTACAATTCAAATAACCCCAATTAACGACAATGAGACATTGTGATCCAGTTGAAATAATGAATGGCAACAGCGGATACGTCTATGTGACAACTGGGTCGCCTTATCTCAGCCGGGCGACCGTTTGGCATTTCTCGCATGGCACACATCGCAGCTCCGAGAACTTTCCAAGGTCGCCATTATACGTTAGATGAATATTATTCACATTAAAAATTCACTAAGCGAGAATCTATTATTAAATGCAATATTATTAAATACAATAATTATTGATTATTGTATAATAGCCCCTTTTAACATTTCTAAGTTTATTTAATTTTAATAACCATTGACACCGCTTATCAAAATACAAATCCTGAATAATTTATAATAGCCGGCTTCACATATAAATGATAATTTTGCTAAAACCAATATTCTCAAATTAGCCAATGTCAAAGACTTACCTACAATATGATATGTACCTACAATATACAAAGATATGCCTACAACCGTTTGACATACACTTATTTAATTCTTCTTGATTACTAAACCAATTTATCGACTCTCTAAAATATGTGTTACGTCAAACTCATCCCTAGAGAAATACATTATTATCGTATATACAGAAGTATTTAACCGATTTAAATACTAAAAAAATAGCATTTAGAACTTTTTAAGTTTTATGAATATTGCAATAACGCAGAGAATCTACTAGGAGACTGACGTAATATTTCTATGCTATATATAAAATATGTTTTGAGCTACATTTTACAAAAAAAAAGGTGCAAAATAAACTTTAATACCTACAATTCATTATTAATTGATTAAAATTTTTATTTAAAGTAATTTCATCAGCAAATATTTTTTGTATCAATCGTCTACACAATTGTCTGCAAACGCTGGCGTGCGTAATGTTTTCTTGACAAAACACAATAGTTACGGTAAATAATGCATGTAATAAAATTTAACAAATACTTTCACCTACCCGCTATTCATTGATCCTGTTCCACTGCACAAAAGTGCAGCATTGAACTACCAACGTTCATATGAAACTTAACCAGTGACATACCTACATGCCAACCGTTCATTGGTGCTGAAATACTAAATTAGTACCGATATTAGTCCCATTTTTTTCGACGGACCGTTTGCATCGACGTCATTTACAATTTGACAGCGGTCGTTTTGTTTCTTTCAAACAACCGTACACAGCTGCAAAGAAATTATATTCTTATCTTCTTTAGCCAGTGTATTCTACTGTGGTTAATCATAACGTTTGTCACAAACAAGTTAAACTCTTGTTAAGGTAGAGGAAGGCAATCCACATTCTCATTCATTTGTTCACCTCGAAACTTACCGAAGACTTTTTCAGAGCAACCCCTTTTTATACCCACCAAACTAATACTGAAAATGACTTTCCTCTAATTTTTATATCACTTCGATAGTATATACTTTACATCCGACCGAATCTTCTTACGATGATAGGTCGGTTTGTTATTATATTATTATTATAACCCTGTCACACAAATATTAAATGTAGACTACGAACCGTCGGCATTTTCTTTTTTAATAAAACGAATAAGTCTATATGGCCAGCATTATATGAGTAGTCGTTATGCTTGTTGGAAATCCTCTAAAATGATAATGAAAAAAAAAGGTGACAAATCACTTCTTTATCATTACCATTTTTTATAATTTTAATATTAAGCATTAAAAATATTATTTTTCTCTTATTTAATTTTAACTTTAAATGAAGCCGTAGCTCTTTCAACCATTCATTGACATATAATATGTATTGTTATCTTTCCTGTACAATGTTGCCAACATTTCCAAAGATAAAATAAATTTTGTTAGCAAATAACAGTTCAAAGACACCGAGTGATTACATATTATCTAAAGTAAATACGAACTAGAACATTATCATATATGTGATTTGGCTGCAATAAAATACGTATATGTCACAAAATAATGCATAATTTAGTACAGTAATACGGTATCATTTGATTTGACTCGTTTGTTTCCCAGTGATTAAATATTTATTATATACATCCCAGTGATATCTAAATCAGAGTCAAATATCAAAATGTAATCAGTTTTGAATTAGTTCCAAGTTCTATATTACAATGTGGCGTTGCAATTTAAAGGATTTTTAATGCGAGTCTAAAGTGCCATATTTGAAAAGGCATCTTGAAAATGAACAAAAATTTTACCCTTCCGTCATATTTTAAAAACTACTTAAAGCCAAAACTATAAAAAATAGAATATAAAGATGCATATATGTATATACGTAAAATTTTTATATATTTTCTGTCTTATCACTTTACTTTTAACAAATTATAATAATAAGTTATATTCTAATAGTGACACGTGATATAAATAGAAAATTATACCGATTTCATAAAAAATTAATAAAAAAAGAGTAAATAAAAAGTCGTGCGTGGTCATGCCCTGTACCTACTTCAGCACTACGAAACCCACTAAACTAAAAATTTAACAAGATTAACTACCATTTAATTAATATGCTTACAAAAAATTAAGTAACTCAAGATTTCATATCTTGATTTTTATTTATTATTTATAAATATTTATATAGTATTAATTAATTGAAATTAATTTTTAACGCATTTGTGTCGGGAATTCGGCAAAATAGAGAAGTAAGGTGTTGCGTTTATCGAACATAATAAATCTCCATTCAAATAAACAATATTTTTAATTATTGTCGAATATAAAAATTATGAAAAATTTATGGAATCATATCTTCCTCAAGATTCATTTTTTATGCATCCTAATATATTACAAAAAAAAAACACAACGTCTGTTAGCCCGTCTGTCTGCAACACTCGTAGCGACAGACAAGTCACTAATGCGTTACGGACCTTTTAAAGGAATAGGACCTCTGTTGGAGGGAGGAATGGGCCACCGGAACTCTCACTCACTGGATGACAATCAATAACAGAAACTGTTACTTCACATCTATACTTTGTGAAAGTGTATCGCACTTCATGTCAAACGAAAAATCCCAACCGCGCTCATAGCTCGAGAAGTACTAATCAGATTTTCATAATTCGTTTTTTAATATGAAATTACATTATTTGCTCAAGTTTTTTTATATGCAATTAAATAAAAAAATATATATATCATTAGGGAAGAAAATAACTCCGTAATTAGAACTCGCACTCCAGAGCTTTCATCGATGTCATTACACGTATGACAATCATTAATTAATTAATCTGCACCAAATTATCCAATCGGCTGGACTCTTCGCTCGCTCTTGTCTGTCTCTCTCTCTCTAGTATTGTTGAAATAAATGTAATAACTTTCAGGACTGTAACTGGAAAAACACTGCAAATGTTTCCACATTAACAGTGTAACAGTGTAACCGCGCTGAGTGGTTTCTCTTGTACCGCCGGCCGAGGGCGCGGCCGGCGGGCCCGGGAAAAGACTTTTTTCTCTCACAGAACTCTATCGAGACCTCTTTGTCGGCTTTACGTGGTTCGTTTTTTTTTTTACGGTACCCTTCTATCGGTTTTAACTTTCGGTTTATCTTGAATTAGTTCTGATTGGTTACTTCTAGCAGCAGTGAGCGAGTTAAACGAGGCGTTCGAAACGAACTCGTTGATTTGATTTCACATGCAATTTTAACACATCTGAATTTAACATGCGTTGTTATCTGTGCCTCTACCGGTAAGTCCGTTTAGATATGTTTTTTTTTAGCACAGAGCATCGCATAGTTCATTTTAATATTCTATATTATTAAACGAGAAAGTCTTGTAAATTTTACACATAAAAAAAAATTATGAACGTTGCTTTTTAGCACCATCTCGTAAGATTTTGAAGTAATTGTTTTAATGCTATGCTTTGGATTCTCAACAATAAATGGCACAACATAATTTGAACTACAGATAACGTTAACTAAATAAAATATATAAATAAATACAACAATTGAATATTGCTGAAAATAGACATACACAGCTTTTCCTGAGCGAGGTGATTTATCACATGTATTCTCATGGAAAACTCGAAACACGAGATTAGTTATATAGGTTCTAAGTATTAATTTTGTGACAATTGACTTAAATTAAAATATGTAAAAAAAATCATAGCAAGTTTATTTCTACAATTGCACTACGGTGTGAATAACTTAAGGTAAGTAAAATAATATTGTACTGAAAAAATGTTAATACTCAATTACAAACTAAAGTTGATCGCTTAATTATATTAATAAAATGATTCAAACTATAGCAAAAATCATCGTGAAACCTTCGTCAAGTCTTAATGAAGTCATGTAGCGAATTACTTGTTTTTTTTTTTAAAAAACTTAAAGACTTCTGATAACACCATTCGGTTTTATTAAAATTTATAATATAATTTTTATGAAAGAATTATGAACATATTGACAAAACAAAAATGAGTAACGCATATATGTATTAGGTAAATCAAAAACATTTTGTTTTTTATTTTCATTGAAGCTAGTTCAAATATGGCATGCGTACTCCTTTAAGTACCTCTTAGAATCATATAATCTATGCTTGTAAATTAATAAAGACTAGTGTACAATTATACTAATATAACTAAAATATTTATGAGAGATTTACTTTTGTTTAAACAGAAAAATACGACTAAGCGAGTAGTATATTGTTATTATGAATTGAATACTATTTCACATATACCTACAACACTTTTAATTCCACAATGTGTACTTACCGTAAGCTAATTTATTATACCTCTAGGTCGCGTTCGCCTCGTGATCCTTTTGTGCAAAATTACTTATTAGAAAAACACATTTCGCTACATCCACTTCGCTCCGTGTATTATTAGGAATAATAAAATGGACAGTTTTAGAAACGCCGATAATAATGCGTTCGTGTACACACGCTCTTGAATCTATTACACAAGCCTCTGATTGGTCGGAGCTCGGGATGATTGCTGCACCTCCATATCTAGCGTTAAGCGCTGCGAGTGCAGATTCTGTAGGAGCTCGTACAAATTCGCACATTTGTCGACGTAGATTTAATTTATTATTGCTACACACTAATCTTAAAGTGTCACCAATTATGTTAAAAAAAAAAAAAGGAAACATATACTAGCAAACATAAATAATTGGTTATTCTAAACCTATTTTTGTAGTGAAGACGAATTATAAATTCGCCACGTGGCCAAAATTAAATGTTAGTATATTAAATGTTCTTCGTTTTACCTTTAGTTAATACTACGTATATGATGCGTTAAGTAAAATGAATAATTCACCGAAACTGAAACTTGACGATTTATTTACCGAATTCATAGTTTTTACTATTAAAACTATTAAAATGACAAAAGCCGCATCTGACACGAGCACAGCGGTCAAGCGCTGCAAGCGCTCGAGGGGCATCGCCAATAAACTCCCCTAGTTATTTCAGTTCGGTCTTGTTCGCTCCTGCATTCGTTCATATCGCCGGTCAGTGCGAATTTGAACGCCGCGGCGGCAGTGTCTCACCCGACTCCCAGTACATTTTGTGATTATTTTTATTATCAATATGGTTTTTTTTAACGCATTTTCGCATATCACGGCGTCTCCCTCGCAAAATATACACCGATATCGTACGGTTACGATCCGCGAGGCGGTTCAATTTTCTGGCGCCCTTGAATTTATTTTCAGTTGTTGCTAAATTCGCGTTGGGCGGTTATAAAAAAAAAAAATGGCGGACGGTGTCGTGATAACGAATTTAATTGTTTTCAATATTCTAAATTGAACGTTCGACACGGGCGTGCGGCGGCGCGGGCGGCGCGGCGGGCCGGTGAGTCAAAAAAATATGTATCGGGCAAAGGCAAGTGTCCGATAATATTTATCGTTTGAACTTTCTGAATTCGTATTGTTAATAACTTTCAATTGTTGAAACTTTATTTGTTCTTCACGGTCTTATCTCTTCTTTATTTGTTCTCATATTGTACGTACATAGTATTTTATAGGTCGTTTTGATAAAACATAAAATACGTTCAAAAGTAATATTCAAAACTTTGCATGTATCATTAAATATTGTTAGTACCTACTCGATGCCTGCTCATGAGCTACCCGACCCCCGATAGTTCGAACTCGAAGTTTCAGCTGCTCGTAACGCGTCAATGTATGCGTATTAAACGATAGAAAAAAAAAACCGTCCAAGTGTTAGGCAGATGTTAGGCGTCGTCCTTTTGTTGGAGTTTATTTTTAGAACTTATGCTTAACAATTTTTGAGCTTTTTCAAACCTTGAGTAAACCGTGCCTATGTTTAAGTCGCTGTTTGTCCGTCACGAGAAAGTACACAGAGAGATGTGGACGAACCCCCATCGTGTCGGCTTCACAGAGAATTATTAAGCGTTTTAATTGTTATACAGCATCACAAAGTTGGAAATAACATTGAACACGCTTATTCATAGTTCGAAAGAAAACCTGTTAATTGTTATTGCATTTGGATATAACTTTCTAAAATATAAATGAAATAAGTGGTAGCACGGATTGGATATTACTAACTTTTAAGTGCCGTGCAATGGCAGATTCTAGTATTAGATATTATACATATTTGAAAAATAATTACTACAGTACCTACATTAAATTTAGAATAATATTTAATATTTAATAATATCCATTATTGAGCAAAACGCCCATGACAGGCGGTCGAACCTAAACTCGGGCCTCTTATACTTCGCTTCCAAAAGCCACTAAAAATATTCATATAAGAATCGGGTAATATCAAAAATGCCTCAAAAACACAGAGAATTTATTTATTAGTAGGTATCACTTAGGCCTTCCCACGACATGCTATAAACCGGTGCAGCATCAGTGCTGGCAGGCGCACCTACGAGTAGGTAAGCAGGACCTCAAAGAACAATAGTCAGGCACTAGGCACAACCTATTTGTTATAGTTTACCTGAGAATTGTGAAAATTGTAGATCTTGTATATTTTTAGAAAAGGGCAGCTAAGTACTTAGATAGTAGTTACAGAGCTGAAAAACCGGCCAAGTGCGTGACGGGCCACGCGCGGTGGAGGGTTCCTCGGTAGCTTGTCACAATATATGTGGACTCGAAGGGGGCGTTTTGTTTGATACTATGAACTTATTGTCTTAGTTCACGGTTTAATGGCAGTTCTTTTGCACGTTAAATATGTTCTAAATCGAAAAGTGGTGTTCACAGACCTGCAATGTTTTTGAATGAGCAGATATTCGAGTTACTCCAAACGAAAGACGAAAAAAAACAAATTTGCACCCCTACTTTACATGTAGGGGAGTACCCTAAAAATTTTCTTTTTTCAAAGTTATATTTTTCCACTTTTTCTATGTGTTTAATATGTATAGGTATACCAAATTACAATTTTCTAGTACTAAAATAATAATAATAATATAAACTCACGCCTGTTTCCCAAAAGGGTAGGCAGAGACATTCAATAGATTTCCACATGGTACGATCTTTGCCCATCTCTCTCGCCTCACCGACATCCATCAATCTTTTCATGCAAGCTCGTCGCTTTCGGGAGCTTAAAATTTAGCACTTTTTGAATATGCCCTCAATAGGGTCTTTTCTATGGTGGGATTTTCTAGGGTGGCCCTTGTCGACCTTTCCTTCTCACACATTCGCTCTATAGATTTGTTTAGGCAGTCTAAAAGTCTCTACACTAAGCCGCGGACAGACGGACAAACGGACATGGTGAAACTATAAGGGGACATTGTTGACTAAGGATCCCTAGACATTGACGGGCCGACTGCGAGTCGAACTCACGCATTTCCATATGTCACATAGTATATATACTATTTATTTAAAAATGTCTCCATTCTGTTAAGGCGAGCTCGAATGGTCTTTGGGCAGTTTTTGCTATTATTTGTTTTACTTTAAAGTTGCACTACAATCACACCAACTTTGACGTTTGTTTATTTATAATAAAGTCTTGTGTATGTGTTACGACATCCGTTCTAGTTACACATGTTCTATGGTAATTTTTACCGGCTACCTATCACCGTTCAAAAGGTACGGTCCTTTCACGGCAGAACAGACGGCGGAAGTGCAGTAATAGGGTCCCGTTGGCACTCTTCTTCGAATACGGAACCTTAAGAAGGCGTGCCCTTGTTATGTCGCCGTAATTATTATGCAGATATGACGCGCGCCCGTCGCTCGATTTATATAAACATAACATCGAGCCTTGCTTCTTACTTGTTATAAATCATGGCCTCTTTAATTAAAACAGCCACGGGGAGAAACATATTAATTAGCGGTCAATCTTATTTACGATATGAACTCCAGAGAGAAATGTTATTTGTAATATTGAAAGCAGTTCCATTATCCTCTCAATGCATTAGGATTTTTCTCTCCATTCGAAGCTTTGAAGTGGCCGACGGGGCACACCGGAGAACAAAGGTATTACAATTTAATATTAACGCTGACCGATCAATAAATTGTATACCTAGCCATGTACGCGCCGCCTTAAGGCCATTCGATATTTGTCACACACAGTCATTCTCTATGGGGTATATTAGTTTTAGTACACACTTCGCACGTGCAGAAAAAGGAGCATGTGCGTGTGTGTAGACATTACCCGCATATGCATCGGGTTTTTATTGTACAATAGAGCACGTATAGCACATATCATTTGCGCACCACTTGGGTATCTTCAGACGTGCTGACTTTATGGTGTGGTCACATCAGCGCGTCACATGCTAAAATCACATTTATGTATTTCACCTCACGCGCCAAAAGAAGTAGGTACGTTTTCAAAAACCGTTTAGTTAGTGCACGTCCGTTAAGTAAGTGTGCTGAAAATTGCTGGAGTCCCGTAAAATCTCAACAAATCTTATTTGAACTGAGGGGGGTATAAATGAAAATTTCAGGTCAAATTTTAAGAGATACACATTAATATATAGATAACAGAAAAATTTTTTTTTTGCTTATAACAATTGTTACATTTTTTTGTAACTAAAACAAAGTAATTTTACTTTGCATGTAGCCTAAATTTTACTAATAATGATGGGGGTGCTAGTTTAAGCCAAAATCCAATGCTTCACTTCCTCAAATAGGTATGTGCTGGTAAATTAATTTTTATTTTTTAATCGAATGTATACTAAAAAAATAATTTAATCGTATGCCGAGTTAAAGACAGAAATTTGACATTTAGATGTTGTTTTAACCGGTCAATAATATTTTTCCGCATTTTACTAAGTGATTTGCATTTTATACGAAAATCTAACCTCAAACAAGGGGGATTTTTTCGTCAGCGATTGGATATTAAATTTACGTTACATATGTGAATGCTTGGATTGTTTTATGCGGGTGGTGGTGTCACCACACTACAGGTAGGTACAACATCTGCCCGCCCCCCCTCACCACTTTATTGACTCATCACCTTGCGGTGACGACCGGTGGACTAACGTGTCTTTGAAGGCAATGCGACGAATACGTCTGATTCAAATGAATAAGCCGATGGCCAATTGATTCGGACGTAGCCAAGGATCGAACCATTCGAACGCTTGGTACTGGGTTCAACTCGTGACCCAGGTAGGTTGCAATTCTAAGACAATGATAATATCAGATTACCAACTCTGAAGTGAAGTACAGTAATAAAAAGCAATAAAAGTGTGTAGAGAATGCTAAGAAGGTCGATAGTTTTTTTTTCTTCGAATTTAGAAATCTTTTACGATATTTTATATGCGACATCGTTGTTGGAACATGCATATGATGTTTTGAAAGACTTAAATCGCCACTTCAAAGCTATCCATACGCCATATAAAAATTAGAACGTCCCAGACAATAGGACTTGCTGGCAATTCTAGATTGTTTGGTTTCTTCATGAACTTTACCCATTTAAGAAGAAGAATGATAAACGAGAAGTTTCCACAGAAATAAAAGATTGCGTTGCCAAATTGTGATTATAATAATTCACTCCACGTAACAGTTTTTGTTTTATTCTTCTATGGCAAAAAGAAAATAATAATAATTTCAATATCAATCCCGCATCAGACTTGGTAACAGTCCATATAGCTGGCCAGCAAAGTGTACTAAAATTTAATATATTCAGTGCATGTAGTCCAACACCATAGTGACGTAGATGGTATTGACGCTCTCGGCCTGCGGGACTATCGATGTTCTTAGGAAGGGGCGCGGCCTTTGACTGGACAGCCACTTGCGCGGTCGACGTTACTCCTAAGCGGCTCTATAGAAAGAATCGTCAAGTGCGATTTATTCTATGTTAATGCGGTTCTTTAGCGTCAACATAAAAGGAAACATTGTGGATCTGTTGCTATCTGGTGGATTGTTTAAGCATTATGTCGTAATTTTTTAAGCAAATGATTATAGAAAATGCTATCAACTTTTATTTACAATTTTTATGACATTGTAGGTCTGTGTTGCACGCTATCCAGTTTAATACTTGAATTTCAGTCGACCAGTCGAGTGTCGGTGTTTGATTCCCATATTTAGTGTATGTCTTTAAAAATATTATCAAAATGTTGGCACTCTATCCACGCCGCAGCACAAGCGCCCACTGGCGGCCGCGCCAGAGAATGATATAGTAAATCGAATAGCGCGCGACGTACCCTACTTCCTGTTAGACATTTCCATTGCATTCACAAAATTAGTCCTACCAAACGCCACATACCTAGAGCTAAAATGTTACACACCACTGAAGGAGTAGTACTTAGAAACTGCTTAATCTCAATTTCCATTTGAATTCACATGCCTAATAAGGGTTTTATATTTTCAATACATCGCACAGCCCTCTTTACGTTGAAAGCTCTTCGATTTACAACCTAAGGGCAACGAAACAATTTTGAAATGCTCGAACAGTACACAGCTAATAAGATTTCAGCAACGTTTGTAGCATAATGGCGGACCGTCTATAAATTCTAAATATTTACTAGTCATATGTAAATATTACGAAACTAGGTCGCGTTTTCATACGATTAATAGATTCGTTTCAGTCATGAAACTTCCACCGCTGGTCATGAGGCTCTTTCTCCTAAATTGCCATAAGGTAAAAACCCTATCCAGCTGCAGCGAACGGTGGCCCGCAGCCCCGGCCATGTCATCAGACCGCTTCACGTGATCACATTTGGAAACCTTTCAGTGATTGTCGATTCTGGGAGCAATGTGACCTGAACACTGCCACATCGACTTGCCTATTATGTGAGCCGTGGTTCTTCTGCGGATTGTTTCGTTTCGAATTTTATGTCGCAGCAAAACTCCTAGCAGAATCTGTAATATGGCTGTGTTACCATAAACACCGATCGTTCAACAGAATCATACCCCATACTCGGCTCAGGATCGAACCCTTTCCACGTGTAGTTGTCCCCAAACGCGCACATCGCGGTTACATCACGGCCGGCGCTCTCGTAATTATCATACGCGTCCCCGCCTTATCGGCGCGTATATCAATACGGCTATCGTGTGTGTGTCGGGCGCGCGAAGGCCGACGCTATCTCTTCGCGCCGCGTCGAACTCGCACAGCGAGCTGTGTTTAAGAAACGCCCCGATTTATACATCTCGGTCCTTACTGCTCCATGGAAGCGAAAGATACGAATTCAGGGGCAAACGTTCGTCCATCGACAGAAGACCACTTTGCCCTTCCTTAGTTGGATTTGTTGCGCTGCACTTTCTCTGTATACTAATTTATTTAAACGGAAGTTGGGCACGAGAGAGGTGCGCAAGATTTTATCACTTCAAGGACTGCGACGCCTCTTCGGGGCGTCCGTCAATTACGTCACACGTCCAAAGGCCGGAGGGGGTGGACGGAGTGTGACGTCGTGTGACAACTGACGAGTCATAGACATCGTGATGTCACATCCATAAATCTTGAGAATTAAATCCCAAAACTTCAACTATAACGAAAAACTGTATAATATTACCAAATCCATCGAGTTGTCATAACTTTTTGGTACTCACCGTACGTGCGGTCCCGCGCGTCGGCGCACTTCGCCCGCCTTTGACGTATACCGAGAGGCCGATATCGCCTTTGAGGCTTTGACAAAAGCCATTTTGGAAATCTGCTATATTTGATTTATGGACGCGGTCGTATCTCTGTCTTCATCATTTGATATCCTTTTGACTCAACACATCACGTGCGGTATTCACGTTTATAGATATAGATTATATAAGTATATAGATGTGTAAGCCATTAGGGTATATTTTTTTTGTTTTCTTTGCTTTAGCTGGCACCGACTCTATAAACAACTAATTATTTTAATAGGTTTTTGAAGGTGGTCGAAAAAATTATTTTTCCTTTCCAACCCTTTTTGTGAAAAAAGATTTTTAATAGAAATATAATATATGTAAATAATTTTGAAAGAGCTGTTTTATTTTTATAATCTTTAAATTTAAAATTAGGTAACGTCACACCAGGAATGCGGGTGCGTCACACAAATATGACCGCCTACCAAAAGAATGGGGTGATTTCGAAAATCCCGAAATTCGTGTGACCTAATTTATTGATAGCCCCTTCATCTGAGAAATAGACAGACAGATTATAAACAAATTTATTTACACGGTTAATATAAATAAAATTGTACTGGGTTGGGCGCTAACAGCTGTTCTTTTGCTTTTTGTAATATATTTGCCGTGTTCCAATTCCCGTTTCGGAAACTAAATGAGCTTAAATACCCCTACGATAACGACGAAAGTCGTAAGCAACATGAAGCGATCTGCGCTCGTCGCAATATTTTTATACATCATTTTACATCCACAACCTGAATACCCACCGTCGCTGGTGCGGGTGCGTCGCCTTTAGGACAACCCGTACGGCAGCGGACGAGCGCGGTGCACGCCGTGCGCTATAAGCAGTCTTACATGCGGAACTCTCGGCTGTCACATTTTGGAACTTAAATTTGGTTCTGTGTCATCCGTGTCTCAACGAACCCTAAGATTGTAGATCTTAGGGCTCGTAACATAAGAGGTGGAAGTCAATCAAGTCGAAATCTTAAGTAGATCCCGATACGATTTCATAGCGATTCATCTGTATTGGTTACACGTTTATTTACAGAATAATTTTGCGACTGCATATATACAGCGTGTTAAACATTCGTATTCGGGTGTCATTTTCTTCAGCTCATAGTTGGACGATTTGTGACCTCATTGCGAACGACCGTTATGAGAGTACAAGCGGGAGATGGATTATGAATTGGCACAGATTGGACTACTGCAATCTGGCAAGTTGTAGTCGTTGACTTGAAGGACTGCCACGATGTTAATATGCTGAGCACGTTCGAACATTTTTTTTACATATAGAATACTCAAGGTCAAATTCGAGGTTAAGCCATCAAAGAGTAGATGGTCATCCATAGATCTTCGCAACCCCAGAAGTCACCAATGCGTTGCCGGCTTCTCGGATAGGATTAGGATATCTGATGGACAGGAGGTGGGGTGGTGTAGGACGTGTGGACTACCGGAACTTTCACTCACTGGACGAAAATAAACAACGAAAGCTGCTACTTCGCTTTCGTATTCTATGAGAGTGTAATATTTCACCGGCCGAGCCTACTCATTTTTGTATTCCGGCCGGTTGACCGAAGTATGGCTCTACCGCAGTAAAATGTTTTTTTTAGATAAAAGTTTCAAATATTTATTAATCAATAATTTTTGTCGAGGTCAAGTATTTCTTTTAATATTTGAGTTCATTAGAAATACTAATTCAAATAGACGAGTCTACCGTCTAACTAAGAATGTATTTCATATTTTATTTTTAATTTTGTGACAACCCTTGCCTGGTATCGATATTCCGCCTAGGCGGCGGCACGCGGTCCGATATCAAAGGAGTCGCGTTACTAATCGTAGGTGTATGTACCGCAACCGGAGCCGACCCGCGTGCTCAAGACGCCAACGTCGTTCTGTACATTTTAAGAGCTTACGTCACCTTAGTCACCTAACCAGCGATAAATCGGTCGTTGAAGCACTCCTCCCGCGAAACAACAGACTGCTGGTTTCGAAATGGGTTCGGACAAGGGGATCGTCTGTTCTAACCGTCGAACTATGCACTTCCAAGAGGTCGCACGGTATCTTCAGGGACGTGTGACGTCACCGACGTAGGCTGCTGCCCGATACACTCACGAGACCCACACCCGGCAGCGGGACTACACGAGTGCTGCAGACGCACCTACTACACCTGGCGTCTGACATACGATCTCTACGGTAGTGACTGGTTAATATAATACAACTTACATTCTTTTCCTTCGATGCAATTACAATGTTGTGATTAAAAAAAAACAGCATTTTCTACTCGTTTCTGTTTTGCGCAGTCTTCTTGCGTCTGACAACCCTAGTTCGACAGATATAGAGTGGAAGGCGCGTGCGCGCTTTACTAGTCTAAAAATCTAACACAGTGAAATGCCAAATGTATCATAAACTACAACATTTTCAGTCTCGGTTTCGTGTAGTCAGTCTGTGTTCAATTCTGTTGAAAACAATACTTATTTCAAACTTTAGCTTTATACGACTTAACATGATTTTATACTAAAAAAAATGTTCATCCGACGGAAAGACAGGCAGACACCCAAACGATCACATGTAAGAGTTTCTATTCTTTTTTTTTTATATCCAATACAAGCGTATAAGTATCTGTCTTAAGAAAATGCGCAGTTTTGTATTCTATTATATATATCAATATAAAACGAATTGTGTCGACATCACGATATGGCGTGTAAAGATCTACATTTTACGAGTCACCACATGAAAGTTATTTATTTATATAAAAATACTGCCTACTTTATTGTTCAAAAATAAAAAAAAAACTGGTTGGTTATGGGATAATTTTAGGAGTAATGGAGGGACAACAAAATCAAAACGTTATACATTTACCATACCGTTGGATCGGCAACACGCAAAATGGAAAGGACCATAATATTTGCGTGTGTTTGTAACAAAATAAACAGACAAGACAATAATTTACAGGCTAAAGCCTTCTTTACTGTTTTGGCACGTCTCTTTAATTTAATATTTCCAAAATCTAGGTTTTAATGTAGTATTTTGACATTTAGTAGCTGTGCTGGTTACGTATTTTATAAGCATGAATAGTGTCGCTTTACATGTATTGAATTTGTTAATAACTCGACCACAGCGTTATCTATGATTATTGATTTTATTTTGAATTGTCTTGATATAAATTATCCACATTATTCGAATGTCTTTTTTGACTCTCAACCACTACTTACTGTGAGCATGAGTGACTTTAATGCATAATATAGAATTTGTTAGCAACGTGATCACAGTGACATCCATCGGATTTTAGCAAAGCCACAAGAAATCGTCTCTACTAAAAAAAATATTGTGTAAATGTACCTTCAAATAGTAAAGTCGTTATAAAGCTATACGAATGCTAAGAAACATACTAATATATATATATGAAAATGAATGCTTGTATATATACGTGTCATCGCTAAACTCCAACACCGTTCAATAGATTACCCTGATAACTGGCATATGTAATGTATTTCTACATGGAAAAAGTTTTTGTGCTATCCCCTCTTTAGCAACTCCCCACTAGATGACGCTGACATCAACGTCTGTACCGCTTAACCACGAAAATTGGCATGTACATGCATTTTTTTTTGTGGAGAAGGATTGTTCTTTCCGAATCCTCTTTGTTTTAATTCGACACCGGGCGGCGCTGCAGCATACCGACTTTTATATCGTTCGAGCGATCACCATGAAAATTGGTATCCATAGCTGTTAAGTAAAATATTTTTTTTACAATTTTCAATAAGATTTTTGAGACAAAATCCGGACTGCGATCGGAATCTAGAATGAAAGGAATTGACATCGAGAGCGGGACCGGGATCAGAATAGAGTAAGGAATCGCTACCGGAATCTGGACTTCACGATGGGGCGATGTAGAAGACGAAGGAATCCGTTTTATGTCTACGCGGACGGAGCCGCGGGCAAAAGCTTGTGATTACATAAATATTTGTTCTGTTACATTCGGTGTGCGTATCAATTTATACCTAATATTTCAGTACCTAATTCCTCGAAAATATATTATTCACAGTTTCCACGCTAGCCCTGTGCCTGTTTGTAATTTCGTGCGGCCTCAAAGGTGGGGCATGTTCCCACACGTGCGCGCCTCTTTATAATATTTTCTTCTTCTCCCTTCTTCTCTTAGAATGATAAGTGGAGATGCACGCGAAATACAGAAATATTCGGTTGTGGAGGCCAAGGAGTGGGGGGCTATTGTTGCGTTTCACATGACTAGAATGAAGATTTTCGACTAAATGTCTAACGAAAACTGCAAATCCTCAGTCTCGGATAGCTTTTATCGTTTGAGATGTCGTATCAGACGTCGGGTCGAGCCCTGCGAGCCCCTAATAATGACGACAAATTTTGCTGTGTACGTTTTCTTATAGTCCACCAGAGAATAGATGGTCGCCGCCGCCCATGGAGACTAGCAACGCCAAAGGAGTCACCGGTGAGTTGCCGTTGTCTTGTTGAGAAATGGGATGTTTGACGGTCGGGGAAGTGGGGTGATGGAAAGGGGCGTGGACCACGTTAATTCTCACTCACTGGACGAGAAGCAATAGCGGAAGCTGTTACTTCACACCTGTATTCTGTGACAGTGTGGTATTTCGTTTGTCCAGCCGGCTCATTTTTGTGTTGCGGCCGATTTGAACACATCATGCTTCACCACGATTACTTAACTGTGAGCTGTGTGCACTTACTTAATCGTCAATAAAGCATGGATCTTGGTATAAAGGCACTTGATGTGTAAACCATCGATATGGAATTGCATGGTAGATACCAATACTCCATAATAGTATATTATTCGAAAATGGTTTATTTTGTTATATTTCTGGTATTGTTTTGCCGACATTCCTTGTAAATTAATAAAAAAAAATATATTAAGAGAGTCCATCTTTTCCCGTATTGTATTTTACGCTTGCAAAGAGAATCAATTGTAGTGGTGCAGATGAGTGTGATTCAGTGAATTAGTGTATGTGAGCGTGTGTGTATGCATGCGCTTGCACATGGCATTGCATGTGATGCGGGTTTATACGCGCTCCTTGCGCATAAGCCCGTGTTGCAGCCTTTTGGTTTTTTTTAGTTTCGCTATATTCGTCCGTCCGTCTGCCTGTTTATGGCTTAACACATAAACTTTTAGCACTGGATAACTGTTTGCTATTGTTATACATATTAATCACGCCGACAAAATGGTAGAATAAAATAAAAAGAGAATTAGGGTACTTCCACTACACCTAAAGTGGGTTTTTTTTCTCGTCTATCCCATAATGTGGGATATAGTTGGATAGCTTATTCAATTTTTTCGATTTAGGGTTCAGTTTGTAAAATATAAAGCGTCGAGTATTAATTTTTGTTAGAGGCAAGCCCCCTCCCCTCCACACCAAGTAAAATTCAGATGTAATGAGGTTAAAAGGAAAACTATCACAGCTAAGTAGGCTTTACAAGTTGACGAGTAACAGTCGACCGACTTTTAAATCTACTCGGAGAAGTAAAAAGAGGAAAAAACTTCTTACAGACTACAACGAATATTACTTACTTGACGTTGTTGGTTGTGTAAAACAGCCAGTAAATATTAGTTTATGAACCATGTAAAATTAAGAAAATTTAAAATTATAAAATCCTTAACAGCCTCTATGTGGGCTAGTTTTTAGACGTCTGGTATAAGCCGGTAAAGCGTGAACTGAGTTAATACGTACGTAGTGTCAAACAAAAATTCCTCTTCAAAGTCCGTATACTGTGATTACTATAGTAAGACTACTGCGGGACCCTACACTACGCGTGGTCCGACACGAACTTGGCCGGTTTTTCTTTTATTTTTTTTTTTGTAAACGACATGCATCCCAAGAGCATGCTGCTAGCCGTCGTCGGCGACGACGGAGTACTCCAAGTTTCACCGGCCTAGCTGGACCAAATATCTCAATCTCGAAAGAAAAGATCGTGAGTGTATGAGCCTCATCGGCTGGGTGCTGATAAATACCTTGCATAAAAATACGTTTAAGTATTCAATAGTATGAAGTAAAAGAAATATATAAATATATTGGCACGATTAACAGAATCGTCGGTCCTTTTCGTGATATTAAAATTAAATAAAAAATACAAAAAATACCGACGAAAAAAAAAACAAATCTTTTTCTTTATTTCTCATCTGATTTGTGTATCTATCAGTTCGTTTTCCGGACGACGCAGAAAGCGCTCTGCGGACTTTCATAAAATATTGTAGGTCCAATAACAGTTTGTGCCCGGGAGCGGCACAGAGAACATCTTTGTCCCCAATTAGCTTTTCTTCTATACTCTTTTCGCGAGTTATCACAGATGGCGCTGCGAGCATGGGCAGTGGTTATTAAAAAAAAAAAGAAACTCCAAGCGAGTCCGACTCGCGCACGATACGTATTCCGTATAATATAATACTTCAAATGAGCCGATCGGGTTCTTTGGCAGTTTACAAGTTAAAGTGGTAAAAAATTAACGGATCTAATTCAGAAACTGTTAAAATGCCGAAAAGTTTATTTTATTTTTTCTAATTTAATTATCACGATGAATTAGTTCATGTCGTTTGGTGTGAATTTAAAAGATGGCGGGGAAAAGTGACGTCGTTTGAACGTTTTCATTAAAAACTAAATGCGATTAATTTTTTTTGGTTTTGACATTTATAATGTAACATTTTTTTAAAATGATATCCAATCGGTCCATAAACAACAAAAATAAACGAGGCCTAATGATTCATCATATAAATTACTAACAGGCAGCCACCAAGAGGCCCGACGTCACGGTTCCATTTTGATTTTCTAGACGCGAAACACTAAAAGTAAAGCGGGAATGTAAATAAAAAGCTTATTTAATGTTTAATCTGATGGTTTAAGATGGATGGATAATCCAATGGTTAACAAACTGTAAGTCGCGAGCCGCTTGTGGTATAGTGGCTCCTAAAGTCGCCCTTAAAAATTTTCATCCTTACATATTACAAGTTGAAGTCTATCCGTCCGTCTGTCTGTGAAGGCTTATCAGCTCTTAATCTATTAAAAACACGTCGATTGCCGCAAACCCGGTCAAAATCGGTTGATTCGTTTGTGAGAAATCGTTGTCGAAAGAAATCGAAACAAACCGTTTTTTTACTCAAAAAATCGCGTCAAATCCCGTATATTTTAGAGTGTTTTGAACTCGAAAATAGCTGGAAGTTTCAGGGTTGGCCTACAGAGTTAACCTATTTTTTTGTTAATTTTGAATCGAACGGCTATTCGCGAATGAAATTAAAAAAAAACAGTCATCAACGGTTTATACCGTAAAGGGTTTACGTACTGGTGAGGAATCCCTTCGCTTATTCGGGATTGTTAAAATAATTTTTTACATCCCGGAAACGCCTCCGAGCCGGCAGCCTCCAGAAATCGCCGAAAATAGAAGTACTGCCCCCCGGCCGCCGCCTCGTCCGCTCCCGCACAATGCCCTTTTTGTGCACGGCGGTACGTACAGCAGAGCGTGTTGTGTCGGGCGCAGTCGTGGTAGGGAGATGCGGTGACGTCACTCATCCCGTACGCGCCGGCGCGCCGGCAGCAGCTGCGCCGGCGATCGACGGCCGGCGGCCCACGCCACCGGTCTTGATCCTCGGGGCCTGTCCCTCATTCTTATCGCTATAGCTCGTAACGTCTCCCTGGGTATCCGTTTGTCTGTCCGCTTATAATTCGACAACAGCTCGTTCGATTTACGCTATTCTATTTTTAGTATGGAAATAAGTTAGCCGGATGCATTTTACTATGCACTAACGTATGCCTGTGACTTTGCTTCTTTGCATCCGGAACGAATTCCTTATCTCCTTATACCGATCGGTTATCGGCGACAGCGCGATGTCCAAGCGAAAGGGTCAAGACTTCATCAATCCGCAATTGAATTTGTGAGCAGGACTGTGATCGGGATCATAAGCGGGAGCGATATCGTTTCATAATAACATATTTAAAAGGCATCATCATATTTGCTTTCAGTTCAAGAGTATGTTTCCCTCTAGGATACGAGTAATTTGACCGGAAATCGAGTCAAGGGTGAAACCGGAATTACAATTGTGTCGGGTGTCTACGTGGAAAGGAGCTAACTTTAATTTTTGTCTCAATCCTAATCAATCGTGATGAAGTTGTCTGTATCGCTAAATGCACATATCGCACTGGTCTCTATTTTTTTTATATATTTCGTTTCTCAGTCTGGGATTGAAGTTTAGATCCAGAATTTCATTGCGACGTGTGAATTTCTATTATAAATGTTTTGAGAGTAAATCAAAACCATCAGAACAGTTTATCGGAAAGCGGTATTTATTTACAAGTAGTCCCTTAACGCATAGTACACTAGCTGGCGTTATACCTATAGTACAGAGCAGCCTTTTTGCCAGTAAAATTATTTAGCCACGAAACTGGTGAGAAAAAGATAGGTACTTAGACATTTTTGCGTCAAATTTTCTGAATCAAGCGGTATATGTATATTGCATGTGAAAACATAAATGACATTTAGAAGAACACTACGCGGAAATGTTCAATTCACATTGTTTTGTTTTATTTGAATACTAGCCACCTGCTCTGTCTTCGCACGAGTAGAAGTAATTGTCTATGCCAAATGTCTATAAATACGCAGCCTTGCTACGGCCATAAAAAAATATTAGTTTTTACGAATAATATGACACAAAATTGCCAAAAACGAAAAAAAATAATCTGTTGATTCGATCACTACCAAACTCCTTTTATTGTGAATTGTGAATGTTCAAAAATCGAAAAAAAAATAGTAACAATCTAATTTTGGGTCAATTTGTTGGTAAATATGGCAAAAAATTCAAAAAAAAAAACAGAAAAGAAACTTATTTTGATGCGGTCGCTACCAAACTTTACAGGGTCACCCACTCGAATAATTTGAAGGTTTCCTGAAAAATTCGTTAAAATCCTGACGTTTTTAAGGCCATAGGAAACATACAAACATACACACTTCATTTTATAGGCCGAGCTGCGAGCAAAAGCTAGTATAATACAAACGAAATCAAGTGAAGCGTACTACACTTCGTTTGCAAAAGGTTGCAGCCATTGAAATTTTATAAGGGAAATTGAAAAAAAATTGAAATTAATTACTTCTATTACTAAAATAAATTCTATCGAATGATTCGCCTCAGTGTTCCGGACATTGGAGAGCGATCGGTGTACGATGACGCCGGAAAGGTTAAGCCGTGTAACGTGCATGGTTTAATCGATCAGTAAACATTCACAAGCGATATACAGAGGATTGTTGAGTACTGAATTAAGGGCATTAAATCACGTAATTTAGAACTGACTTTGTTATATAACTGTTGTTTCCTTTGTTAATTCATACATTTAAAATATAAATGCATCCATATCTAGATTGAAATTAATTTTCTGAAGTTCATGCAGACTTAGGGAAAATCGTATAGAGACGATTATCAAAATCGTCGGATCGAACTATAAACACGTGTTACCACGAAAGGCCCCTCGGCCAAACAATGTCACAGAGCGACTGTTTAGTTTCATGCGATCCTCGACCGCACGGAGTTACAGCGGAAAGGAATTCGACAATAACACGATCCGGCCGCTCGGAGTTGATCCAACGTCGGCTGCGCGTGCTCGGAGCGATCGCTTCAGGTTAGAAAGTACAGGGTTCGCGAACCGATCGGCGAGTTCCTTGGAGACTCTTCCACCATCTTTCAAACTGACATTTAACAAATAGCTACATTTTAGAATAAAATTTTCGTTCCTTGTCTTCCTTTTACCGAGTTTTAGATAGAACAACGGTATCTCCTGATTTCTGCTTCATATGGAGCATGCACCAAATCGATCGGTCTGTTCCTCTCGGCCGCCCATCTCCGGGGCCGATGCTGCAATACAGTCTTCCGCCGTCGCGGTCATGTCTCGTCGCTGGCTCAGCTCTGCGTCGCCTATGCACCCGTATTCCTCGTTAAACAGACTCCGCCCCCTACCCGCTGCCGGTTCTTCGGAACGTGACCGGTCCACTGCTACAAAAACTGCCGACTTTTCTTTTACGAATTTTTCATCCGAAATTTTTACCCTATTATGATGTTTATCTAGCTGTCTTCCATCCCTGTTCGGAATGCGGGTAGTTTTGCCGGTATGATACTGTGTTATTATTATTTTTTTAAACAAAAAAGACGTTGTTGTATTTTTTTTATAGTAATTTAGAAATTCAGGATCTAAAAATGTAAATTTGTTGTTACGTTTTGTCTTAATTTATTTATCTAAACAACTCTTATATCTACCTACCCTTTTAATACACATTAAGTCGATATAGAATGATTTCAATTTAAAAAATTATATATTTGGCTAGCGGTTGGTAGAACGACTTTACATCTAAATAGGTCGACGTCTTTTAATATTTGTACCTAAATATTAAAAGGCACGAAAGAATTGAGACTAGCGCTTGCCGGACCAAGTACTTTGTAAGGTTCCGTATAAATTCAATACTCAATATGAGTGTCGGTAACTAGACCTTTCAGTCTTTAGTCGAGCGTCATAACCTTTTAAAGTTTTCAGTGGTGGCATAATTAAAATACTCTCATAAAAAAAAAAACCTTTCGAAATCATTTGTTCTCGCTTTCCTCTATGCGTGTCATACGCCATTAACCGAATTTCGATGCGTGCGGTGAGCTTTATGCGTGCACCTGGGAAAGATTTTAATATAGAAAAATTATGCTTATCAACGAAGAGCCGGACACCGGCATCGGGATCGCAATCGAGACCGAGCTGGGATCGAGCTAAAAGTGGGGCCCGATCTGTGTCGCGATCATTGTGGACACAGAGATTCATCGACGTAACTGATGAAGAGGTTAAGGAATTAATTTTGTTAAGGACAGGCCGTAGGCGATGAAGCCGCGAATAGAAACCGAAGGTACATCGTGAAATTTTCTGAATGTATTTTTAATAAAACGCCGTGTTTAATACTGGGTGTCGGAATTATTCGGTTTTATCCTTAAAAAAAAAACGTTTGATCAACCACTTAATTAGCGCCAATTTACGAGGAAAACGGTCCTAATTAGTTCTAAGTAATAAAGTTCGCCGCGTCAGGAACAAGTTGTTTCATCTGTTTATTTATATACCTGAAATGCATTATTTGTCACATATATTGTCATTATTATTTCATAAATTCACTTCCGCAATAGACCATGAGCCGGTAGCGATTCCAGACGCGCCGTGGACGCGGCGAACGCGCGCCCTTAATTTCACGAATATGCTCTTACTGGCCTTTTTAAACTTAGAAATTCATCACTTTGATCTAAATTTTACGGCTTTCGTTTTAAAGTTCAAAGTCAATTCCAACGTTTCACCCTCAAAGTTCATTCTCGAATAACCACTCTTGTGACTTGATCTCAGGACTTAATTGTACATTCGATTTTGTACTCTACAGCTAGTGTATTTTAAGAGCCAATTTCGCGTGGCGAAACGAGCACCAGATGCGACTCCGAGAGGCTGGAGTCGGTCAGCTGCCTCCTCTCGACAATGGGACTCGCGCGAACAAAACAGTTCTGCCCTTTGCACGCAAACGGCGGCGCTCATTCTACATTCGCCTATACATATTCGCTATTGAATTAATCCGTAGCTAGGTGTGCGCTCAAAATTAGCGCATTCAATACAGACGCTTCGACCCGGCTTCGGTTAGCCCAGAGCAGCTGAAGGTCCTCCGTGCCGTCTGCCACCTCGCTCATGATTAATGAGACCTCACGTTGTAAATAATGGAGTGTAACTCCTTTCAGAATTGCAACATCGCCCACCTATAGCGATCTTTGACAGGGTTCGGGCCCGTTTTGTGGGGTGCCTCTATGCTCACACTGGGCACGTCAGTGCGCATGCGCTTGCTCAGTAGCAAAATCTACCCTCGGCATACGATTGTTTCGCGGTTTTCGTTCGAAAATTTGAAAAAAACAATCTTAGAACAAGGCGACATTAACCGTGGTGCGGTTGTGTCGGTCTCACTGTATCCGTAGTTTTGGTTATACTTTTAGCTCATGCTGCTTCTTTCTTCTTCTTCTTCTCGAAGATGTAATAGCAAATCCGTAGATTGGCACCGAGTCGTCGTGGGTAGGAGCAGAAAAAGTAGATTGCTACATACCTAAATCAGTGACGGATTCATTAAGATTTTATAGCAATTTCAAGTGAAGATCATCACTCACGTTCACACTTCAACAACAAATTAGTACGTCTCCTGGTCTTGAGCATGATTCACAGTTTGGAATGTACCCCAGTCGGATCATATAATAAAAACGATGACATATACGCTCACGAAATTTTTTGCTAAGAAAAAGTCGCACATGAATGACTCGACCGAACCATCAGGGTCTTTCGAGACCTTTCGCGCTTAATCGTCGCAGTCTCTTATTATTAGTGTTAGGTAGTACTTGCTCACGTATTAACACTCATCCCTTGGGGACGCACGTTATCAGTACTAGTGTTATAAATGAGAAAGTGACTTCGTTCTGTCTGTTATATTTCTACAGCTAATCGCTGAACTGGTTTTGGTGAAATTTTGTTTAACTTCAGCCCTTAAGAAGTGTATAGTTTACTTTCTGTTTGTCCCTATAGTTTCTTATAATTCAACAAATCATAAAGTGATTTTAAGGAAATTTGGTATTGTGATCGACTACATGATCACGTAAAACATATATATTGTCTGTCTATTTCTTTGTCTGTTTGTAAATGTTTCCTTATTCTGATCTACTTATTCAACTTATAACCTAAACCTTTAAACGCCCGTTCAGGTGTGGTATTACAACGTAAAAAAATTAACTCGATTTTACTTGTCGCAGCTGAAAGCTTTCAGGCGCCAACACAATGTGTGTTCATTAGCTTATCTGTTTTTTGTATAAGCACGACGCCTGTTAAGGCCAGACTTTCCAACTAAACTAAATGATTATTCCAACTTCGCCTGCCGTAACTGATGGGATAAATGGAAATTAATTTCTTGTTTCTAACTTGCACTACGGCATTACTAGTAAGACTTCATTTGAGAAGGTTGAAGTTTTTCCTTACTCTTGGGTCTGAGATGAGATTTAATTTTACAAGGGCTCGATACAAACTCGGCACTTTCTAGTTCACAGGCGTTATTCTTGTCCACTAGAATCCTATCACTTCAAATCCTGACCATGGGCGAATTGGCAAATTAATTTTTAACTTAATTGAAAACCACTCGCCACGTACCTCGTTAAGCCGTCGGCCCCGGACTTTGTCGTCACATTGGTGACTACAGTCATCAGTAACCCCGACCCGTACTAGGACAACGCGGGGGCTGAGTCCGAGCTCCTCCATCAGATATAAAAATTTGGGCCTGGGGGAGGTCGCTCGGCTGTAGGTGGTTAAAATCTGACACGTCATATCACGGACAGCTGATAGCTATCAATATCTATTATATCTACCTGAGGATCATAAATTAAGTTGTCGTTATCGAGGCAAATGTTCGATTTGACGTCTAGTTACGTACTCTACCGACGGTAACTTCACTGTAAACCCTGCTCCTCTCACAAAAGCGCGCCGATAAATGACGTCTTCCGCTCCGTCTGTAAGCGGTCTTTTCAATTTCCGTCCGTCAAACGGCAAACGATACGGCACACGGCGCACGCCGCCGCACGCGCGCTCAACGCACATACATACGAACAGGCTCGTACGTTTTTCTCATATACGGACACGCTCCCCGACGCATTTCCTAATAATTGGGTGCGCGTAACGACTCCGCCGGACAAACAACAATTGACCCCAATTCGCTCGTGTAATGGCACGCGGGCGTCCCCCTCCTCTCCCGCCGCGCCCTCCCCCCCGCCGGGGCGTGCTTTTAGCCGGCGCCCGACAACGCGGAGGGGGGTTGGGGAGCGTGACGTCACAAATCCCGTCGGGAGCGCGCGCGTCGCGTCGCCGTCGTCGGCCGAGTGCCGCGTGTGTCCGCGCCGCGTCTGCTCGGTTAGATAGGATTAGTGTTGTGCTATCTGTTTCGTCTTCATCTTTAAACCGTTACGGGCGCTTTTATCCGCTGTATGGTGTAATCAATGATGTCGGTAAGAGTGAACATGTCTCCATATACGTCCGTACTTGGTGACAAACGAGGTGCTAGACCTCAAGGTCCGCGTGTACCGTACTGCGATGTGTGATCGCTGTATACGATGGCCTGTGCTGGAAGGACAAGGTATGATTTTTTTCCAACTTTTCGTAAAATTTGCTGTGTTAACCATAAATTCTAGTTTATAAATTATATACTACACCCTAGGTTCTATTTCTATGCAAAATCTCCAAATACTATATATTTTCATACGGCCTAAAAAGGCTCGTGATTCTTGTGGATAGTATGGAAATTCTATAATTACATAAAACTAATAGCATTGAAATACATGATCAAAAAATACAGCATATGAGATTTTCGGTCAAGTACAATAAATATCTGGAATGGCGTACCATTAGCGGTACTCCAAATCGACTACAGGGGTCTTCATGAAAAGATCATATTTCTTTCTAAGGATCCGGCAACACACTAGTGAGTCTTTCGAGGTGTAAGGTGGTGTTCATGGGCGACGGTGTTCACCTATTCTCCGGCGCTCGAACGCTCTTTGCCCCTTAAAAAACTTATGAAAGGAATATCGTATGTATGGAGAGTATTTTGAGATGGCATTGAAGTTCGTTATTAATTTATTAGAAATTAGTGTGAAGTCGTATGTAACCAAGGAAATGTAGGAGTTCGTCTGTTACACAATATCCTCATAAACGAGGTCTCCTCATCCGATTATCCGTTCTCTGGTGAGTCTCTGAACCTCGATGCGGCTAGTTACGAAAATAATTAAACTTGAAAAAAAAAACAAAGCAAAGGTTTTGGAATTCCCAGGAACAACATCTCGCCTGTGTCGACAGCGAAAACAAACAGAAATCATCGAGGCTCTTGATAGACGAAACATCTACATACGTAAAGTGACCGTACGTTCCGTTTTAACCGGGACTGTCCCTTTTTTCTGTACTCCGTCCCAGTGTCCCCGAGAAAGGTTTCGGGACGCTGAATCGTCCCGTTTTCAAATAAAAGTCGAGGAAAAGTGATTTTAAATCGAATTATACACCGATAAGAACACGTACCTTCTATGATTTATCCAGCTTAAGCCATTTAAGCGCGACAGCAGCGTTTTTTCCTTAACCAAGTCACCGTTATGGTCACCGCTTGTCTCATACGTCACTTCGTGCGACTTACGAGACAAGCGGTGATTTTATTTTTTATGATACAGTTGCGAATTTTTTTTCAATATCCTGTTTTGACAAAAAATGAAAACGGTCACATTATACACACGCGGTTAACCCCACGGTGTGACTTCTATTCGCAATTATCCAGTGTTTTTACTCATAATAATTAATCAAAATTATGTAGAATATTTTTTTTTAATAGAATAAAACTTTATGACCATAGTAAGTAAATAAAATTCTTCGGGATTACTTTTTTCGTTAAATTCTATCAAGTAGAGTTCACTTAGATCCGAGTGAACACCCACTTTATTTACTAATATTGTATAGATTTTTTATGTAATTCTAAAATCTCATCTAAACAGATTTTCACAGTTTGCAAGTCGTAGGAGGTAGGGATTTAACATAGATGGCTTTGTGGTATAATACTTCATATTTTTGCTTTAAAAAGTTTATATAATGAAAAAGAAGCGAATAAAAGTATATTTTTGCGTCGCACCCTTCCAACCCTATGCGGTCGTAGCAAAGTTTGTAATCAAGAACTCTAGATTATTCGGATATAGTGGTTGCCAACTTGGCTTATTTTTATTTAAATCAAATATGAAAAGTTTTGCTACAATATTTCTTTCAATATTGGAGTCCATCTGTAACCTCTCCCTATTCTTCAACTAATGACTGTTGAAATTAAACAGAAATATTTAAATGAACAATCGATTTAGAGTGTTTTGGTAAACATTTATTTCGTGATAATCGACAGTGCTGATGTGCGGTGTCCGAGCGGTTAAGAGCGGCGCTTTTGCATCAGAAGCTATGGATTTGATTTTGATCACGAGCCAATTAACTGATGAGCTTTTGACCCGAGTCAAATTAAACCGCTCGCCCCGCGCCTCGCAGAATGATTCAAGTCGCCGGTCGCGGACGCCGTCGGGCTTCGGCCCCGACACGCACCGGGCCGGCGCGGACGGCTTGAAGGTCGAGTCGGAAACCCTGGATCCGAGACAACGAGATTGCGGAGCGGTGTGCGTCGGTAGCGGGCCGATGTGGATCTGATGGACGACAACAGTTCAGGGAGACGTTATTTTTGAACATTTTAGTATTTTCAAACGTACGTTTGGTGTCGCCTTCTGTATTAGTCACGGCCGTCGGGTTCTCGGAAGGCTGCTACTTTTTCTCGTCTCGAAAAAGTTTCGACCTCGCGACGATTTCGCTTCGCCCGCCGTCCATAAGCGGGGGTTCCGTAGTGCCGGCGATAATTATCGTCGAGAGCGTACGCGATTGAGTCGGTTTTAGCGCACCGCCTTCCGGGGTCGAGTGTACTCGCCCGCCCCCAGATTATTTTATGTCCGCGAGTGGCTTTACACCAAGCCCGGACGGCGTCGAGACGAATGTAAAGCGTGCACTCGTTACGTCGGCATATCGATATTGGATACAATGCTTATACGATAGTTGAATCGAGCCTATAGAACGAATCGGAAAGTAAAAGAAACTCCGAATGCGATGCGGACTCGATGTTAGACCGTTAGAAGCGTACTTTTGTTACGCCGAAAGGTCGCGGATTCCACCGGAGGGCGCAGGGCGGGAGGGGGGTAACCGACACGCCGCAGCCATTTTCGCCGACGCGGAAAATTCATAAATCAGGTATAGTTCGACACCCACGGGTACTCGCATACCGACGTGCCGACACGTACCGAGAAAGGGTATCCATCGTGCACGCGCCGCGCCGGGCGGCGGCGACTCGGCGGTCGAGGGCGCCGCCTTCGGACGGGAGTCGCGGATTCGGCGTTGACGAGGCACGGCCCGACCGACGTATTTCTCAAGTCTAGCATCAGGACCGTCCGGCGCGTGCCTCGCGGGGCACGTCCGGACGCCGTACCCGGAGGGTGTTGCTACCGCATCGGCGTCGGCGGTCGTCCGCGGAACTGGACCGGCGTGAAGGGTGACGGCCGACTCCTTCAGGATCTAAAATAGGGAAAAAAAGTTGCGAAAGGGCGTGTCTCGACGGTGGCGTGTTTATAACTTGTCACGGCATACGGAGGAGAAGGTTTTAATTCGCCCTTAATTAGTTTATGTACGGTATGCGCTTTTTTCCGCGTTAAGAGGACGAAATGGCATGATTATTTTCTGAATTGCAATTGTATATTTTCTCATTAGCCTCGTATAAACAGTCGAATTGGAGTTGATGGAATTCAAAAAGAATATTACTGTATCAGTTGATGATATTTTAATGCTGGAATGTGAAAGTTACGGTTTATACATTTTTGATAACTTACTTTATACAGATAAAATAAAATGTATAAAAGAAGTAATAACGAATAAATTTATAAGCTGATTTTAAAAAACCAAAAAAAAAAAGCAATAAAACCAAACAGTCCAATAAAATTTTATTTTTTAATTAAGTATATTAGGAAATCGTTGGGACAGCCGTTAAAATATTCGCTCGCAATTTTGGGATTATTTTATTTCTCTATAACTTCGTTATATACACTTTATTTCTAATGAGATAAACTTGTATAATAAAATATTATTTGTAAACTGTCTGTTCCGCTGTCCAACCTCTACTACAATGTACAATGCTATTTGAAGCACTAAATCCGATATACCATTATTCTGTTCTAGCATTTTCTATAGCAACTTCCTTGCGATCATCGGATCTCATTGTTTCGTCCACATGTTCTGCATTGGTATCAGTTTTTTTGTATATGGTATCTTTTATGTATTTTATATTTGTAAAAGTCTTAAGATTTCTCTCTTTTCAATAACTTATTTTTCTTCTTCAATAATTTTGTTGCATTCTTTTTTTCAAAAGTTGGACAAAATACTCCGAACAAGGACTACATGGCTGTGGATTACTTGAGAAAAACCGCAAAAAAGCCTGCTAAAATGGGTGTTTTGAGGGAGTTCCTACAGGACACTTAAACCTATTTAGATATTCGTTTTTAATTTCCTTATTTTTATATTGAACATTGACTCAATGTCTGGAGTGCTTCGTTTTTTTGAAGATTAAGAAAATTTTTGGAGTTATGTTTTTTTTTACAATTCGGCCTTTCTTCGACTTACGACCCGCGTCAAATATTAACTCTACTAGTAAAGACTTAATCTACCTTTTGTTATTGAATGCATTTTCAACGCACCCGAAGGTCGTGCAGAACACGAGATCTGTGATTATACTCGGATCAATTCCTTTTTCTACCTGTGCGCTATATTTCTCTACGTTTAGCGCCGCTTCAAGAGCGAAAAGGCAAAATGTACGGGAACAACGAATACACGTCGTTGGACTGCAGCTTTGTCAAAGTTCCCCGCGCGCCAACTGGAGCAGTCTCGACGTCAAATGGGCAACATCTTTGTCCTCCCACGTCTAGTGTCACGCGAGTCGTGAACGGGCCGCTGTGGCAATCATCCCGCTATTCGTGTACATCATCGTACAAACTTTTTACTTCAAATCGAGGGGCTTGAATTCAGGCCTCCTTCACGCTGGCCCGTCATGGGTTGTAGCAACCGCCCACCACTGTTGGTCACTAATGAGGCTTAAAATGCTTCCCGAAGCACGGAATGGCGAGTTTGCGGTTTAATTTAAAAACTCAGCAGTCATAAAGCGGTGGAGCGTCGTCAAAAGGCAGATATAGAAACAGCGATGTCAGAAATAAAGGGGTGGTCTGAAAGATGTGGTGACTAGAATAGAGAAAGAGATGTTGCAGCGGTTTGGCCATCTGGTAAGAATTAATGAAAGTAGATGGAAAAAATGAATGTGTCGAGCGAATGTGTGTGATGAAAAACGGTTGGCGAGGGTCGTTCTAGAAAATCCTATGCAGATCAAATTTGTGACATATTTAAAAAAAGGGCCAAATTTTAAGCGCCCGAAACCGACGAGCTGCATGAAAATATTGATGGTGGCGAGAGATATGCAAAGACCGTACCATGGAAAATCTATATAGTCTCCGTCATACGTTTATAGCAATAAAAAAAATTGACTGGGAGTCGATTATTGTTAAATTGTCAGCTGCCGCTAGAGAATACAATCCCGGGATCCCGAATCTCGGGATCCCGGGATCCCGGCCGTTATCTGGTCCCGAAAATCCCGGGATTGTACTTGGCTTATCCCGGGATTTTTGAGATTGCCAAAAACACGTCTAGTTTGCGTTCCGTAGTCCGTTGCGCGTGCGCCTTGACTTTACCTAGATGATTTAAATTGCATATATTATATAACGATAAAAACATCCTCATATACGCCGTACGATACCTACATACTACACAGATACAGCCCTGTCGTAGAACTTAGAAATAAAGTCCTCGGTCGGAATACTTCAATACAATACTCTTAAGGTAATTCCTCAACGATCCAACAGGGGAATCACCCGATCACCTCATAATATTGTTACGGGGTATTTCCCGTCGGGGATTCCCTGTACGAGATTATAAATACGGCAATCTGGGTTTATTTTTTTCATTCATTGTTCTGCCCCTCTGCCAGTAACGAGATTACGTAGGTTACGTTATACGGACTTATAAGTATACGTCATTTAAGTTTAAGATTATCTGAAATTAAGTATGGCGGGAGACTTTGTTAAACATAAAAAAGACAGTGATATGATGTCAGTGTGGAGTTACTTTTTAGTAGCAAAGGATGGAAATAGTGCTAAATGTAAGCGATGCCCATCTATTCTCAAGACTTTGGGTGGATCGACTAAGGGATTGCATACACATTTGTCAACAAAACATAACATTAAGGTTATATCAGCTTCAACAAGTCAAGATACTGAAAATCTGAACACAGCACCGCCGCCAGCCAAACGAAAGTTAGATGATTATTTTACTAAAACTAAAAGTGACGACGATAACCTAGATGATGTTTTAGCAAGAATGATCGCATTAGATGGATTTCCGTTCAGTGTATTCATAACTTCAGATAATTTGAGAAAATTGCTTTTGGCAAAATATACGGATTTACCAAAGTCAGCCGTCACCATTCAAAAAGCGTTATGAATTACAGTGAAAAAATAAAAACAAGTAACTTCAAATTGAAACATTTGAAAAGTGCAGGTGAAAGATTTAGTTTATCTTTCGACGAGTGGACTTCAATGTCTAATAAACGATACATGGCTCTCAATGTTCATTCATATAAGAAATTTTGGAACTTAGGTCTTGTACCTATTTATGGAAATATGACAGCTGAAAATTGTCTTCGTATATTGAACGAGCGTCTAAGTAAATTTGATATTTCCCTGGAAACTGACATCGTGGCTATTGTAACCGATGGACCGAATGTTATGATAAAGGTGGGACGGCTTGTTTGCGCTGAACAACAACTGTGTCTCGCACATGGTATCAATTTGGCTGTCTGTGATGTACTTTACAAAAAACATAATTATCTGCAAGATAGCCCTACCTCAGATGATATGGACGACAATAATGATGATGACCATTTAGAAGACTTAGACTGTTCAGAATCAGGTTTAATCTTAATGTCACAAAATGATCTTGCGCGAGAACACATACCAGAGTTAACACAAGATGAAAACATTAAAGAGCTGATAGAAAAGTTCGCAAAGTTGTAATATATTTCTAAAGATCACCATTGAAAAATGAAACAGTACTACAAAAATACGTGAAAATTGAACATGGAAAGGAATTGTCACTTCTTTTGGACTGTAAAACTAGGTGGAACAGTCTTTTAACAATGCTGGAGAGATTTTATCTTTTAAAAGCTGCATTCAAAAGCTCTTATAGATCTCAATCATCCAATTTGTTTAGAAGATGTTGAATTTGAATTGGTAAATAAAATTGTTGATGTGCTGACCCCAATTAAATTGACAGTAGAAGCAATCTGTCGGCGAGATGCTAATTTATGCACAGCTGATGCTGCTTTAAACTTTCTTATAAAGCAACTGTCTAGCAAAACTCAGCACTTGCCAAAAATTAAAACATGTTTAGTAGACCGTATAAAGCAACGACGAAGTGATAATTTAACTGGTGTGTTGAATTATTTACAAAATCCACGAAAATATGAAGAAAATCAGTTATTATCAGAATTGGAATGGCACAACTTATTTCCAGTTCCCACACAGGCTTTACTGAGAAAGCAAATAAAAGTATTGTTAAAGACTTAATAGTCGAGATGACACGGAAGAAGAGAAGTCAGAATCACTAACAGATGTTGAGCTTAGGCCAGAAACATCCCAGCCCCAATTGACATTAAAGGAAAAGTTACAACTGGAAATTGACAAGGTATGAAATCCCCAGATCCTGAAATACAAGTACAAAATGAATCAGGGGATGACAAATAGTATTAGACGTGAAATGAGCCTGTTCGAAAATGGAAGAGTTCGTGGATATTACTTAGAAACTGCCTATAAGTATCTAATGTCTATTCCTCCAACCAGCGTAGAACCTGAGCGAGCGTTTTCAGCTGCTGCTTATGTTGGCAATAAACTGCGAAGCAGGCTTGGATCAAACACTGGATGCCTTGATATTTTTGCGATTATATTTTCAAAATTCTAAATAGATTTTGTGTTGATTTTGATTTTTGCAATAAACAATCGTTTTGTTTTTGTCTATTTTCTTACTTAATAATATGTATACCCTTACTTATTGTAATCTGTGCTGTGCTAACGATTTTAAAAATATTTTTTTAAGAAACTACCAAGTTTTTTTCATTTTAACCCAATTAGAAACCACATAGTCTAATCCCGGGACTATCCCGGGATCCCGGGATTACGCATAAAAAATCCCGTAATCCCGGGATTGGTAAACATGCTCGGGATTGTATTCTCTAGCTGCCGCTAACCAGCGCTCCGATACAGAACATGTTACAATCAGCTCTGAGAACTGCAGCGGACAGGATGCGCCGTGATATTTCCTATTAAAAGCTACGACAGCGAACTCCGCTATCGATGTTTGGAGCCGTCGTCGCGCGCTATCCGGCGCCGTCCGCCGGAGCGGAACGGGATAGGTTTCGCTATTCCGGCTTATCTGGAATCGGCGCGGGCGGCTGTGTCGCGCGCACGCGCTGTCGACTTCTCGCTGAGGAGTCCCTGGCTTGATATGCAGCCGTTCGTTGTTGTATTCTAGATCTTCGCTATTATGCTTCATGATTATGTATCTAATCGTCGTGACTTACCCTAGTAGAAACCAGTTGATTCCTCGATTACGACCAGCGAATGTGAACGGGTGTTTAATTAATTTTATGTTGAATTCGAAATTTTAAGACAATTTTCCAAGTCAAGGGCAAATGATCATTTTGGTAATTTTTAAAACTTGGCATTAAAGCGACAGTTTAAAAAACCTGCACTGGCAAGTTATTGCCTTAAATAGAGACCAACCAGTCAATTATTACACATAAACTCATATGCGTTTGTCAAAAGGAGTGTTAATAATTGTCAGGTTCATCAAACATTACAATTTCGACTAAGTTTCAAGATTCTATTCGCTGTAGGCATCACTAATTCTCATGAAAGAAGACCCGGCCATCACAAAAATACTTGGGATTTACAGAGTATTTACCGCGTAGTTTTCAAATGAGAAAATAAAATTGTAACTTTATGTCGACAGTAGCACAAATATACACGAATTAAATGAATTATTAAAATACTAAATTATAAAATTTAGTTGTTTCTGTAAATAGGCTACATTGAAGCTATATATAAAAAATAAACAGTTTTAGACGATGGCCATTGCACCATGCAAAATGAATCATTTTAAATGTTCTAACTAAATAAACTCTCTCTAAATATATCGATTATTTCAGTAAAAGAGTCTGAAGCTTTTATTGTGATGAGGCACCTTTTTATATTAAATTGGAAACCGAAGTTTATTATCTACTATATTACATTTGAATGTACCGTATATTTGAACGCCGTTGTCGAACACGGCCGCACGCAGCGGAGGGATCGGCGATAATAAAAAATTCATGGAATATTCACGGACGGGAAGCGATGCCGATAAGGGCCGATAGCGAGGAAGCGCTGCCCTACGCGCCGGCAGGTCGGCGGGTCCCGCGCCCGGCCGTCCGTCGTCTGTTTACTTATGCCCGTACTGATGTTCTACACGACAAAGTGTTCCGTCTGTGTCCTGTTACGATTTCGCACCTGAACAATCGATCTCGCTACTAGACGTGGCATCTCCGCGCGTGCCCTATCGCTCGTGCCGTGGGGAGTGCTCTGAACAGCGATTCGACCTGGTTTCTGTCGCTAAATTCCCTAGTCCTTCCGCTCGCCGGAAACGCCGTCGCTACCACCCCGTGGGGTGGCTTTACGCTTGACGTACGCGATTTTCTGCCACGTGCGGTAGTCGAATGGCTTACCATCCGACTGTATCCCCGACTAACTTCGACACAGGGTCTTGAAAAAAAAGCGGCCGGCAGTGCACTAGGGACTCCCCTAGGGTTGCGGGTGTTCATGGGCCGTCTACTTATCGATGGCCCGCATGATCATTTGTCTCTTATAAATTTTATATAAAAAAAAATATGAATTGTGATAGATTGAACCTTGAATAGGGACATTGCCCACTTTTTGTTGTAAAAATCAAACTTGACAGGGGTAAAATAGAAGATGAAAGGAGTTGAAAACATGTAACATCCTTATTTAAGGTTTTGATATTAAAAAACAACAAACACGTATTCCATTTTTCTTGAAAATTCAACCTTTAAGAGAATGAATATTTTGTTTGAAATTTAAGTTAAAAACATATAACGTTATTATTATGGACGTTTGAATGGAAAATTGGCACCGAGAAGGTGAGCGAAATGAGAATTGAGAACATGACCGGGTTTAAAATCGAAAACTGAGCAGGCAAGGGGGGGCTTAAGGGTGATCATGAGTGATAGCGCGAACAGTCAATATACAAAATGAAGGAACTCATTCTATGTCCAAGGGGGTAGGGGCCACGGGCGGCTCCCACCCCCTTGGACATATCACTTCGATCTGCATGAGATGTGGCTCATTTTTCCGTCTCTTTCATCGCACACCTTCGCTTTATACATTTGTTTTATTCTCTACTTTTATTCACCCCATCCAGATGACCGGATCACCGCAGCATACCTTTTTCTGCTTCTAGTCTTTACGTCTTTTAACATATATCGTTCTCTGACATCACTACTCCACTGAATTGGCTCTACTTTCATATGTTTCTTCCGCTACATACACGTATCACCTTTTCACAGTTCGCATCACATATCACCATATCACCATTTTAACTAAATAAAAGGCGAATGCGTCGTCGTGTAAGAATAATGTATAATACGTGATGCTCGTATTTGGGCTATTGAAGACCAGTAAAATTGAAGAAACTCAAGAAGAGATGAAGTTCTCTCTGTACTCGAACGAGATGAAAAACCAAGTCGCAGTCGCATCGACATTTAACGATCGGCAAGTGTTTGAAAGACCCCTTGTACTTATGCCGCCACCGTCGCTCTGACCCTATAATTAGGGTTACCAACCGTAACTTAAATACTCTTTTTACCAGGAAATCTAAAACTTTTGACACAAAGTTTACTAAAAATAGAATCTTAAAAATGTATAATAGTGATTGATGGTTTAGAAGATAAAAGTACGTTTTACTATCTACAAACTGAGGTATCAATAAAAAAAATAAAATAGCCATTAAAATATTCTCTTTAGTGATCCAAAAATTATTCAATAGGAAAAGGTTTAATAAGGTAAAAGGAAGGAAAAACTTAAATTTCTACGAAATTGCTTTTGTAAAAATTTAAACATATAATACAAATGTGTACTGTTTATTTAACCTTTCTGAAACCAGATATAGTTTCTTAATTCTAATAAAAGTTGCCGACACTACTTAAAAGTAAAAATTTTTTATCTGCGGAACCTTCAAAAATCATTCTACACGCTTCAAAACAGGATAAAGTTTTTATTTGGACTGTTTGAACGCGCGGCGCCGCATATCGTTACAAGGGCGGGTGTCAAAGGTGCCGCCCTTTTTCGAATCGAACCTGCCGAATTGAAAATCACAGACTGTGTTGTTTCGTACGCGTGTATTCACTGTAGACATCAGGGTTAATTAACAGATCGTTATCCGCCGGCGGGGTTTGCACGTCGAGCGGTTAGTGATGAACGGATTTGTGCGAAATCGGTGTGCAGACATGAAAAATGTTCTATGTCGCCATGTATGGAATAAGTATTGTAGTTTTATTATTATTATTATTATTATGAAGTCACGCCTATTTCCCAAAAGGGTAGGCAGAGACTATATATTTCCACATGGTGCGATCTTTGCATATCTCTCTCGCCTCGCTGACATCCATCAATATTTTCAGGCAAGCTCGTCGATTTCCGGTGCTTAAAATGTGACTCTTTTCTAATGTGCCTCCAATTTTTCAATGAAATTAATACAAATTAAGAGATAAAATCGAATATTTTCATTTAATGTATAAGGAAAAATATTAATTTATTAAACATTAGATATAAACTAGTGAATTATAAATAGTACTACAAAATACTAAATTTTGAAAGAGAGAGAAGGAGATAGCGAAAGAGAAGGAGAGAGAGTGAGTGAAACTCGCATGGTGGTAGAGTTACGCTTTTTCGTTATGTTACGATTTTCGCCATTCAACTCGTATGGCAAGCCGCGAAGCCACTGCTAATCGATGATACTGTCGCTTTCTATAAGCGAAAGAATTCTTAGAATCGGTTGAATAATTCCAAAGCCTACCGGCAACCAAATATTGGCGTATAATATTAATGTATTTTCATAGAAATTATAAATCACGGTAAGAAATATTTGATGATTTCGTGTGGTAACTGTCTTACATTTGCGTAATATTACTCTCGGTTTAATTCGTTCGTGACATTAACTTGAGTTCGATCTACATACGACGTATGTGTTATATGTAAACTACTAAACAATAGCTCCAATGATCCGACTGAACACAACACGATCTCTTCTGTGTGTACTCTAGCAAACATTGTGCAGTCGATGGATATGTCATTTTTAATCCTTGGCAAATATTTTGCCGTATTGCCGTATAAGTTTGTCGTTTTGAGAAAACGAGGTCTGAGAGCACAGACGGATTGTGAAAAAAGAAAAAAAAAAACCGAAATCCGTACGGGCGAAGCCGTGCGTTGATCGCGGAGCTGATGTCTCGCATTACTGCGGGTGTCAGATACAGCCCGAATACGATGCTGTATCATACCAAAAAATACCAAATTATAGTGATGATAGAAATTTCGCAAAGTCGCCCCTGAATTATAATTCACCTCGGAGTGTTTAAGTTTTTAGCAAAATTTAGATATTATATTAAGCATTTATTTATTGACAAATAAGAATTGATAGTCCTTTTTCCTTTCTAACTTCGAATTAGTACTCAGCAGTACTATTTACGATGTATTCGTGTTGAATTATCATTACACAGTGAATACATTTGAACATAATAAAAATAATCATATTGTATTCAAAACAATATAGAAAAACTCACGTTTTATTGGAAATAAATTATATTTATTCAGAAACGTTTGCCAAAGTATTTGGTTGACGGCCCACAAAAATAAATACATTGATATATCCAAAACTATTCTTACATGTGCTTTGAAAATATAGCATTAGTAGCTGACCCTAGCTTTATCGGATTGTTTTTAAGCGCCCTTAAGCGGGTGCTCTAATTTTACAGAAATTCTAATTCGGCCTCATGATAACTAAATAATAGTTGCTAATTTTTCAAAATAAGTTTTTATTGCAAACATCAACACATGTTAAGCTTAAATTAAAGTAAGTGAGTTTAAGTACCGCAACACTATTCCCTGTCTTCCCGAAAGCAACATCAAAATTTAATTTTTTCCTGATAATTGTATTTTGCATTTTCCTTTTTTAGCGCCCCTAGTTACTGGCGCCTAGAGCGACCGCTCCACTCACGAACAAGTCAGACTCTTCGGTGCTTAAAATTTAGCATATCTTTGATGAATAGGTACCAATGATTTGGCCTTTATAACATCTTCGTCGAACCTTTCTCCAGATCAGAGATATAATCCTGTTTTTTTTTGCTTGGTAACACGGAACTGAGTGTCTAGGATCTATTTCGATTGCTCGTGGATCCTAAACATCGACCGCGTTAAAGTTCGACTAGGGATCTTCGAGTATTCAAACCGACAGGGGGCGCGCGGGTCGCGGCCGCCGGCGCGCGGCCGTCGCCGTCGCCGTTCTAAATACAGATCGAACGTTGGATTTTTAAAACGCAAATACGTATAGTTCGATTGACGTTCGTTGTTTGAAATTCAAATGTATTCGGACTCGAATATGGAACGCGCTCTGTGCCGCGACAAACAGGATGCGCCGGCGCTGAACTGCCGTCCTGCCTACTTACGTCACGTTAGGTGTGAGCGTACATTGAGCACTTATTAAATTTTCATGATGTCTCTCTACAATTTCACAGTTTAATTTAAAAGAATCTGACGATTCTAGATTTACCCACCTCTTACAGTAGGTGTCCTATTGCGATGGAGCGATCATTTTAACGGGCAGGTAAAAGGTGTTGACCAATAGTACAATTTTCAGCAATGCTGATATATTCGGTCCATTGTACGCTTGTCAGTGTCGTATAAATACACAATAAATGGCAGTGGTAAAAAATATTTCTAACTTACTCAAAATTTAGATGGATTAGATATGGTTTCGTTGCGGGCTGTTGCTGCTGATTAATTCATTCTATTAACAAGATAGAATAGATATAATTTAACCGACTAGATTAATCGAATCGATATTTGGATCGATTAAGCCAACCAAAGTATTGGTTCGCCAGAAATCAACGATGCAAATTCGTTGCATTTGGTTTTCGAATGACTACATTTTTTTTCTAGCGTGTTAGTTAGATAGATGAGGCCATCGTACAAAAGTTATGATTTTCTTGATAAATTCAATTATTATTGTAATTACAGTTCATATTCTATCGCAGTCCGAGGTCGTAACCCCACCATCGTTGATGTACGAACCCTCGTACGATGGCTATTTCGGATCAACCAGCTCGGACTTAAGTCCCCCACGCCGGCCGATGACACCCGTTGTCGACGCCACGTCACCGTCCGGCACCGATGGCTTAACGTGCTGCCCGAGTCAAGGTGCGACTGGATTTATAAACTCACGATTAACATTGAACTGTAGTTTCTGATTCGAAAGCGACTTTCGTCACCACTGAGCGACAACCATCGTCCGCCAGCTGCTCGAGCGCCTGGCTGTCACTAGGATGAAAAATTTGATTTGTCACAGTTTTTCTACGATTTTTTTTGTAATATTTGTATGTAAGTATAAACCGTTCTAAACCGTCCACTGTACGGGAGGACAGCCTCACGTGACGTGTGATGAGAGAGCCCGCCGACACGAGCGCCCACCGCCGGGGACGACTTCCGGCCGCCGATGGAGTGCCGATCCTCCCCCGCGGGCGCGTCCGGTGGCGCCATCGCGCGGCCCCGCCGCGTCGTACATACGTGTATTGCTCCATACGATACGCACGTATGTGCTTTAAAGCGGTTCACTTCAACTGCTTATACATAGTCTTGCATGGATACTTGTAGCACACCGAATCGATAGAGCATTGGATGCTTTTTTTTTTGTTAAGTGAATAGCCGCTTCTTGAAATCGTAATGATGTTAAAAAAAATATATAAAAAAAATCTTAGTTCCGTATTTGGTTGACGATGTCGATAAAGAAATGGAGCTCTCATACGTAAAATTCCATATCCCAAGCCGAGTAAATTCGGGCAACTAACTATAGCAATGATTGCGATTCAAACTGTTTCTTATAGTGACTTCGGTCTCAGAAAGCTGCATTTCCTCTTGATACCCCCATAAATGTTTCGAAGAGCAAGAGGCAGCTCGTGCGCCTTGGTGTTGTGTTCGTGCACTACGCTTCGACGGTGAAAAGTCGAATGCCGTTTATGGCAACGTGTTTAGGTCACGAATCACAGATTTTTTTCATATCGTTCTGAAACATACCACCGATCGCCAGTTTGGGTCTTCGGTGACGAGGTCAAGCCGGCACGAGGTGTTCCCGTGGAGCGTCTGATCGGCTTACTTCGTTTGTCTACAAAATGGGACACGTTGCCGCATTAACGTTACGGGAACGCTAAAGTGTCACCGGCCGACGGTGATTCATAATACGAGCTTTGTTTGCCAAAAATGATCACCTAATTGTGTACCAATGACCGGGAACATAGTATCATCCTACATTATGATATAATCCTTGGAAGTAGAAAAATCGAGACAGCGAGCCATGCTCCGTATATTTTAGATTTGAACTATATCAATAATTTATTTACGTTTCCTAGGACGAGAGGATTAATAGGTGGTCAGCTGTTTTAAAACGTAGAAGCATGAGTTGAAGCTGAGAAATGACCCGTTTGTTGACCTCAAATTTAGAGTGGTATTACTTGCTATTTGAAAAAATACGACAGAGGATAATTGACTTACATCCTGTACGTCGTTTTTGGAGTTTACTCCTTAAGAATCTATTTTCATATGTAGGCTGCGGTACGCAAATTAGATAGGGTGCGAAATGGAGTGTTAACAAAAAGGAGGATGTTCCGTTATGTTATATCTCCGCGCAACATATTCACGTATCTTATACTGAACAAATATATTACACTTCCATTGCCGATTTATTGTTGTATTTTACGTTTGACGCAGATATGTTAAAACTTCAATGTGTATGGCTTTAAACGTTTCGATTGTTACCAATAGCTTAATTTGAGCTGTGAACTTTCAAAAACTTTCATTCTGTAACATATTTTATGAAATCAATATATGTAAATAGGTATGAAAAAAATTTCATGCTTTCAGTATAATAAGATATGCATTATTTACACCTTCTCACTTTTGTACGTATTCCAAGAAAGCGGTTCTTAAGGAGTAGCTATAATCGCGCGCCGATCATACCCGAACATTTCGGGTTTCTGCGTGCTACCAAAGACATAATTACAATTGTAAACAAATTACTTGTCTGTTTTTCTGTCTCTGCTTGAATCTCTACATCAGCAGGACCAATTTGGATTTGTTTTTCAGCAACGTATCGATATAAGCTTGTGCTAACTTTTAGTGTTCGTTTCATTCGGGTCTCATAGTTCTCTCGGCTTCGTTTGCGTGTTTCTAGACATTGAGCTGTTGCTCTGAACGTCTTAATTAATAAATAGCGAAACGCTTTCGGTTTATGCGTTTTTTATGTGATGCACCAATCAAAATGCAACGGTCAAAAGAAATCGTATAATGCATCCTCATGTCCAAAAGGAACCGCAGAGTAAGTAACCTGGTAGAAAAAAAAAACTAGGCTGACGTGTTTAAACGTAATATCTTTGTAAGAAAAATGTCCTGTGATCATTTAAATCAGTGTAGTTCACAATTTTAACATTGGACCGATTTCGAAACATCCTCGGGAGTAAATAACCACACGTAAGGCTAACGCGTAACACTATAGTTCTCATAGTTAATGCTTTGATTGCTGTCGTCCTGTCTGCCTGCGTACGCGCATAACGCAGCTCTCTGACGCGGATGTCCGCACGTATGCGGCGTTCTCGTCGCGAGCGTTATGTGCCAGTCAATTGACGCATGTACCTTATGTCAGCCTGTGATCCCCGATTGCGTTTGACGCTACTGTATATGCTGATGGCTATTTGAGATCTTGCCGTGACATTTATCTTGTAAATGTTAATATCTAACATGCGATTTGATTGTGCCCTGATGAGAAACTTAGTGTGAAATTCTAAGTAAGCTAGTTCTAATCTATTGACTACATTGTCTTCAATTTTAATTCGCATTGCGGTAGAAATCTAGAATTGAACATTTTTTTAAATACAACGTTGTATTCTAAAACCGAAACTATGATAATGTCCAATGGTGTACGTTTTAATTGTTTTTTTACAATCGCTATTGTCTGTAGACATGGGAACTTCGACAATTTCAGTTATTTCCTTATGCAAGCGGCGCAAGCGCATCACGAATAGCATCGATCCTGTATTCAAAGAAAGCGCGTGCAACTAATTAAAACATTTTTAGTTTTCAGTATAGGCTATGTCGTGGGTGAAATTTCGAGGCAAGGGGCTATCCATAAATTACGTCACACTTGTCAACGAAATGAAATGTGACAACGCGTGCCAAGGAGCAGGTCAAAAGCTTTGTGACGTCAAATTCGAAATACGAAAACGAAAAAAGGTTTATGTCTTTTGTTTTGTCCAATATTTAAAGTATTTTGAATTAAAAAAATTGTAAAACCTGCTGTTTTCATTTACCTGAGACATGGACGCGGGGGTCAAAAACCTTATAATTTATGTGACGTAATTTATGGATGACCCCCCAAAGCATTTTTGAGAAGTGAGCCACTGGATAGATCAATCTCTTTATCGATAACAATGAATCATAATTACAATGAAGACGAGGGGCTTCACTAGACCGGCGGCGTGAAGGGCTCCAGTTCCAAACATCTGGATGTTAAATAAAACGATTGTTGCGTTTGCGTCTCTCTAGTGGCCTGACGACAATGGAATCAAATTGAAAGATACAAACGAAGAAACATCAGTTTGGCGTTGGGGTGCTTATATAAAGAAACAGGTTTGCCGTCCCCGACCTGCCGGAGCAAGTTTTTCCTGCGTGGACAAACCCGTATGCGTGAGCATGAGGCTAACCCGTATGTACTTATCTCTCTTACTACTGCATACCTACCGTACTGCATTGACTCGTTTGCGCTAAACCGAAAAACTCAAAAACTGTGAAAATGAGTACCCATCACACGAACAGGCCGATCTGTAAGAAGGAGATCTATACTGTCGTTTATTGCTGAATCGATATAGAAGCGAAGGAATTATGAACCGGACTACATCGCGGACGATAAAAAGGGCACGCTTCAAGATGATAATCTGAAACGCACCAGACAATGGTTTATCTTGCCGATAAGTAATGGTGACTGCCAGCCCCTTTTGATGTAATTCATCACGGCTCTCTGTGGTACAGCACCTGATATGTGCCAGGAGAACTTGGGACAGCGGCGAAATAGCACCACGCCTCAATCGATTCTCACCACTGCCAAGACAATGCGAGTTCTCTCCTACCCTATAGGAACACTGTAGGCGTTGCAGTTTAGAACTTCTTCTGTGCTCCTCAGACTTAATCCTAAACGACTGATGCCTTTTTCGCAATGCGTAGAGATATGTTCTCAAAAGGAAAAATATTGTTCCGGTACAGTAATCAAAAATGTCTTCGACGACTGGTAAATTTCTTTAGTCGTTCTTCTAGCAAAAGTATAGACAACGAAATCCCTGCAAATTAGTAGAAAATTATAGACATGTCGGCGAGTACTACCTCAAAATTAGTATTTTTATATAGTTATAGCGGCATTATTACACTTTTCCCTTAACTAGTCTGCTAGTAGCGTAAGGTGGGACCTTCCATATTGAGAGCTGTTTGTGTACAACAAACAAGGGCATTGTTATTGAAGTTGTACTTCATTCATTTGGCACGTCATGAAAAACATACCAGAGTGTATTTTTTCAGTATGCCGCGGAGAAGTTGCGCGCGCCGATGTAACACGCCACGAAATGAGAATAGTATGAAGTTATCCAACTGATATACTATTGTACAGTAAAAGCTGAACGCGCATGCGTGTAATATCTAGTTCGGCTAGTCGTTCAATGCAATCGAGCGATGTGAACGTATCGTAGACAACCGATATCGAGTATTAATAAATATGTTCTTGCGCATCGTTTGTTTTTAATATGTGCGTCGACCGCGGTCGCCCACTCGTGCGCTACGTCCCGCCGGCACGTCGTTGGCCGGTCGTGCTGTCCACCGCTACGGCCCCGTAACCGCTCGTAGGCCCGTGTATTCGCATCGTTAGGATTCAATATTCAGGTCGATATTTAATTGTGACTATCTGTGATCATTGTCTATCTGTAGGAAAGATTAAACCGACTGACTGATGTATCAACGCACAGCTGAAACTAATGGCTGCAGAGACCTGTTTTGTGCAGAGTTTGCTGTTATAAGATAGGCGAGCATTAAGAAAGGATTTTTGGAAATTCAACTCGTAAAAGAGTGAAGAGTGTTATCCCGTTGTAAATTTTACATTTTAGCTAATCATTAACGGTAAAAAATAATGACATTCACCGTATTTTTAAAGGGAATGAAGTAAGAATTGAAATTTTAATACAATACCGGCTGGTGCTGACTCTACACTCCCGTCACCCTTAATTCAGACTGCAACCAACACCCACCCCCCAATAATTAGGGTCCCAACGGTGGGCGACGATGATGAGAAAAGCGAAACCGTTGAAGTTATTGACGCCAAAATTTATGTTCTAGCTGCGCTTATTACAAATGAAAAGTAACTCTAAGAGGATGGGTGAAATAAGTGATTGAACTTTTTATGGAAAACCTAAACCGACATATGTGTTTTGTCCGTTTCTTGCGTGTTTCTTGCGTTAAACCTATTATTCGGTTACTTGAAACTATATGTTGCAGCGCGAACGACAAGCTTTCGAAAAAGAAAACTTGACTTCATCTTCATATTTCTGTCATTAAAATTCTTTCATGCATAGAAAACCACACTTAACTCAAATACAACCCAAATTTTATTTTAATACTACTAGCATTTGCTACATTTTCGTTCGAATCGGCATCGTTGCCGGTAGCAGAATCGAAATTGCACACAGGACAAGAAACAGAATTGAAAGTCGAGACTGGAATCGAAATCAAGAAGGAAACCAGCTGAAAATTGGGTGTGGATCAAAATTAGAATCGAGAGCGTGACATGAATCAGAATAAGAACTAGTATCGAAATCGAAATTTAAATCAGGTCCGGGATCGAGAATTGATTGAATCGGAATCTCTTTCTTTAGGTCAAGAGTGGAATCTGAATCAAAAGCGGGACCAAGATCGAAGTCGAGAACGGAAAAATTTACATCGAGAGCAGGACCGGAATCAGAATGGAGAGCGATTTCTGTGATCCATGTTTATGTTTCCTGGGTTTGCGACTCTGTGTTACGGATCTGTCTGTACATTAGTGATTGTACAGACAGACGGAAAACTAATTTTATTGCTATTGATACTTTAGATGCATCTGAGCTCAAAATAAATATTTTTTTTAGAAATCTGTTCAGTTTATTTGTCTGTTTATTTACGGCATCGAGCCACTTGAGGAAATCGGAGTTGATTACCACAATAGCTAGTTATTGTCGGTATGCTTTTGCAGTGAGATAAAAATTAAAAATAAGCTTGTTTCTCATTCTCACAGGGAGCCGAACGAATGTTGATGTATCAGTAGAGCGCCTGTTTCAATATTAGTCGATCTAGCTAAATTAGTTTTGTGAGGGGGCGCAGGCGGAGCTGCAGGGAATAGTCGAGCCGACAAGCTATTTTGTTTAAGGGTCATTCGGGTCCTATCACACCACAGTGTTCTTAGCCAAGCAAGCGATCAATCAGTAGCGAAACAGTTAAACTCTGCTCGTGTGGATTTTTTTTTTATGTGAAATGTTCAATGCGACGGGTTAGACCGGCTGTTGACGTGGCGACGCTCACGCGCAGCGAGTCTAGGAGAGTGCGAATATGTCTTGTGCGTTTTTAAATAGTCAGTTAACGTGAAATCTATTCTCTTATCAAACGCACGTACTCGATTCGAAAACTTTGGCTATTTGCAAAAAAACAATAACAGAAATTTGTATAAATCAGAACACTGCACCATTTACATTGCTTATAATATTTTAAATTAATTACTGATTAATTGTACATTCATTTCTATTAAAAAATAATACACTGAAGTAATAGATCGAGAAACAAATTAAAAAAAAATTGGTAAAATTTCATTTCGTAATCAGCCGATAGCAGGGAACGGAAGTATATTTAATTTAGATATTAATTAATATGTCATTTCTAAATAAATAATAAAATAAAATACACCAATCATTTTTCGTAATTATTATTTATTACGAACAAACGTTTAAGTAATTGATATACGGACAGGACGAACGGGAGGGATTAACTCGAGATTAGCGGCGTGTACCGGAGAAGGTCGTGCAAAAGCGGTTATTACGAATGTGCGCCCGCGCTTAGATTAAGATATGTGCGGCCTTGATACGCACGGGTTAACCGGCTGACAAGTTAGTCTAACTTGAGCTGGGTACCGTCTCTCCATTAGATTACCTCCAGGTTGATACGCCTCGAGGCGTTTTCATTGTATCCAACTATTCGCGGGCGAAGTTTATTATCTCTGATATAAATTTTGCGGATTTTATTCGGCGTAGCGGCGTTGTAATCGTGGGACTACATATCGCGTTGGGTACGTTTTTGGTATAATAGATAATAGTCGAAGAGGCGAACGACCAAAACCTTCAAGTATTCGCTAAAGGAAAAACCTATACCTCGCGACTACTTTCTAAAACCTGAAAATTAATTTGTGAACAGTTTGTTAGTCGAAAATAAGGTTTAGGAGTTTCAGCCAGAATCAAAAAATAGGTACGTCGCGCAAGTACATACATTGTAAGGTTTGAAATTTGGTTATTTAATTATAAATACAGTCAGCAATGTAATTTAAATACAGATGAAGAATATTATTATAATTACAAAAAAGATACTTTGTATATTTCTGTAACAGATGCCGTCAGTCGCCGATAAAATTTGCGCCTCGCCCTTCTATAAATAACGGCGCGCTCAATAAATATTAGAATATGTAATGTTTAAAGTTCAATAATAAATATTTAAATTAAGTAGCAAATATTAAAACGTATAATTAAAATGAAAAGGTATAAAATGAATGTAATCGTATTGCATCATGCCCTGTATCAGTAAGTCTGAGGACTCACCATCGCAAATTGACGCAAGCGCGATATTACAACTTTTTTACCAAACGCACGTACTCAATTCGAAGATCTTGGTTATTTATAAAAAATGTTAACAAAGATTTATAGAAATTGGGAAACTTTATAGATAATTTTGGTTGCTTATGATATTTTAAATTCAGCAACAAAATTTTAGATTGAGACACTTTTAAAGAGACTGACAAAATTGCATTTCATAATTGGCTGATAGCAAGTAACGCAAATATATTTAATTTTGCTATTAAATTAATGAGTATTTTTTTAAAATAGAAAACATTTTTGTTGTTTACAAAAATCGGAGTGTTTTGTTTTTGATTGTGCCGTATTTATTTCCTTACATTTATTTATCTACACCGCTTCGGTCTGCTTACGCGTTCCGTCAATGAATGCACCTTCACTAGGAGTGCCCGTGGGCCGTCCCGTCGCGGTGCACGCGGCTCGCGTACGTTTTCTGTCCTCCCAACACCCACTCCCACTCGTAACTACGCGTGCGAGTGGGAGGCAACTGCCGCCTGTCGGTTAGTGGTTCCGTCCGAGTCGCGTTTGTGTGTCGATGTATGTATTGTTTTGGGTTACGTGCTGGGAGCATTGTTAGCAAAAGCCATCTTTCTGCTGGCGCATGCGCATAACGAAAAAAAAAAGAGTAGTAGGTAGGGCAGGTGTGTGGATTGTATTGTATTTCTGAATACAACTATTGGGCTGTTGGGGTGGTATCTGAAAAGTTCACGTGACAATAAAAAATATTTTTCGATAAACCATGTGAAGGGTGAACCAATCAAAAAGAATCATGAAATTGATATCAAAAAGTAGTTTATTTAAGGTGCGTATCCACTCAGTGCTCTGTGCGTCAGTGTTTTGAAATACTAGCGCAAGACGGGGAAATCGACGGACTAACTCTTTAAACGTTTTCTACATTTTTTAAATCCCATTTTCATTTTTATTCGGACGCGATGCATACATTTTCGTTACAGTTTTCATTATGAAAACGACATTTCGCTTGCTGTTCAATGTTTTGTTTTACGTTTACGTTATTTGGCTGTGATCGGGTGTCGGTCCGCGCGCACTACATCTCTCTTTCCTTAGTTTTCGAATAAATATAATTTTAAGTATCTTTTTAAATATAGATTGTGCGATTTTTAGAAACATTTACTCTTCAACAACAACAACAACAACATAGTAACGACATAACACATAACACCTGTTATTGTATTAAATACATTATTTGTAACCTATAATCGTGTCCTTACATGTTATGCTTACGAGTGTGTGACTGCATCCTAAAAAATAGGGGTACGTTACTCAATTGTGAACTGTTCCAAACTTTTATAAATAAAAACTGACAAAGGCAGGACGAATAAACAAATGCAGCGTTTAAAAAGTTTATTTTTTAAAATTATTTTAGAAACAATGGTGGTCACGTTTTGGCCGTATACCGGTATCGCGTTTCCATGTGTTTGCCCCCTGAATAAGCACTGTCTTCATACGACGCTAAATGATTTCCCATACAGCGCCGAACAGCTGTGCACCGTCTTCGTTGAGGCGCAGCGAACAGTTTAAATGAGCTATGCTAAAAAAATGCTTTTGTTGGCCCCCAGATTACGCGGCGCACACGTGCGCGGCCGAGCCGACCGAGGCGACCTCCCGGCGCCCGCGCCGGAAGCCGCGGCCGAAGGAAGGGTTAGAAGTGGCAAATCGACGAACTTCTTCAAACACCTATAACTCTGCTCCTAGCGATTGTATCCGAACAGTAGATTTTTCGATCGCGAATTCACTTGCACTTCTTTGGATAGTTATCTATGAAAACATTCTGTCTCGTCTTTTATGTCAAAATGACGAAATTAGTCGATGGCATATTTCCTTGTAAAAAAATAAATGTGTTCATGTTTTAGTAAAAGAATTCCCGCTTAGCTGTATAGTAAAGTATTACCGGGGTTATAATTTTAATTGCTATATCTTAAATGTACTCATTTGATTCATCGGACAAAATAATTGTTTATTTGCCGCTTCTACCCCTATCTACGTCTACTAACAAAATCAAGAGGAAGTTTATCCTACCAGAACTGTAAGTTGATTAATTTTCATATTTACTTAGCATAAGTGAAAATTTGAAAAAATAGATATCCGATGCGAGAAATGAAATATTTTGGAGCCACATTAGGTACTCTTCAATTCGTGACTCCCCGAATCACATATATAAACAATCTCAAAATATTTGGACAACTCTTAGTCAAAGGTAATAACTAGACATCTATAATATCTAGACAACTCTGAAATAAATCTTGTAGACTACGTCTCAACTCGAATCCTCGCTAAACGGGTACACCGACCGCGATCTATTATTTGTTACCTTTCTGCGAAAGGACGTGACTTCGCGCCGACTCCGGAGCGCGCCGATTGAGTCACCCGCTCCGAGTTTAAATCGCCGCCGCCGGTTTATTTCCGACCCGGCCGGCGTACGCGCCGCTACGGCCTCGTGATCCTGAATTTACATTCGAAGGCGGACCCGGCACGAATCGCGGTAAACTGAGCTGGGCGGCGGTACGGTGAAATCGTCTGCGACCGACTCAATGTATTTATTTATGCTAGACGGATGTGTCTTCTATGTACGTACGCTATGAAAGATATTTCTTTATTCTGTCATCACCCAAAAATTACCGAAAGTATCGGCAAGGGACTGACCATCGGACGCGGAATCGCTTGTAGAAGGTTTCGGGCCCTTTAATTTCAAATTCCCTGCACCCTTTTGTCGTATTTTTTTTTATTTGCTATCCTGACCCTTGACGCCCAAAGTAGCGGGGCCGACGATCCCTGGTACATATTATATTTTCAATACGGCATTATCGCACTCATACGTATATTAAAAAAAGATTAAATCGTATGCTTTGTATGATTACTTTTTTATATTAAACTTATTTATTTAACTGCAGTAATACCCCGCGTGCCAGTTGAGACCGACACAGCAGATAATTTAACCTAGAATATTGTGAAATAAGATAGAGATTTCTGATTGGATGTTGATACCATTGCTTTGTCGCTGGTCGTCCCTATACATGTGACACGTTCGTAGCGGGTCAACACGCTTATCCAAAACCACAGCCTTTATGACTTAAATAGCGATAGTGGTCTCAAAACTATACTTTTTACAATTCCCGCCTGTCTGTTTGTACGATTTTGACCTAGCCGCCGCTTCGTAGTTGTCGCCAGTTGTTGCAAGTCACGCAGTCGTTAAACTCTACCTCGTTCGAAGAATTTGAAGGTGCAGTTTTTGAGCTGCACATGCGAGATAAAAACGACGTGTTCTATTGCGAGCGTATTCCATCGTTTCTCCGGGAGCTTATTTTTTCACCTGGACGTCTCATTACCGACTCCCTGATTAGCGCTCGCCTGGAAGCCGGCGCGAAAGTCTTTGTTGTTCGGCACAAAGGAGGAAGCCGTTAATAATAAATTTGTTAATTTGATAACGATTTTAATATAAATCCGGCTAGAAACAGGGAGATTTCAATAATGTTGTTGTAGAGCGGACGTTGGCAATATTTCTATACAGAAATTTGACGTCTCGCGCGTCGTAAATTTATTGCCCAATTCGCTCAGGCGTGTGGCACTAGATTGAGCGACTTGTTGTATAATTATAGATAACCAGTTGTAGATGAACATTTTATTCGCATTATCCACTCTAGTATGATACTATGATCTAAAACAAAGAGAACATACCAAACAAAATTAGAAAAAACTAACAGACTGTGATGAAAGTTGTAATTTTGGTTTTAGGACTTGTAAATAATAACTAAAATAATAAATATAATTACTGTACAGAATATTATTTTTATTTATGCATAAGATCACTTCTATTTCCCAAAAAGGGTAAGTAGAGACCACAGATGTCCGCATGGTATGATTTTTGCATACATTTCTCGCCCCACTGACATCCACCTCGTTCGTTCGTTCCTTGCAATTTTGCCGGTTTCGGGCGCTTAAACATTGACTGTTTTTTTTAATATTAATATTTTTTATCCATAATTTTATTAAAACTACAAAAGGGCTCTTTCCGTACTTTCGAGACATTTTCCAAAAACGGATCAACTATTTACGACGGTCTGAAGCCGAAACAATAAATTTCAAATTTTTTACCTGTCGGTATTGAAATTGACGTAACTGTACGTAATTATCACTGAACGAATTTTAATAGGATTTTCGCAGTTATAACGGGCGGTTTGGGTATAAGAAGACGTGGGCGAAAACTAGTATAGAATATTACTATATAGACCAAATTATACTTTCCTATGTTCGGAAGGTATGAATTCGCCTAAAGCATATCTTAATTGCGAATATAATTATCATGATTCCAAAAAAAAATTTAGAACTTGGCCACTTTTGAAATGATCAATGAAAATTTTCTAACTTACAGGGCATACATATCTCCAAATTGGATCCAGACCGTATATAAGTACACACACTCGGGGACGTCCGCGTGACAGATATGTGACTACATCTGGTTGATATACATGTGGCTACACGCTTGCCTGCGACATGCATTAACATGCAGCATGCAACCCACTGATAACCCTCGAATCTGCCTCTCCATTACGAATCTCTATCCAAAGGATTGAATATTGATTTCAGAGGATTGACAGATATCGAACAATATTCAATCCTTTGGATAGAGATTCGCAGTGGAGAGGCAGATTCGAGGGTCAGCGGTGGGTTGCATGCTGCATGTTAATTCATGTTGCAGACAAGCGTCCACTATGGATTTCCGCGAATCAACACCTCACACAATCACACAATACATCATGTGGCTACGTCTACACGATAGGCATATGGTTACGTCCATGTGATAAATATGTGGTTAGTGTGGTAGGCATGTTGTCAAGGCCGTTTTAGGCTATGACGCATAAAGTCTTGGGCCCTTGGATGCCCAGAGATTTGAGACCGCTTTAGAAATCCAAACGATACCTGAATTAATATAGAATGCAATTTTATGACGGCATTTCGGGGCGCCGCGCCTGCGCCTGCGCCTCGTGTTCCCTTATGGAAAGACGGAATTTTATGTGTCGTTGTTGTGGTACGTACTACGTTGTTACATTCATACGGTAGACATGTAGTTCCACTGATGGACAATTGGTTTAACTTATTTATATACTAGTAGAGTGTACGCGCGCGTATCTGTGTGTGTATGTATGTATGAATATATGTATCTATTTTATTATCGTTGTTGTTCACTTTAGGCAGTTGAATGTTTGCCGGGGCCGAGAAACGTGAGCGATTCGCTCGGTCAACTCGAACGTCAAGTTTTTAAGTCAAGCTTCCCTGATTTTCAACTGTGTATTACGTGAATTATAAAACATAAATCTTATGTAAATCGATTCGCATGAAAAGCTAATTAAGTTCTCTCCAAACCGTTAAAAGTAATTTATGGCCCTTCCGAAATTGTTATTTAATTAGAGCAATCGATACTATAGTTAAGGGAAATTAATGACTCCCTCAGAGGATTATGTAATCTCATTTTGTAGTTAGAAGTAGCTTCGGCAACAGCTTTGTTACGAGCACACTGAAATCTTTAATGCGGTGCTAAAACCGATTACAGGTTATCGATTCTCATCGTTTCATCCGATAGAATCGCCATACGGGCGCTAGTGTGACGTGTCCCTAATTAAACAAATGTGAAGCTAGGTACACTCGCCGAAATTTAATAATAGAGCACCCCTATTTGTGTATTTTTATTTTCTAGTTTCAATTTTAGATTTTATTTAATAAAGAATAGAGTACACATTTGCGGTAGGCTTCGTGGAGAAGTGCCAAAGGAATGCCCGCCTGCGAGCCCTCATCTGTTCTACGTAACGCGTGTGTACAGTCGTCGATAAAAATGTTTCAAAATTTGAGATATAAATGATGATACATAATTATTTACTGTTGAGAAGTGCCCTAGTGATCAAGAACATTGCCTACGAACCAGAAGCTATTGGTTTAAAATTATCCCACTCGTTCAGCGCTGCGGAAAACACGTTAAGCCGTCGGTCCTGTTGGTGACAACGTTGCCAGCCCCCACCTGCTTTGGGCCAGCGCGAGGGATTTGACATCGAAGGCCTCTCGAGAGGATCATGGAAGGATCTCCCTCAACTGGCCAAATATAAATTTTATATAATGTTCACTATTATTGCCTAAACAAGATGGAGACCCTCTTTCATGATTTTCTTCCAAATTCACTATTTTCAAATAATCGCTTTTTACAGGTTAGTTGTAAACTGAAAATTCATCTTAAAGGTGATTTTTTGTGTAAAAACGATAATATAGATACGTCGTGGAAGGGCTCTTAGTTTCATCTTTTAAATTTATTGACAACTGTAAATCTATTTGCATCGACATGTTTTCTGGTGTAACGCTTTGTTTTTACATTTTCATTTGTTTCTTAATGTGTTGGGGAACACATCCTACCGTATAGAATTCGTCGAAGGAGCCCTTGAATGAATGCTCTAAGGACAAACAGCTCGTTTTTATTAGGTTACACAATCGGCTTCCATTATGATATGGGCCGTAATGCCTACATTAGCCTAGTGCGCTTTCGAAGTTCAGTATTATTTTGAAGGTTGCATGATGATACATCAAATTTTTGTTCTATCTGATTGCACCTAAATGTATTCTTCTAAGCGAGTTTACAAGCTTATGAACTCTCTTCGTAGCTTTATCTTTGCGAGACTACGTTAATCAGAAACACAAAAAAAAAACTGCTTTATTACTACAGTAACCCACTTCATAGCTTACTTTTTTTTAAAGTGAAGATCTAATATCCGAGCCTTCTAGACACTTTTGTCTGTCTCTGTACACGTTCCGACCCCGCGTAGACTCACAAAGGGTCGCGGTAAGGGCGCGTCCTCACAGGAAATGTCTGTTTTGTCGCTGCGCACGTTTGACGTAACGAAAGTGAGAGGCCACGATTGGTCGAGCGGTTAGGCTGGGGGGTGAGGGGGTGCGCACGCTCATTAGGCTGTATGCTCATCAACTATTTATTATTTATATAAAAAAATATGAAATTTGGTTACACATTAACGGGTAAAATAAATAAATTCATGTATTGGATGAAAATTGCATTTCAATTAAATACAGTTCAACAATAAGCCTCTAGAGATTATGTGGTTACATTTTTTCATTGATTTGGAGTCTTCTCTGTGACATCATACAGCAGTATTGTCCTGTATCTGTCTTATATCACTTTTAATAAAAAGAAAAATGTATAATGTTAAAAAGATGTCGGAAACGATTTTATCGTCACGCTACGCCGCGCACGGCAGAGGTAGGACGAACGTGTAGGGGTTGAAAATCTAAAAAAATACTTTCAATAAACTGCAGCGCACCATAAACAGAAAGAAATTAATGCAATTTAAAGATACTCCCTTTTTTCAATATGACGCCAGTGTGTAGTCGGTCTTAGAATTCCGCGAGCAGCAGCGTCATTATCGGTTTGGCTAAAACTGCGATGAGTATTTTTAGAACTTTTGCTGCGTTTGGGACATAACAGAAAGAACATAACATAGAAACAAATGCATTTAAATTTTTCCAAAAACCTACTTCGCCGTATTCAAAGAAATCTATCGCAGTGTTAGGCTTAAGCGTCGACAATGACAATATTCACAAACACAAACTGAGAAAATATCTTTGGCTGTCACAGTGATAGCTAGTTACTAGTGACACAGAATCAGTGTCAAGGAGAATCAATGCGTTATTACTACCAATTGTAAAAGGTCAATTTGTGGGTCAACAGGATTTTGGATTATGCCCCCTCAAATTTTTGGTTTTTAATTACCACTATGCTTTTTAGCGCGCCGCACGTCCGAATGAAAAAGAAGAACGGGTCCCTTATAAGATTACTCGTGTATCAATCATTCTTTCCGTCTGCTACAACCAATTTCCTATGTGAATCAAATTTAATATTGTAAGAGATTTTGTAATTAATAAATAAATTATACACCTAAAAATACGGATGCTAATTAATCTGAATGTTTTCTATTTTCTAGATTATGATTCCAAAACAATTTAAAGTGGCAAAAAAAAATTCAACCCTAAGCACATACCTATATATTTTTGGTTTTCAAACGCCCTTACGCCGCGTCTCGTTCACATTTACTCTCATACCCTTCTTATTGGCAGACTCGTTTTTTTTTTTTTCATAATTCCCAGCAACTCTCACGATCTAACCGGTCGGACAATTCACGCCGAGATAAAAAAAAAACTCAGTGTCAGTTTTTTTTATCAGGAGAAGCAATACGGGACGCCAAGTGAATTAGTAGGTTTCGTTTGGTACTTGATTAGTAGAAGTATCGTATGACAAGCCCGTCTAATTCGTAATGGCGCCAAAGTTGGTATGCGACAGCGAACAGTGGAGTTACAATTCCCGCTAAGTACGTGTGACGTGTCCTCGTAAGAAACATATAGGTGATGCAATAGAACGGTGTGAGCCGAAAGAAGATTTTATGACTAGTATGGAAAAGGGATCCACTTGACAAAGTATGTGGGTACGAAAGGGTCGGCCAAGGACACTAGACGATATTGTGCAGCCGTTGTTGGCGTATTAAAAAAGGGCCAAATTTTGAGTAGCAGACGCCGATGAGCTTGCATAGCGAAACAAGATAATATGGAAAAGATTTTACCATTTGGAGATGTGTTGTCTCTGATTATTCTCTTAGGACATAGGCGTGAGCTTATAAATAAAATAAATATTTGTTTTTGTACATTATTAATTTTTATTTCTACCGCAGAAAAGTTAACTTATCAAATCGTGCGCGCGCATGAGATGGTCGACCATTTTGGAAACCTCATGTGTCCATCTCGTTCGCACATTAACAAATTGATCTCACTAATAGATCTACGCTTTTCGCACTGTTTGTTGGGATTCTACCATAGAGAGATGTGAATTAGAGCGGACATTCTAAGAAAAAAAAATTAAAACCACCATGTTTTATGTCGTCGATTTTAGCATTTTGTTGGACTTGTCGGAAGAATAATGTACTCCGTTGATAGATTCTTAAATCTACAGGTTATCTTTTGTTTATTGAATATTGTTTTTTCATAACGGCACGGGGATTTATTATTATTTTGTTAGATTAACATATAAATGTAATAAAATTTTAAACATTTTAAGTTTTGCTATCAATTAGCTTTTCCCCGCTCGCTACACGGTGTATAAATAGATGGCAATGATCGTTACCGATCACGATGTCGATTTTGATCCTCTCTTGGACACTGATGCTATTCTTCTGATATTCATATATATTTTATTATACGAAAATATGCTATATGATGCTCTAGGAGATAATTTTTGTCGATGTAAAATTTAATTACTCGTGCAATCCGTTCAGCCATTTTGAAGAACTGGTCGGACAGACAGACGTAAAATTTTATTGTATATTTAGATGGATTCAGGCGAATCAAATGATACGAACTGTAATTATCTTACCAAATAGTGCTTTTTAAGAAAGACATGAATAATGTTTTTGATAAATCTAAATTATACATTTATTGAAATTGAACATCGAACAATTATTACTCTTACGGGCGTACAAAACATCTCGGAATTTGTATATATGTATAGTATACATTTCATACAGCGGTGACGGACAGATAGACAGAACTCGAAATCTTACAGGTTAAAAAGCCTGTGATAATTTCATTAATAATGCAAAGTCTTCACGAACGCATCATAACAAAAACGCTCGATTTCCGTCGATTATACCTTCACGCCGGTTCTGAAACATTGTCAACTCTGCGGCGATGCGTTCTCGATGCAGACGGTCCCCTGAGCTTTGGACTACGAAGAATAGCATAATTAAAATGCGTCTCAGTTGCCTACGTCGATGCCAAGCTGTGGCGGATAATGGAAGTACTCATTCACGCACAATTCGTATGTTCATGTTGTCTTTATTTTTTTTTCCTGAAAGTAGTAACATTTTCACAATTCTTTTTTTCTTTCGTAATTCCATAATAATTAATACAATTCCATGTTGACTGTGTATAAGTTATTACAGCTCGATTGATGAGCTCTTTACAGGTTATGTTCAACTACCCCATATTTGTGGCAAAAGTTTTGTCGAAGACTTGTGTCCCAAATTTGACTTTCATTTTGGACATTTTTTTTTTGGATCCACATGTAAATCTGTCACTTTTTTTACTAATCTGATGCCTTTACATGCTGGATTTTCTTCATAAAGTCGCATAACGTGATCCCATTTTGCTGGCTTAGTAGAACTATCTATTAGACATTTTAAATTTTTTGAAATCAATTTATTTCTGATCCCTTTTATTAAATGCGGAGGATCAAAAGGAGGAAAAGTTTCTTGTTTATTAATTATAAAGGCTTTGTGTTTAAGTTCTCTATTTTCTTCACATTTTCTGCCGTGTGTCTTCTATCGATATGTTAATAGCACTGTTTGTTGTTAATAGCATTTGTTGTGCCTAGATCACAAGCTGTAGCAAGCACTAAGTCCACAATTATGTATTTTGGAAATTACATTTTGTATTAACATTTTTAATTCCTCTGCAGGAGTAGTACCTTGACAAAATGTGTAAGCTATAGGTTGCTTATAATTTTTTATTACCCCCTCTCAGCATAAGTACAAGTGCATGATCGGCAACCATTCTTTTAGTGTTGTAACCGTTGCCAACAAATCCATGAATAATATCTTTTCTTCTGTTGTAATCGATATGTGGAGTGATTTTGTTTTCATCAAACAGAAGAATGCACAATCTTTCTTTTTTGGTCATAGCTTCGGCTCTCTTTTTAAGTTGTGAAAAAATATTTTTAATAATTCCTAGTTTTCTACCAACTTTAGCAATCAACCGACTTAAAGTTGCAGAGAGTGGGGGAACAGGTTATATTCAACGCTTTATTGGAAATACTTAGATTTGCAGTTTTAAAAAGATTTTACCACTGCTCGGGTTGGCGGGCTATTGCATAATAATAAATATAATGTGTATAATTAAATAATAACGAATTTAGTGTTAATGAAATACTAATTGTATTATGCTATGCTTTTCACAACTATAACATCATTGTATAAAGTCGAGTTCTTCTTGTAGTATGGAGTATTTCGAAATTTTTTTATCGTATTAAACAAGTGTTGCCTGCATAGACCGCACGATTAGCTCTTCGTATTTTTTTTCTTTCAAAAGAGTTCATAATTCAGTCTTATATTGAAATTAGAGAACGAGTCGTATTTTTCATTTAAACTGAGCCCCTTTATCATACCTTCACCAATGTTACGATTTGGATGTACGTCGAGCGGAAAGTTTTGTACTAAACACAGACAAATCTATATATTTCATAGTAGATATCGTTTCGTGGGTAAGTTTTAAAATGCTCTCCGATGAGACAAAACCATACACCGTTCGGTGTCGGATCGCATCGCAAATGCCCCAAAGAAAACTTAATGGGCCCTACACGGCCGACGAACGGAATCTGATCGTCCGCGACCGGAAATCGCAGAATGCGTCGTGTCGTCGGAGCTTTATTGTTTCCATAACGGGGGAACGTCGGAGAGGAGTCGATGCTGAAGAATCCGTTCCACGCTGCCTGTGGACGCTTTTGAGGCGTAGAACGACTACGGCTTTCACTTCCGGCAAACTTGAGGCCACGTTCCCTACGATCGTGAAGAGGACGTTACTGGCGGAACAGCCTCCCCATGATCGCTTTAAATTTTTTCCGCATACGCATTAAACCATGCAATACGCCGACATCGTTGGTGGGGTATTCCATGGTTCAATGCGTATGCGGAAAGATTGAAAATTAAAAAATGGATTTAACCGCATTGACATTGATCTTTGACCGGGCTGAACCGTGTTATGATCGCGCCTGTGAGCACCATCATTAATTTATATTATTGATGTGAAACTTAGATGTATACAAGAGCGTCGAAAAGTCTAGGGCATATTCCATTCTATTCGTTGTTACAATTTGTTCAATGTGTGTCGATTTTTGCCTTTCACCACTTTGCACCTGCTCACCTGCCACGAATTTCTGTTAGGGTCATACCCCCAGTTCTAGGTGAAGCTTCAGCTCAGTGGTGACCTGCGATAGGTTCAGTTTTCAGACCGTCCAAAGTTGTTAAAAATTATAACCGGTGGCCAATTCTGTTCCGTGATAGGTTTAGCGAGTCCGCGCATGGCGTCTTCCACTTCCACAGGCGGCGCTTTACCAGCCGCGCCGAATTAATTATAATAATTACCGCGGCCTCTATTTAAAAAGCCGTTAACCGCCCAAAAATGGAGATTCGTTAGAACCGAAAAGTGTCAAAACTCTCGGTCGCCGGCCGCGAAATACGAGCCCACGGGGGGTCGTTACGGCGATACAATTAAAATTCTACACCTCCCCTCTCCCCCCCGCCGCTCGTAGGAGGGCCGGTCCGAGGGCACTCTCGAACTTGGACAGACGTCCAAATATAAAGGTCGCCAAACGGAACCCTTCTACTGACGCCCGTCCGCCATCTTCCGTCTAGTACAGGTCGCCTCTAATATCCTATCGAGATAGCGAATTGAAATTTTTATTGATAATACGCTATCACGTGAAAGACTCCCTTCCTATAGAAAAAAATTGAAAACTGTAATTTTACATTCGCGCTGTCATTTGTTTTTTGAGGCAGTGACCTCGTGCCATTACGGGTCCAAACCACGGCACGTCAGCCGGTTCAACGATTCGGACTTATGTCTTTTCTACTAAACAGGAACATACCTAACGATGTGATGATGTGAACGCCGACAGATAATATGAATGTGAAAAGTTCATAATTTCTGAAAAGGTACATCTGCAGCACATGCTCCTCGTTCAATGCAGCGATCGTGATTCAAAATATATTAATTTTGTGGGTTATAGAATAACACTTGAAATGTATCATAATCTTTTGAAATTTACAGCATTTAAAAAAAATTATCCCTTGTTCATAAGGTTCTCAAGGACAATTTGCGCAAAAAATTTGAGTGTAGTTCTTTTCAACGAAATTATACACAGCATAATCAAATGTAAAATAAAAAAAAAACAAACCTGTGAGGAGTAGAACCAGTTATGTTCATGAACGTTCTCTATCCTAAATATTCAGAGATTATATAGCACTTTTTTACGAAGCGTTTGCTTAATAATAATTTTAAATTTTTACAAGGGAAAATTTATATATATTCCCAGGGCCCTCATTGAACATGCGCACCCAGCCCCCCGAATGAATTCGTGACCTTATGTAGTCGACTAACATATAAACACAGTTTACTTTTATTTCTAAGTTTAGTGTTTAGTTAATTAGAGAGTTTAATTCTATGGCTCTATTATGTGAATATACTTTTTATTTTATATAAATGTATGTAAATAATCTTTGTATTTTGTATAAAACATTTTAAATAAAGTTTATATTTAATTTTAATTTCCTCCTTTTTTATACCAGTAAGTTTAAACATAATAATATAATATCCATCTCTTTGATTGATATTTGATATTCAATGGAGGCGCAATGATAAATAGTATCTTGTGTTAACACTCACCTTATCGCTTACTTTTACGATTTATACCATCATGTAATATACTTTATTCGCAGTACGGACCACATGATGTGTGAATTAAATTTTCACACTTAACCGATCTTTCTATTGCCAAAATTATCAATTCTTATTGTCTATCGAGCTACATTCTTACATCGACATTGCAAAATCGTAATAATACGACGTCCGTCTACGCTACCACGTCTACTGCACTGACAGCTCGTTGTTTGGCTATTTAATGTGTATTCTTTATTATTTATTTCGTCCGTTGAAGTCAGTACATCGCTGCATTCGACGGAACCACTGACAGAGACTCTTCGCCCACTCGCTCTTAGGGGTCGTTTCGACAGCCTTCTCATATGCAGTCACTGCTGACTCGGCGTCCGTAAATCACTATCCGAGAATTTTTTCTTTTATTTTAGGAAATAAAGATCGCACGGTGCGAGGTCCGAGCTGTAAGGCGGGTGAGCCGGCATTTCGATACCTGACGTCCCCAAGTAATCAGTTGTTCCTCTGTCGGTATGTGGTGATGCGTTATCATGATGAAAGTGGAATCCTATTGCGAGGTCGTTTTTCCCAAATTTATTCCAAAACGAGAGACCAACAACAGTGTACCCGTCTGCTGTGACTGTTTTTTTTTGTCTTCTAAAACAATTGTTCCTTAAGGACCTGTCATTTTGAAGAAAGAGACCTTTACCTTTTTTCCAACGCTTCGACCTTGTTTTGCTTATTTCTTACTTTAGTAAACAACTTCTCGAAAGAAAACACACACTGAGCAGACTGTCTTTTGGTTTCGAGATCATAACAGTAAATCCAACTTTCGTCACCCGTAACTATGTCATATACAGCATTTGGGTCATCGCCGGCATATCTTTGCATTATTTCGTGGCAACAATTAACACGACGGTGTTTTGAGTGTCGTTGAAATTATGAGGTATCCACCAAGCTTCTTGACCGTTAAATGTTCATGAAGGATTTTGTGCACTTGACTCATACCGGTGCCTAAGCTTGTCTGCATCTGCTGGTAAGTCACTCTTTTGTCAGTTTTTATCATGAACCGCACCAGCACTTATGTTGTCTCCGGTCGTGGCCCTAGAAGGACGTCCCACACGCAGATCGTCAATCAAATCAGTGCAATCACGTACCAACTCGTTAAACCAGTTACAAACGATGACAAGGAATGGAGATTCATCATGAAAAGCCAACCAAAGTCAGTTGTAACTTTATTGTTGACTTAAATGGAAACGAATCTCATAGAAAGTGAATGCACCAAAATTTCTTGCGTTAAATTCATGTTGACGTTAGACAAACAATTTTCTAAAATTTGTAAAATCAAATGACAGATAAATGCAATATACATAGTGAGATTGGTAAAGGGTTCCATCTTGGAAATTCAAATATGTTTTTTATTTTATAGTTTTGAAGTGGCCAGTTCTAAAAATTTTAAGTGTCTTCTACGACATATGCAACAATACAGAATGAGTTCATTTTGTTACATAGATACAGACCTTGAGTGCCAAGATAGAATATAAAAATTAAGCCGTTTGACAAAATGATTTCCTGTGAAAAATATAATCAAAATCGATTAATTACAAACATAATAGATATTATAATATGACAACCCGAAATTAAATACGCTGTGCGTCATTCGTATCAAAAATTATTAAAATATATCCAAAATGGAAACTTAAAACAAAAACTTTAATTTTTTTTGCAGTGAGATGCTATGTATTCTATTGAAAACACTATTTGAGAAAAATCATTTATTTACTTATTTTGTATTGTTCACAAAACAAACAACTGTTACAGTGTTGGTGAATATAAAGGTAACGAACTGGTTACAGCATTGCAATTCAAACTATCTGCAACATGTTATACCGACACAGGCTAAGACCACAGATTCAATCATTATGATTGAAAAACATAGTGCAACATTAAGGATTTTCATGAAAGATTTGACAAATACTGTATCATTTATATGATGCTAATAACAACGATGACAATTCAATATCAATATCAAGTGATTTTGAAAAAATAGTCTCAAGTTTTTAGCGTAAACCATCTAACAATTGTACGGGTATTTCAAGATCGTACAAGAGAATACGGGGGCAGATGGGAAGAGAACGAGGAGATTATCAAAGACATCCACGCTATAACACCGTTGCGCTAGTTACGGATGTAAGAGGAATGTATGGCAGCATAAGTCAGTTGTAACTTGTAGATGTTAAATTTGTGATGAGTTGTTGACATTTAAAGCTTGATACATATAATTCTGGGGATAAGAATATTTTCCTCTTGGTTAGAATATTATATAGTGTTATAATGTTTAGTTGACTCCGAGTTTATAATAAATACAGATATTTAAAAATGGCCTCCATGGAATATAGTGGCCATTTTGACCAAAGAAAAAAGGTGAAACGGTATTAACTATTCCATTTCTGTTCGTGATACGGAACCCGTTTGTCACAATGATCTATTTCCAGTAGTTATATTATTGTGCTCTGGATTCTGATTCTCATGACTGAAACTTAAGTTCAAACTTTGTCCTATTGTTAAGAGTTTTTAAATTTTCATATACGAACTTTAAGTATTTCCTAGATAAGAGTGTAAGTGTAGACCAATAAGCTCTTGTACCTCTTAGTGACAGTTCCATCTAGACCGGTTCAGCCGTTCTGAAGATTATTCTGAACAAACAGTTATTTTGAAATCACATACAGACACTTTTAGACGTATGGGTTAAAAACCTAACTATTTATGTATTGAAATTTCAATTGTGCTATTCGACGTGACCTAGTATCATTTACAAAGGTCTCTGTCGATGTAATAATGCACGGTCAGTCGTATAAGGAAAATTTTCAACGACATAATTTGTACTCGTACGCCAACCCTATGTCAATCCACTGACAGATAAAGAGCAAAAATGGAACGGAATTAGCGAAATTAAAGCGGGAACGTACTTCGCGGACAAAGAGATTATATGACGTGAGATAGCTAGGGTTGGCGAGAGCGGGCAAAGTAATATTTCGAATTTATCATTTATGTGGGGGAAAGCGAAGTTTTTATTTGCTTATTGTTTCGGACATGCGTTTACGTAGCCCGAGTTAGTTTCGTCTCGCTTAGTTGTTTACTATAGATTTTAAGGTGTATTTTACGATGTTGTGATTTTAATGATAATATGCCATGTGATGATTTTTATGCAACGACGAAGAAAAGTGAAGTAGGTAATTGCAATCTCTATCTTGTCGACTACTAGGCTGCATCTTTCCCGTAAATCGTGAAAGTATCGGTTTTCAAAGCGTGAAGGCTGCATCATTTCTGTTTAACTTTTTTAATGATTTCGTAGATTTGTCGTCAGTACACATATTGTTGCCACTTACTCTATGATTTTTGCTTACTCCGCATATTGAATTTTAGTTTTCTAAATTATCAGAATTTATATTACATAAACTCATTTTTATTTATATCTCTGGTTACAACGATAACGTAATAAATAGCAGAAATTCCCAGTTTGGACGAATACGTTATGCAAGTTTGTTTATTCGCGAATATCACTGTTCAGTGCACAAAACGTAGACCAATAAATACATAAGAGCCGCAGTACCTTGGAAAATTGTGGAAACACTTGAAATATTCGTCAGTGAGGAGTTGTAGGCATTCATAAGTGAGATAAGCGTGAGGATTGAACTGAACCGAGGATTGAACCAAAGGGGATGGTCCTTCCGAAGCTATGCTCTAGGCGAATATCGCGTGAATTTAGTGACCGAGTGGGAACGGCCTTCTTCTAGAATATAAGTTGACACACGTGAGCGAAAAAAACATATGATCTGTGATAGGTAACGAAAGAATAGCCACTGAAACTAGGACTCTGCAATGAGACGCTGAAGGACCGTATCGTGCCTCAGAATGAACCATTCCAACAACTCAGTTTGTTTACGAAAGGCACAAACAACAAATGGTTTTCCCCAAATTTTTCAGTAAAACAGATCGTATCGCAATTGAACCATTTCGGAGGTTCAGGGTTTTAATTTGGAGGAGGCTCGAGAAGTGACTAGACTCAAATGTCCGGAATCTGCTTGGCATTACGACACTCCGATTCGTTCGTCCGATCTGGGCCCGCCTGATTTTCATCTATTTTCTAAAAATTGAAGAAAAGTTAAAATGACAATTTTTAAAAGCAGGAAGAGAGGCCATATCTTCTCCAATTCCTTAATTTCAGAACAGGCAATATAACGGCAAGCCTCCGAAGTGGTATCGCATAGATACCACTTTAACATACAACGATTTAAACACGAATGGTTTAGTGTCCGGCTTCTTCTAGTGCGACCCGTGTGTCACGTGTCACTACGTAACTTCGTCGGTATGTAATACAATAACACAGTTAAGTTTCGGCGTTTCATGCCCGTATTCGGAGGGTAGGCTTTTTCGCCACGCTTTGGCCCAACCGCAACCTCTTATCCGTTTTAATCGCTTTCGGCTCACTTTGTACTGACGAATTTCGATGCCGCAAAGTCGCAAATCAAAGGGCGTCTATACGGCTTTATGAAACTGTTAAGCCTCTACGATCTCTATTACCTAGACGTAACCGTTGCTAGCTAGTTTTCCAGGTTTTACTCTCGTGAGCATAAATTATAAGTGAAAGTTATAGAAATAAGTTTAAAGAAATTGGAATCTTAACTCTGGCATCCGAATTCGCTTATAAAAATTTAATACATGCAAAAAACATTTAGAAATGTTCAAAAGAAATAGTGATCGACATAAACTCAATACCATAAATAAAAATAGACTCAGTTTACATGTTAGTCGACTATGCGAGGTCACAAATTCATGTAGAGGGCTCTGTGTGCGCATGCTCAATAGCATTCCTGTGGATGTACAATAATTTACCCTTATATAAATTTAAGAGTGTTATTAAACAATCACTCAGTAAAAAGGGTATTATACAATTTTTGAATGTTTAGAAGAAAAATATCTATGGGCATAAGCGGCTCGACTTCTCACTGGCCTGTTTCTTTCATTAATGGTTTCGTACCTATTTGCGATGGTTATGTGTGATGAAATTAGAAAAGAGGTTACATTCAATTTTTTACACTTCCTTCGTGAAGGAAAACTGTTTTCCGAACAAGCGGTAAAGTGTAATTTTGCAAAATAATATGACGTAATTCAAATGTTATTTTATAACCTATGAAATAAAGATATGTATTTTTAATTTAAATTGGAGTATCTCTGTTCTCTATATCGGCCTTGGTCCTGCTTTTATGTCTGTGTTGAGTTGTATTTCAATCTCCAAACAAGTTTCATCGTACCTTGACGGCCTAGTACTTCTAAAAATACCTATTAATATTTTCAAACATAGCTATGATTTCTATTCAAAAGGATAGCAATATCTATTTATCGTTGTCATTGTCTAAACTTTATAAAGGATTATAAAAATCTATATGGAAAACGTATGTAAAATCCTTAGATTAAATTTTACGGATGAGGGAGGGATAGAAATGAAAAAAATCCCGCTCCTAATGTCTTTAGAAGGTAGTCAGCATTTTAAAAACCTAAATGCAGCCTCGACCTGTTTCTTACAAAATATTAGATCGCTAATTCACTCCTGATTTGGCTATACAGTTTTTTTTGTTTAAGCTAATTTGTACGCGTAGCTAATAGGCTCTCTTGATTGGTTACTATCTTACGAGTCCACCAAGCCGATGAAAAAGTAATACCGGAATAGTGTTGACCTCTCGCTTAATATATGCTGTATTCGCTTACAACACTCCACACGCCTCTTAATTTCACGGTATCGTTTCAAATGCGAAGTGGCCAGATATGGTACTCTCGATGTGCAATGTTTCGAACTCAAAGCTACAAGCTGTACACCCAATCATTTCAGTATAGGGTCTATTACACCCAATCCTTTCATTACAGGATTTACACACAATCCTTTCAGTACAAGGCTTACACCCAATCCCTTCAGTACAGGGTCTACACCCAATCTTTTCAGTACAGGGTCTACAGCCAATCTTTTCAGCACAAGGTCTACACCCAATCCTTTCATTACAGGATTTACACCCAATCCTTTTAGTACAGCGTCCACTTCACCCAATCCTTTCAGTACAGGGTCTACACCCAATACTTTCAGTACAGAGTTTACACTTGTAGTGTGTAGTTCCTTTTCCCTACCTGTCGAAGCGTGGATTTGCTCGTGATATATTTCTAACCGATAGTGAGTTATATTATGGAATGAGTGAGTGTTTGGGTTAAGACAAACTTAATGTTTCGTGTTCTGATTCAAACACACTTCCTAGAATGAAAATCGTATATCTATAGCACGGAGCTGTAATATCCTCACCTACTTTTCAATGGCTTGGGTCGTATCAAATTTTCCAATTTATCGCCTTGGGAGTTTTGCTTTGAATGTATTTTTTTTATATGAATTTATCCATAGGAATGGATATGAATCGTTATCCATTGGATAACGATTCATTGTTATCCTGAGTATGAAGACCACTCGTCGAAAGTCGTGAGGAGATGAATTTGGTTACATCACTCATGTATTGGAGTGCCCGTTGTATTCTAACGTTTAATATGAATGAAAATAAATAGTAATACTTTTATGTCGAATGAATTAACTTTTTATTTATTTTTTTAGAATTTAAAATTCACCAGTTATAGAGACAGGTAGTTGCGAATGTACAATTTAGTTGCTTGGCTGCGCCATGTATTGTCCATCTTCGTGATTTCTTCAAGTTTTATATGAATCATAAAGGGTAATAACTTATTTTGTGCATTTGGAATAAAAGAATGATCTAATTGATTACAGTTTGGTATAAAAAATCGAAAATTAATCAACGGCGATAACGGCCGAGTGGTCGAGAGTGTTGTAGGCCACTTGATCGATTAGTTTTTACTTAAATCGAACTAAAACCATTTACTTGAACGCTCGGAGATCACGTTAAGTCGTCGATTTCGGACGTTACCACCGCGCCGGCGACGGCGAGGGTTACCCTGACCCGTGCTGGTCAGCGAGGAGGAGAGTTCGAGCTCCATACCCTCAATCTGGAATGGAAATGTAGGAAAGTGTAGTGCAGCGGTGTGAGAATACCACCCTGATACAACATCAATAAGGCACAAGTCTTTAAACATTTATTAAACATGTGGTGTAGTATTTTCAATTATTGCTTCATTTCGTCTATCATGCATTTTATATGCCATTTTTTTTTGTAAATTTTTGCCAGTGATTTCGTTTGTCCTAAATTCTACTAATTAATATACAAAGGTACGCCTATTTCCCAACGGGGTAGGCAGAGACTATAGATTCCCACACAGTACGATATCAGCATATCTCTCTCGCTTCACTGACATTCACCAATCCTTTTATGCCAGCTTGTCGATTTCGGGTGGTTAGAATTCGGCCCTTTTTTAGTATGCCACCAATTTGGTCTGTGTAAAATTTTCTAGAGCTACCCTCGTCGACCTTTCCATTACACGCGTTCGCTCTATAGATTTGTTTCGTCAGTCTACTCCCATGCATCTTTTCCACCGCAACATACCTTTTTCTACTCCAGTCACCACGTCCTTTAAACCACACCACTCTCCGACATCACTGTTCCTACATTCGACTAGTTGCGAAGGTATCATAAGAGAAAGATACTTTTTTAATGCTGAATCCATGTTTTGTGTCGTCTGCGAACCGAGCACTTTTATCGTTTTACAAGCAATAGCAATCTGCGACCGTGATACGTATTCAATCCGAAGGCCGGCGGCGGTCGGCCGCTCGAAGCGCCGCGGACCCCCTCTCGACGCACGCCGGCATCGATGTAATCAATTTGCGGCCCCCCCCGGCGGCGGCCGGCCGGAAGGATTCCGTGTTGGAAGAAGAAGACACTTACTTCTAGAAACTGATATGAAAACCGTTGATTTTCCGATAGTACTCCGATCGGGACCTCTACTACGTCGGTATGTGGTTAGCGTATGACTTACCCGGCCGATCGAACTTGGTCGGCTTTTTTTTGAATTTGCCATTGGAATTTAATAACTTGCCTGGGGAAAAGTGGCTTGTGTTCTCTTACAACAATGTTCAATTGCAAAATTGTCCTATGCATTTTATTTAAATAATGCCGTCTTTGGTCTATTTCATGTAAAATTTAATGTACCAGGGAAAACACCGAATGACCTACCATCGTGTCGTAGGGTCGTATCTTTTGAATTGCGATAGGTTGCCGGTTGAAGCTTTCATAGAATATCTTTTATTATTTCAAATACTTCAAAAAATAAACAACAGAAGAAAAAAAAATTTTTGCTAAAGCGGACCTCATAAGCCATGTGTTTGACATTTTACATTTATTTTTGGTCCATCGTAAAACCAGTGTAGAGTCTAAAGTGAAACGGTAAATAAAAAATATAGCCAACTGCAAGTCGGGCCCGTGCTGAGCTGAATCTCAACCTGAATAAAAATAAATATTGTTTTTAGGAATAAAGTCTGTTGTATGATGTATGGTACATTATGTTGTCGTACGGAACTATCTGTGCAAGAGTCTTACTCGCCCTTGGCCTATTCTTATTTAAATATTGCGAAATAAGAGCAAGCCACGAGAAGAGTATTTCGAAAAATGTCGAAAGGCCTCTCTGCGCGCGTTGATTATAATTACAAGCGTTTGCGAGGATTGAAGACTGCTGCGACGATACTAATAATAAGACGCGAGTCGTCTTTATGTACGTAGACGTGAGGGAGATTCAGTCCAACTAATCACCCCTAATACAGGGGTTGTTATCTACTATTGGTTTTTGAAGTGATAATTTCTTTAGGCGCATCACTCACACGCACACTTGTCTTTCGGTGGGTGAACCGAGCCGCCACGTTCGTGCCGGTTGCGCCGAATCGGACAAGCTCGGCTTTAGTGGACCATTCTGCAGACCTCTAAACTTACAACGACTCAATCGGTATCGATATGACGTCATAATAGCGTGAACCGAGGGCGCGCGGCGGTGACGGTTCTCACCGTGACGAAATTTTGACGATGAACGATGCCGAGTCGTTTAACGTTTACAGAATTGACCTGCTGCAGGGCTATTCAAGTGGCTTTCAATTGTCGTCATATATGGCTAATTTAATATATAGCTAAAGTGTGTGGGATTGACGTTAGCTGACGTTTGATATTTCGTTAGCTAAGGTCATTCTCTAGGCTTTCTATTCTAAGAGCGCTTAGGACAACAGAAAGCCACTCGTCGGCCCTGCTGGGCGTGAACTAAACTGAAAGGTTACTCTTGCGTCGGTGACGCTGAATCGGGCAAACTCGAACGGTCGTTCTTAAAGGGTACGGTCGATATTTAAATAGATTTGAATTTTATTTCACGAATACAGTTATATAGAATATCACTTACATTTCTTTATAAGCATAGGAATAATAAAAAAAATGTTTTTAAAATCCAAATATTATTTTGCCGTCTAAATAATGTTCATCATTTGCTATCAATATAATTATTAATAAATATATATTTTATAAATTAGAATTCTATGTACGTTTTCACTTCTGTCGTGTGATCGTCAGCACACAATGTTTTGTCTTTACAATGTTGTATTGGGAAAAAATCCCCGTATAGCGACAGACAAATTTCGAGTTTTAGAATACGCCTCAGAATTCCCTGATACTGCTCAAAGTATCATTAACTAATCGCTGTCGATTTTAAGCGATTTGTATTAAATTATATCCAGTTATTAATGTAAATATATATGACGATTCTCCTATCATATATATATATAGATTAACTCTCATCTTTTTACAGATATTAAAAAAAAATAAGTCAACTCATAGAACTGCAATTGACGAATCACTTTGGGATTGTATTTGACATGATGTTTTTATAGCGTCGCACTCGGCCGAACGGCCTAACCGAAGATGAACGGTCGAGGGCGAGCGCGCCCGCGCCGGCCGCACGCGCCGCGGCGATTTGCCAAATTGAATTAAAACTGAACGCGGACCTTCCGTCCCGCAGGCGGCTGCCCCCGCGCCGATCGCGTGTTGCGCTTTTGGTGTGCTGCAATCGTAACTATAAATCAGACGTTGTGTGATAGATCCGGCCGTTGTTCATTTTATACGTCTCCGATATACAATTATTTATAGTAAATAAATAAAATAAAATTATGTTTAAGAGACTCTAGAGGACAAAAACTAGATTTTTTTTTTTTTGAGACGTCGATTTCATTTTTCCTTCTAATATTTCTATAGAAGCCTCGGTAAGTATTAAGCCCGTTAAAATAAGTAACTTATAATAATCTATCCATTTAACATGATGTCGCCTCTATGTGTGATCGACTTACAAGATCATAACCGATTGTATTGTAAATCGATCTCAAAAAGTCCCGTTTTCGAAATCGTCTGCAGCGTGCGGCTTTATCCCTCAAAACGGAGTGCGAGGGGCTGAGCATGTGGGTAGGTCCCCGTGATCAATTTTTACTTGCAGGCTGAGAGTTTTATGTGCAATTCGTGTTGCAATCATCAAAACGCATTGTATGCACGTGTGTACATAAATGTCGAACCGTCTGTTCAATGGATAATCTTCGAATTGGAAATAATAAAATTAGTGCAATTTATTGAAATCCAATAACTGGTTTTACTTCTTGGCTGGCGTTACTTCTGTGACACCAAGCCTTCGCTGAACGGTGATTAATACAGCTGTATAATTTAGATTCCTATTCATGATTCCGTAGTTCATCTTTTTAATTTATACAAAATGAATATTTATTTCATTTACAAAACATGTTCTGATAGAAATTCAATTACTTAAAAAAATTCTATTTAATTCACTTCAAAGTCCTATTTACTTATTCAATCCCTTTCAACTAATTTAATTAAAATGGTAACAATTGAAGAATGAGATCGTCTCGTAAGACGATCTAGAAATAAAAATAGCTTTGAAATCCATAGAACTGTGGCCTAAGGATTTTTAGAAGCGTTTCGAATCGTACTAAGACCTATCTCTCTATAAATTAAAAACAACATTCTGACAAGCGCGAATAGGAGACGCACCCCGAGGTTTCCGTACAAAATTCATTATGTATGTAAATATTTTCTCCATTAAATTTCTCAACGATTTTTTCCTGTTTTCGATAACCGTGCCGGCACGATCACGGTCCCGTCAATTACGAAATCTTAATTATTTTACATTTCCAGACATTTTCATTTCCTTGTGCTGTGAAATTTGCTTTTACATATATTTTATAATTCTAGGGTCCTAAGAAAATCCTATAGTCTTGACTGGAGTGTGAAATTATGAGCAAAAAGTGGCTGTGATTTTTGATAGCATTAAAATAGGAACTTAATATTTACAGCTCCGAGGAACGTTAACTCTGAACATTTAATATTAATTCCAATTTAATACTTCTATACATTTCTGAGTAAAAATGTCTGACAGATAGACAAACAAACAGACGTACAACGAAGTGAAATGCTGAGCCATGCTGTGGCTGTACCACGAAAATGGGCGTGCTCGAGTGGTGAGACATTATGCACCCTGTGACTCTGCACCCACAAAATGCAGTCGTGAAGTAGCAGCTTCCGCTGTTTCATTTCGTCCGGTGAGTGAGAGTTTCGGTAGCTCTCTACCACCTCCACGGGATATCCTATTCCTACCAAAGAGGCCGACAACTCACCGGTGACTCGTCTGGCGTTGCGAGTCCCCGTGGGCTTCGTGCGACCACGCTCCTACTGTCTGATGGTTCGCGAGCTCGTTTGCCCCTCGAAAGTACTACAAAAAAAAAAGCGGTTTTGAAAGAGTTCCTTTTTTAAATACGGAACTCTAAAAATAAATAATGCAGTGGACGCGAAAAAGTCTCTCAAGATTATTTCAGTCACGCGCGGACTTCTCCTGAAAACTTCGTGAGTCGGTGACGAAGGGCGTACGTCTTCTCGAACACCTCGAGGCTTTTGAGGATCGGCGCTAAGGTCCCCGCAATAGGGTTAGAAGATTATTGCTGATCTATTTTAAAAGAGTTTTACGTACAACATCCAGGTTGTTACGAACGGAAGACAAAAATTAATCGTTTTTGAAAAAAAAATGTTTTGTGTATTCTATATATATTTAATATTTAGTCATAGGGGTTTTTTGATGTTCTTACCTTATTTCTAACAGAACAGAGAAACGACGTATCATTTCGATGAACGTAAAATGTGACTAATACGAGCGAATTAATGGTTAAACTAGTATTTTTTTATTGATTCTTTGGTTTTTTGTAAACTGATTGTTCCATTTTTTTAAGTCTATAAATATATAGACAAATGATGTATACGATATAACGAATCGAGAGCGGTATTGGTATTGAAATTGATAGCAAAATCGAAAGCAGAATTTGGAAAAATAACCAGGATTGGAATTTAGAGTGAGACTGAAATAAGAACCGAAAGTGGAACTGGAATATAAATAAAGGAAATAATCAGCATCATCCTAATTTTGTGGATAGAGAGATTGTAAATTCATGTATGTAAATGAATGTAAAAATTCATAAAAGGTATGAATTCGTTATGTGCCCAAGCGGACATAAAGCTAGTTATCGGTACGTACGCGAGTCCTTCCCGGTCCAAAACTAACAACTTAATATGCGCTTCCCGAGTAGCGCAACTTGTGATCTGATTGTACTAATCTCAAAACCTCAACGGTCAATTGTCCCCCGATCAGGGCTCGAACCCGACACCTTATGACCCGAGGGGACGCATCGAACGCTCGACCACCACCGCCGCCTGCAAGCGATCAAAGCACAAACCACGGCCACAGATTAGACGTTTAATTATATCAATCAATAGTGGCCGTTGCACCCTGCAGTCCCGAGCTGTTGCGTCGGCGCCGGAACTCGCGACTTTCTTCAATACAAGCAGTAGTTATAAAGATTTTCTGCGCAGACTCCGCAACCTATCGAAAATTACGCTAAATGAAACCTTGGAAGTGTTATTTTCGATTTTTCTGAAATGAAATCTAGTTTAGAAGTTTCCATTCATCGAAACTATCCTATCAAAAGATGTAAATAATTATGATTTTTAAATAGAAAACTATGTATAGACTGTCTCAAATATTCCTCAGAAATAGTGCACTTCTAATCAGTAAAAGAAGTTTTAGAATCGTTTCTATAATTATGCAGTTCACTTTTAAAGGATTAGTATAGATATTAGCCCTTAATTTATCGTTTCCTAATTCTTTCCTTTGTATTGGCCCGACAACGGACCCCGTGCCAGATGATAATTAAATCTTGTAATCGATGATAAGACGAGATCATGATTTTCAGGCGTCACTTACTTATTAAAGTTCGGGGTTTTGGTTACTAAAAAGCTCTCCATAGACACACGACATGTTCCGAGTGTGTATGTCAGATAGATTTTGAGTTATGGGCGATCGCATGCATTTCTCAACGGTTCGTGTGACCTAACTGGTGACTCAACTCGGCGTCACCTTGTTTAGTTTAGATAATTTCGATTCACTTTCTTTCAAGATATTCTACTTTGACTTTTAAGATGTATCATTTTCTAAATTATGCGGGTCTATTATACCTGTATCGATGCTGTCGATATACCCTTAAATCATACATTAGTGTCACCTCCACACTTGTAGAAGCTTCGCTGTGATATTCCCACTTGCCCCAACGGGATGTCCAGGACTGGACACCAGGCGTACTGAGACAAATGGTCGAATTTGCTTTTGAAATAATAAAATATTTGTGTATTTATTTCTATATTCGGGTTTACAGACAGATAGATCACAGTAATTAGTATTAAAAGAAGTATACGTAGATATATGTGTGCCTGTCGTCAACGCCATGTATCACGGAGAATTAATAAACATATTTAAATTTTTTTATATATGTTTATTAATTCTCATAAAAAAATACTAAAAACTACTTGTAATGATTTTGATAGAAATACATCAAACGAACGGTAAGCGTCTATGCCACGTTCTACTTTAAGGCTGTTATTTTGACAGTGAGTCACTTTTAAGTATAATTTTTACTTGTGAAATAGTCGCCTCTTCCGCGACCTCCTTTTAAATCCATTTTTTTACATAGTCATTTTTACAAGTTAGATTCAAAGTCCCAATTCAATTGAAAAGTAACCTTTTGTTAGAGAATTTAAAGGTCAATTTTGCGGGTTAACTGGTAAAAGAATTCATGTTTGGAGTGGGTTTTTGTTAAAAGTACGTTTAAAAGAGAAGGTCGTGAAAAGACATGCAAACCATTTAATGAATTTAACCCATTCCCTACCGAAAAAAATCACCCAGTGTCACGTTTGTACTCCAGGTGTGAATAATTTAGCCTCTTTTTTTTAATTAGTTTTAAAATCAAAATTCAACTTAAAAGTGACGGTTTTGTTTAAAGTGAGTTTCAAAGTAAGTCGTAGAAAAGATCTTTGTAGTTTAGATCCGACTGCGTGATATCTATGTTCTTCTGTTTTTTAATCGAATTGAAGTTTTCATAGATAATTTTTAATTGGATAAAATGTTACTTCCGGGTTACCAACCACAATACGGCTAAAAGTGCTTTTAATTTAAAATTTATTAATACACGTTTTAAAACAATTTCATGCACTTATTTTCAATAAGAATTATAACTTGTTTTAATAGAAATATGTAAAGAATTTAAAATTTTATATAGACATTTGATTTTGTTAGTTTCGGCTGAATGAGACATGGCAACCCAAACTTTTTAAGTTCTTTCGTATCTCTCTTCGATATTAATATAAGTCATCTTGAAAACAAGTACACGAATTTGTTATTATTGCGACCGTGTCGTAATTGGCGTCCCGACAGGAACATATTTACCTATTAACAATTGTCTATGGTAACTGCATTTCCTCTTAGACTCGTAGCTGATGTAATAAATCATAGTAATAATTCCCTTCGCCGAGACGCTCTCTAACCCGCACGCTGGTGGGACAAAGGGAACGGACGCTCGCGAGGTGTACCGGCCCTGTAGAGTTTCTGAAGGTTCTATGCCTGAAAAGTGCCTTACAGAATAGTGATGAAAAAAAATATACAACAACCGGTTTTTCAGTTGACCTCCTTAGACAACCTTAGGTACGGAGAAAAATTAATCTTTCCAATAACTGCCCCGCCCTCCGGCTGAGGATATTATGCCTCCTTTTTTTTCGCGCTTGCCTTTTTTTTCCTCGTCCCTCCTCTCGCATAGTCCGATAGATGTGAATTAAGGCTTTTAATTTTCGGCCGAAAACTGCCGACCGTTTTACGTCGTTTAGGCTCGACGCACACCGCGTTCTTTATGGTTGGTTATATTGTCGTTATTTATTAGACTGATATAAGTTTTGATGGTGTTGAATAGTGTAATTAATATTTGTTTTATACATCGTAAAGAGTCTGAATGTAAAAAAAAAGTATAGGAAATTGTTGAGGAAAAAAATTTTCAGTGTGAAAAAAAATAAATTACTAAATATATGCTATTCCGATTACAAATAGATGTAATATTTTTCTCATACCGAAAACGTGTTTATTTCTAAATATTATAGTATTTGAAAATATTAAATTCCTTTTCGGTATCAAGTTATTTAAGATATCAAAATTTTCAAATTGATTTTTTTATTTACACAGTATTTACTCTTTTGATTCCAATATATTATTTATTTGCCGTCAGTGACACTCCTAATCAATACGACACAGGTCATCGAAAAACGAGCTTACTCTTTCCTAAAAGGCCGGCAACGCACTACTTACTCCTGTGGACGGCGGTGATTACTTACTTTTTAGTGGCTCGCATGCCCCTTTATCTCTAATAATTCTTTAAAAAAAATAATTCTTGCAAATACTTAAGATTTATTCGCATCGTACTCATAAGTATCAAGATTCAACGAAAAGTGTGAAAAATGCATATGGTCAAATTAATTAAGACAAAGTCCCCATACAGACTTTGTCAGCGTTTTTGGTCGATTGTTTTCATTCTGTTTTATGCATAAATAATTTGTCAAAATAGAATTATATATGTATATATATTTTTTTTTATATCAATATTAGGTTGTCTATAGGTGTCCATGGGCCAATGTGCGCCGCGCCTTAGGGCTCGGCGGCGACGTTAGCAAATCACGGCGCGGAGAGCGGGCAAATGTCCCGCAGATATTTAGATAGGGCACACACAGCCGGCCCTAATTACGGGGCCGCTTTGTCGCGGCCGTCCCGCGCAAACACACTTAAATTTTACAACCGCTAAACGCTTTTGCCGCGGCGGCACGGTTGGCTCACATGGCGCCGCGCACACGCCCCGCCTAGATATTGTTAAAAGGTATCGTTTCACTTAATCTAACCACATTTTTATTAAATCGATACTGAGATAAATGATTGTTCCAACTCACTACGTATTGTTTTAAAAGAGGAATACACGATAAATTTTACTCGACAGAAAAAAAGAACGCTTTCTAAAAAAATACCAAATATCTTCTACATGAACTTCACCACCGATGCAGCTAATATTATTTTTTAAAAATGCGTCCATTATGAATGGAAATGTCAACACAAATTATGCATTTATAATGTCTTTACACCCGCCAGCAATTTGTAGCTCGTGAAAATTTATCGATGATTTATTTGGATGCGTAAACGCAACTCTAATGACTGACGTCAGTGACGTGATTTACGACTCCGTGTGCCACGAACGTTTGGACAGAGTACAGTTGCATTACATACAAAACCAATAGAAGCCGCCTCGTATCGGAGTGGGGTGGGCCCCGCGTCGTCTACGTTTTCTATTAGATGTAATGTGTTCGACCCTCGCCTTAAAACATCAAGCGAATGCTGAATAATAAAAGACCAAGGAGGTATTCATCCGTGACGATCCCATTTGTCTCGATCACAGAATTATACTATGAAAGCGGAAAGGTGATAATGGTGTGCCTCTCATCGTCGCTTCTACGTTTTGCATTTTTGAACGTCCGTTATCGAGTACGTCCCATCGACACAGCCATTACCAGCTCGCCGGCCGCCGGGTTACGTTTAATTAATAGCGCGATGTGGGCGTTGATGCGGCATACGACTGTTATTTAAATATTCCGTTGGTGTCCACAGCTCTTTATCTTTTAAAAGGTTTCATAAGTGCTCGCTGTTTTTCAGCTTAGTTTTCGCATTGTCGGCCCGTATCGATTACCTGCATTGCTATTAATGAACCATTCAGTCTTTAGGGATCTGTCGATTAGAAATAACTCAGATAAAGGATAACTAATCACACTTAGCCATTGATTGTACGGTGTTATTTATCGATTTGCCGTCGAATATCGTATGTGTCTATGGTCCTTAATTAATTCCGAGTATCCGTTAATTTAATGAAAACGACGACGCCACATTTTTTCGCTGATGCTTCTTAAGATGGTACGCATTAGTAAAGCCAACGGAGTTTCGTTTATTATTTAAGCGCTTTACGAGGTGAAGTAGGATGAATGAATAACATTTTTATGCAATGTGGTTAGTTTATATTGCACTGCCTTTTACCCGTGACTTCGTCTGCATGGATTACGGAATAAGATTAATAAAATCTCTATTTCTAATGAACGGAATCGGATAAAATATAGTTTTGGACCCCATATCATTAAAATATGGGAATCTCATCAAAATCCGTTCAGTGGTTCTTGCATGATGTCAAAATAAATTTGGCAAACAGACGAAAATTCTGCAAAACATTCGTTTTTGGAGCAGGTCCCTCAATAATAGTCGATTTTGACTTTTTTTTTTAAATATCCCTAGTGAACAGTTTTTGGCATGGACTTTTGCATAGCAACGTATAGCATATAGAAATGGCGCGGCATCTTCGAGGGCGCACCGCGCTAAGGGAGTTTCCACGGCCACACGCCATATGACGTTTTTAAATATTTTTCTCATTTCCCACAACAAATATAATATAAAATTTGGTCCATGGAAGGTAGATGAATTTAAACAGAATTGGGATCCGAGGGCTAAGAGCGAGTCATGCCACCTCTCAACGCGCCTTCCCCTAAACTTTGACAACGTGAATTACGAACAAAGCTTTTTCATTGACATACGTCTGCCCAAAGAGGGCAGTCGCTGTCGTTTACACACACACCTATCTGTCCGCCATGTGAGCCGACCTTTAGGCGCAGGAAAGACCCAGAAATAGCGGGCGGCGGGGCCCGCACCTGGGCCCTCTGGTGTGTCGCGGCGGTCATTATATAACTTAACGAAGCACACCCACGCTTGAATTTCGATCGATCACCGGGATCGTTATCGTAACTCGGACTGTTTGCCGTCTGCGCCGCGGCGGCGAGGACGAGATAGCTGGACGATTAGCTTTTTCAGTGGGTCACTTAGACGGCGTCCGCTAACCGCATTTGTTTTGGCCACTTAAAACAGAGGGTATAATCTACCAGAATTCATTGTGTAATATCTTCTCTTATCAAAATCAAATAAGACGGACAATTGCTGTATATATGTCTTTTATTTATTTTATACTGAAGTAACCGCTACCTGGTCTTTATAACAATTCCGGAACTGAGCCTTTCCTGCATATTTCGGTTGTTTTAGTTATATATATATATATATATATATATATATATATATATATATATATATATATTCTGAGAAGAAATATCCTGTTTTGTTTTGGATAATCTTAGAAAATTCTGTTTCTAAGTTGTTTAGTTTTAAGACGAGACAGATAGAAACAAATATAAGACAATAGTTTTAAGAAAGTCGACAGAGTAAATGCATCGTTAAATGAAATATTAGAAAATTCTGAAGCATTATGATACAGGACACAAGTTCGTGTAGTTAAATTAGGTTCGTAAGGCTACATACACACACACACTTGACGGCGCGCGGGATTTCCGTTTTCGATCCCGAAACGATTTACTATTGCGATCCCTGTCACGATAGATGACGTCCAAAATCGTGTCAGATACGTTCGTCAGCGTGACTTCTCTATAAGCGGGCGTTCGTCTACATTTAAAGTTGGGAGAGGCTGCTGCGGCGCGTGCCGTCACCCGGCACGTCGGGGGCACTCTGTCGGCGTGGACGTACCTTAAGAAGAATGCGTTTGTAGGCGGCTTTGACTCGAAGTACGCGGCCGCAAAATCTGCCTGAACAACGCGAATAACGCGCGGTATTCTCAACCGAACAAACCCTGAACAGACTAGGTATCTGAACTGCGGACACTCGACGCGATTTCAGTATCGATTTTTTCCGAAGTCAACGGCGGATAGAACTCGTTTGGCCCGTCGTAGGTTGGACTACTTTACACCCATTCACGTCCATATTTTGAATATACTCACTGCCAGACATTTTCTAGTTTTGGTCTTCGAATGAATATTCAGTTTTCGATTGGTGGTCAGAAAATTTTTAATCTTTCATGGCGCGATCACATCAGTCGTGTACAGTCAGTCTCCAAATATTATTAGTTAGCTTTTACACACATTCGACGTCGATACATACTATAAACATTATAAATGTGAAAGTCTATATGTCTGTCTGCCTGTTTGTTTGTTATGTTTTCACGCCAAAACTGCTGTACCGATTGTGATAAAATTTGACACAGAAATAGTTTGAGACTAGAGAACGAATATAGATTACTTTTGTTAATTTGTGTGTCTGTTCGTTTATATGTTTTGCATAAATCAACATTTAAATTCATTATAATGAGCTTTAGTGTATTAATAGAAAACATCCTTTTGTAGTATATAAGCTACTGTCTGTTTATCTTTCTGTCTATTTGCCTTTATGTCTATTTATAACTCGATAAAGCCTTACCAATTTTGATGAAACTTAGAAAACTGATAGAACTTATTCTGAACTAAAATGTAGGTGACTGTTTATTTTTTTTAGATTTATCTGTTTAAACAGTATACTTCTTTATAACTAGAAGACTTAAAATACATTTTTTTTTTTTTTTGTCGGCCGTACTTATTATTTGCTTTGTTTAAGAGAGGTAGGGAGGAGTGGAACACCTGGTATGAAAGAATAAGATGTAACGAAAGCGAAAATAATAGAGTCGACAGTCCGATTGTAACTCTAAGATTGTCAATGATAGTAGTTTAAATAATAAAAAAGGCATAGTAAATTAGAACAAACAATAAGGTTTTTACACGGTGTCTTTTTTCACTACTATATCCTGTTACCATAAATGTGATAACTTGTGACGATGTTTGGTTGTTTGTACCTCAATTACGAATAAGCGGCTGGGTGGATTTAGATGCAATTGAGCACACAGATGGAATATTTTCCAGATTATACATGTGATATTTTATGTTCTGCCATTAATAATACTTTTCTGCGCACAAATTCAAAAGAAAGCTGAATCAACATCGACAGTGGGATCAATGTGAATCGAGAGCGATAGCGCAATCGGACGTAGAGTCGGGTAGGCGAGACATATATGTCTACGCGGGAGCAGCGCGGGCAAAAGCTAGTATTTTAAGTATATACAAATTTGTGTTCACATTAAATACGACGCTAAGACCCTCGTCCTAGACCTCATTATTGCACTAAGCCAATGCGCTGCTCATAAGCTGATCGGCTACGCACATTCTACGTTACAGCGTAATTTGAGCGGTGGATGTAGTCCGATTTAGGGGACCGCGGCGAATGGGCTTATGTGGACCTCGTCTTTTGCAGTGCCGATGAGGAAAAATGGCCGATCCGTTCGTTATATCGGGAGTGACAATGAATACACGTGTACGCTCACACGAGCGGATACGTGCTGTGTGCTGTTTCAAGTTGAAGACGAGGGTTTACGACGAGGGCAGGTCCTAAACCAAAAAGTTGCTAACGATCCTGCTATTATTATATTTACTGACAAGTACCATGGTTCGTTAGCATGTAGTGAAGTAGAACTTCACTACATGCTAACATGCCCTAATTCGCCAACGCTGTGAAGGGCCAACAGTACGGACAGACAGACGGGAGTAGGCGACAGAACTTGTACCTCGCCCCGGCGAGCCAGCGCGCCCGCATCGGGTATTCAGCGGCGCGGGCGCCGTGACCGGGTTCGCCGATGCGGCCGATATTTTCACTTGGGTTCCGCGCCTGCCCCGTTAAGTACGTCCGCTTTCCATTATCTAGATTGTTTCGGCCAATCGCAATAAAGCATCGTACTCGTACAGACATTAAGTACCGTTATTATTAACGCGCTTTTATTAGCTTGAACTGTGTGTAACTATGTATGTATGATCATAATGTGTAATTGTTTAATTTTCATCATCGGATGTATGAATAGACTGAAATTGTAGAGACGTTTTAAGAGGCCGATGACAATACATTTTGTAAGGAAATATTTTTAAATCAAATTTATTTATAAATAAAATTAAATGAAGATTTTCGAATAGCCTGAAATTTTGAAAACTTTAACATAGCGAGAGGCAATTTGATGATAACCCACTTGGGTTGACGACACATGAAGGCGGCGTTTTAACCGTGATTTATGTTTATTAGTTAATTACTGTAACTTATACCCTAATATCTAATTAACTTAATACATCAAACTGAGATATTGCCGAAAAATCATTGTCGGATTGTTATTTCTAACCGGATCGGGGTAGCAGTCGAGCGATTCCCTCCGCCCTCCGCAGACGTCGCCACTGTCGCCACACTCGCAACGCTATTTTAATGCAGAAAGGAAGCCCTCGAGGCGATACGTTATAGTATTTGCGGCGGGAGAGGGCGCGCGTCCCGCCGGGATGATGGATAGCCGGTCGTATTACATAGCCTTTGGGATGGATTTCTCCGGCGATCGCGGCCGGCCGTATTCCAATGAAGGAAAAACCGGACCAAACTCGTAGGTTATATTGACGAATATGTATTTTTTCACTTTATTTTCTACGTCTCCCTAACGCCGATACAGGGCCGAAAGGGGGATTAAACGTCGGAGGGTTAAAGTAGAAGGCTATTTTTAAAAATATTTTCTCATAGGGTCGATGCTACTTCGTTCCCCATCGCCGTTTCGTCGATGGGGGTGTGATCTGACGAAGGTCGTCCACGGAGCGGCCGAAGGACAACACGCCGAACAGCCATTTAGGTCGATTACACCAAATTTATCGAAAGACATGGCGAAGGGAATGTATGCAAATCCTAACACTCGCGGTCTCTCTGTTTCGAACGCCCTTGGTTCATCAGTCAGGTGCGTCTGTGTGATAGAGTAGGTATTTTAAAAGCGTTGCGTTGAATTTTTTTCGTTGACAAGTGTACTCCTGAAGCTCTAGTCCCACTGTTCGTTCCTCGATTTCATCGACGCTCCCGATGATCTGGTAAACTGTTCACATTATATATTACGATAACATATTTATGACTACTAATGTATTTTCGTTATATTCGATTTCATGTAACCTTGAAATTGAAATAATTCACATGTTTAAATTGCCTTCAAATTTCGTCTGCCCATCCATCTAATAACCGCACAGCTTTAGTATGTATATCACAGTATTTTCTAAGTATTCAATCGAAGGTAAGCATTTTTCGAAGTGCCTATTAGAAAGGACGGGTGCTGCAAAACATTGACGTTAAATTTCAGTTTCTGTCTGACGTATTTTGAAAATAAAAAAGGCAAAATTGAACGGCGTGGGTGTAGAAATTGCATTTTATTTTAATTAATCTACAGTTTCCGGTGCATGTAATCAGTCCACTTCTATAGTATCATCCAACAATCCCAATACAGAATATGACAATTTGTCTGCTATTAAATATTGAAACGTGGCTATAACACCACGAAGTGGAAGAAGACAAGGAAGGGAACGAATTAGGGGAATAAAAAAACATGAGGCGATTGTAGGCAAAGAAAGGGGAAGATACGAGCATTGATAATCCACGGCGGTCTTCAACGATTGGGCAGTCGATCTATACGCCGAGCAACAATTACACTTGTTGATCTAATACGTACAACGACTAGGCGGCGACAATGACGAACGCTGGTTATTAAAATCGGCCGAAAACAGGACGAACTGCCACCCGCCGTCAAACACTCTTCAACGTCGCCGAGCACCGAGTTCAACATATATTTTAGTGTGTGACACCACGAGTATCGCAACTGACAGTTTCCTCATGCCCTCTCCTTCCGATGGACTAATTAAAACATTCCATTGAATTCTACAGCTGTCGAAGAAAAAAAAAAAACAACGATTCCGCTACATTTTTCCTTGAATAATAAAAATGCTTTAAATGCGGTAACAATAAATGAATAGTCGACGCCGAGGTACCGTATTCGGTACGCGACACCCGCTCGTCCCGGTCCCCTGGTTGTGAGGATTGAAGATAGATGCATCGAAATATTGCGACTATTGATGCAAGTGAGGGGGGAAGGGGCAGAAAAGGGGGAATTATGAAAGGTAGAATAATGCGGCTGCGGAGAAAAAGCGCTTTTAAAAGTCGTTTAATCTCCTAAAGAACGTGTACCCGCGGCGCGCCCCGGCCCCGCACGAGCGAGACGGCCGCAGCGCTCGCGCTGCGTGCGTGACAGAGATAGGCGAAATGTTATCGCGCGATCTCTTTTCCTCTGTTTTTCAGTTGATATTCAGCATGTGTGAGTTTTATTTAATAATATGTAAATTATGAACATGTTCAAATTTATTACGAAGCTTTCTTTAAGTAAATGTTCTAGTATTTATTTTTTAACGTCTTTCATTAAAAGTTATGATTAAAAAAAAACAATATTTATATTTAAACTTGTCACAATTCCTGTGATCAAAGCACCGAAATGCGGCATTATCTAGTTTTATCGGCGGCTCGCAGATTTTGTCTCCATCTAGTGTCGTCATCCGCAACTTATTAGCTGGTGTGTCTGTACGCCGGGAGATGGCGATGTGCTAAACTGATGCAAAATTTGGCAATGTTTTTCAGCGTGACTTTTAGACGATAACGTTTTCGTTATCGACGTATTCGTTTGACTGTACTGAACATCGACGTCACAGCTCAGTGATGTCTCTTTAAAACATTCATATCTCGATTATTGTTCAAATAAAAAAATAAGTTATGTACTCATTTTCTCAAACGTTAATCGAAAGCAATGAAAAAATCCATGAACCCCTTAGAGTGCTCGCTTCCAGCTCTGCGCAGGACGTTGCTGAGGTTCAAGTTTTGACTCCATCGAGCCAGAGGTCTATTTTCGTTGTTATCTATCTTTTATTTCATAGGTTATGATGTAAAATTTTAAATACTTATAATATTTCGGTAATCTACCACTCGTTTGAAATGCAATTTGCCCACTATAACAACTAGCAAGAAGCTAGGAGGAATATGCAATTTTCTAACTTTTTGTAAATGGTTGGAGGGGGGGTTGGTAATATCTCACCGAATCCCTTTTTGGCAGTCAATGAAAAATCGCATCTCACTAATAAGATTCGGATAATATAATACTATTACAACATTTTGTTGTATGATCGGTAATATGTTGAACAAATTTAATTAGTTAAAAGGTATGGACAAAACGTCATGTGAGGCAGGGGAGAATTTAAAAAAAGAGAAAACACCGGACAAGTGGGAATAGGACTCGCATCCGAAGGGTTCCGTCCCAATGTAATTATGCATGTAAATATTTCGTCCATGAATTTTCTTTAAAAATATCAGAATTTTTGAATATATTAAGTTTTCACAGAGCGAAGTTAAGTGTTCTCCCATATATTGGCCTACATCACTGTCCATACTCCAATAACTGCAAGTGTGCTTGTAATCATAAAAAAAATTTCTTATGATATAATTACAAATTACTGATTTTCAGATTTGTTTCTTTTCTTGTACTGTGAGACCTTTCTTCTTGCCAAAATTACATGATCCCAGGTCCAGGTCAATAGAAAGTTTTCTAGAGGTTTTGATTGAAGCTTTATTTACGCATTGAAGTTTGATTTTTTGAAACTTCAATGGTCCGTAAACCTAAGTTTTTGATGTTCATTTCAACTTGATACCTCTACCTGTAGCTGAGGAAAGGATCTCAACAGACAGACAGACTGACAGACGGTCAACCGAGTGATCCTATAAGGACTCCTTTTTCCTTTAGAGGTACGGAACCGTAAAATTATTTTTACTACTACAATACTATCTATTTTTCAATAAACCCGAATTCTGTTTTTAGTAAGAAAGTAGTTAGGTGATCTATATAAAAAATAACTAGTGCCTGGATTGTTATTTTCGTTTCAACCCAGATTGAAAATTACTTAGGCCGTTTGGTCTACCATTAATGCCGGATCAGTGACGTCACAATGACAAGGCTACGCCTGTTTACTTCGTTCCAGTATTTTTTTCGTCAAACGAAATGTAGTAGAAGTGGATTTTGTTAAAGTACAGAAGAATATAGAATATCCTGAAATATTTCTCATTACCAAATCATAGGCGACGCCGGGTCGACATCGAGGCGACCCGTACAACATATCTTTTCTTGTAGCGACAATTGTGTACATCGGAATAACTAAGTTAAGTTACTTATAAGATTGAGTATTGAAATAGAATCTACAGTAACAATATAGATACTGCAAATGAAAACATTACCTGGGATCGCTTTTCCTCAGCGCGGGCGGCGCCGGCCGAGGGACGAAGCGAACTAACTCTACCTCTCATCCATCGTGAATATTTTAAGGGTTAAATTGCGCTCCGGATGCGGGTGGATTGCGTGTGTGCGTGTGTGTGCATGTGATGATGTGTTTCGTAGATTGTATTGTAGTGCCATACTAATGTTACTAATTTAATAACCCCTCCTAACGCCCCCACCCCTTTCCGCCGTCGGATGTATTAAAGAAATTCAGGCGGGCTCGAATGAAGCGCCCGCGACGACGACGACTGCCGCCTGCGCAGGCCGTCGGCGGCCGCCGTCGTGGCACACCTCATCCTGGTTTTTCTACTGACCTGAACAGTTACTGCCGACTCCTACGTCGCTGTTCATCATGGAACGCTTACCTAAAAGCAAGCTTTTGTACAGCGTCGGCGCCGCCGTGAACTCTATGCCGATCGTAAGCGAGCTAAGCCGTTTTATATGGGTAGAAATTTGTAGACGTAGCACCGATACAGAGATGAGCTAAGCGGCGTCGACGACATCTGTCGACAATTTCTATAATTCGATATCCACATCCTATTATTTAATATCCTATGTATATCAGCGTTTTGTTCTGCGTGTAATCGATCTGCGCCCGCGCCGTTCGAGCTGTTCGTGCTAAAACTTAACGTTCGTAACCGCAAACTAGCACTCTACGAAAACTTGCTTACATGTATACTCTTAAGAATTAATCTCTCTCTTGGGTTGGGTGTCATACGAAATTATCCTTATAATGGTGCTCACTCTCGATAAGGCCTAATCTTTGAATACAATTTTAGCGTTTGTAGATGAAATTGCACATTTTATATTACTATGGTTATTACATCAGAATTTTAGCCCATCTTATAAAATCTGTTAAGCACTAGATTCCCCCAAGGTCCCTATTCCATTAGACTGCGGAACCCGAATCTAAAGTTTAAATTCTAACCCCCTCAGTCGTTTTATTTTCATTATCGTTTATTTGCGACTGTGTGTGTGTAGCGCCGTTCGTAACGCCCCCCTGGGGATCATCTGTTGGAAAGTAATTTCGCTACTCGTTACTAGATGTCGCCATCTATTATAGTAACCCAAGGAAAAAGAAAATCCTTTCCCAACTGGAGTATATTAAACAGGCTAGAGCACTACAACGCTCTTATTTCAAAGCAATACAGACATTAAAATGAAATACTTAATAAATATAGCCCCTAAATATTAAATGAGTATTTTATCGTCGCCGATATTTATTTCATCGTTAAAAAGGGCGCCAGCACAGTGATGTCGATGGATGCTTTTATTCGCATTTTTTATTACCTCATTAGAAATGCTCTGATACTAAATACATTTCTCTGTTCCCTTATGATTTGTTTTTAATTTTCCTCTTTTATTTTAAAAATATATGCATGCACGTTACGTTAGGTAAATAGATAGGTATGCTTTAGCCGCATGTTGTTAGGAACCAGCCGTCACAGAGATGTATAGGAAAGTTCACTTATGTAATTGTCGAACTTTGAAAAGGGTCCGGTTGTCTTGTCAGCAGTTACAACAGCTACGGACGTCATGAGATGAAGTGTTATGATTATTGTTCGGTCCACAGCCGAGTTTAAGGTAGTAGCTTATTTAAGTATACGAGCTTGCGTGAAAGGGGTAATGTTTGCGGCAGAAGCGACAGAAGTATCCATAGGTCTCATCGTGTGGAAGAATATGGTCTTTTTACCTTTTTTTAAAAAAATAGGCTTGAATTTATATAATAAGTAAAATAAAGTATAACTATGTGCGTGACCAAATGTAGCTAGTTATCTAAAGCTATATTTTTTTACAATGCCTCGCATCGCCTAGTTGTTGCCATTGATAGTGAAGGTAGACTTGGGCAGCGATCGATTAAACCTCTTTCGACTAGTATGAACACTCAGCATACAAATTCAAATTCGAAATATCTTCATTTCGTAGGTTACAAAATAACACTTGAAATACGTCATATTTTTTTGCGCAGTTACATTTTACCGCTCGTTCGGAAGACAGTTTTCCCTCAAGAATGACGAGCAAGAAACCTGATAAATCACCTGAAGTTGGAAACAAATACCAACAAATATTATCACTTTTGAAGAGTAAACATCGGGTATTTTTTGTTATCCAATTTCACGAGATTTTTTTATCATATACGTATCAAACATTTATATGTTACATCCTGAAGGATCGATAGGGAAACCTTAAGACCCGGGATCGTGAACGAAATCGGGAGTCGGGCCCAAAGTGGAAGCGCGAGTCACGCACGGACGTCGCTCGACACGAGAGAAGTAGGAATCACTTCTGTACACGCACACAGCAGTCGGTAGACGCTTGTCCGCGACGTGCAGTAACATGCGTGTGCAACCCGCGCTGACCCTCGGATCTGTTCTTCCACTACGAATCCTCGTCCAACGAATTGAACATTGGTTCGAGAGGATTGACGGATATCGAACACCTGAGCAAGTGCTAGTTTTTTTTTTTATTTATCTTAACGCCAATTATCACTAACCGCAAGCAATCGTCGGTCTGAGAAGGCGTCTATTTGTGTATCATCGAAACGTTCGCTATGAGTTACGCTACAAACGCAGTAGTGAAAAAGACGGTATGTCTGTGCGCCCGCCCAGCGCCAAATGGCGCGTAGGGCGGGCCCGCGCTCACGCTCGATTTGGCCGTGGTCTCTGGCGCTGATGTATCGTAAATCTTGCGCGCGGGGCGCCGGCGCCCGTCCTTTACGGTGGCGCAGTCCCGAAGACGGGCCGGCCGGACGGCTACGACAAAAAATAAAAAGAAAAACGGCCAAGTACGAGTCGGATTCATGTGGAGAGAATTTCGTATTAAAAATAATCATAATAATAAAATATTGAAGTGAAAGCTTCCTAAGGCGCATATGGCAATTTTTTTGAATGGATAAAATTTTACGAGTCGCGTTGCCGTATGCTAATGTTTGCGCACGCGTGTATTCTCTAACGCATATTCTTGTATTTATTACTACAAATTTGTATAGGCATATACATTTTTTTAGATTTCTGATTATCATTATAAGTTGTACATTTTATTTTCTCGATTAAAAGCTTCTGTTAACCATTTTTATAATAAATTAAATACTCTTCCTATATAAACCTTGAATAACATTTATATGAAACAATGTGTATTTCATATAAATATCTTGTCAATATAAAAAGTCATATCGAAATATGTCAAACATGAATGAAGTAATCACAGCGAGGAACACTAACCACGCGAGTCGCCCTCGCGCTTGTCTGATTTGTTTTTGTTCTTCAGTGCAAAGCAGTGCGATGTAACTAGCACACAATATTTGATTTTTTATGGAAATCAAAGAGATGAAGACTTCTATGAAAAAAAAGTGAGAAGAGAAAATGAAGTGCAATCACGTTAAAGGCGTCGACCGCGCCCGGGGCGGTCCACGGGGGTGGTCCGTGTGCCGCTAATCATCGTGGCGCGAGGCGCAGCGGACGCGGCGCCGGCGTCGTAAAACGTCGGCCGCCCGTTATCGCCGCAGCGACATCTGTATACTTCACTTTTATGTCGAAACGTCGAAATTTTATATAACGATAATGGCCCCGATAGGGCCGGGGTACGTGATACTCATCGGGGAATCGGGAAGTTTAGGTGTTATCACTCTTTGAACTCCGGGAGGACTTCGTTGGATGTCGCACGAATTCAGAGTGTTCATATGACGGGAGACCGAATATAGCAGCACCCTGGGCTAGCTCGTTGTGCGGTAGACACGAGTCACAAATATCAACTCCTCGGCCTAGTGTCGTTCACAGCTGTACGTCATAATTATATTTTGAGTTCGACGAGTGCCTGCACTCGGCTATCAATGTCACATGGTCGATGAAAATATTAGCATCCAAGACACAAGACTGGAAAATTGTAGGTGATAGGAAGAATCCCACACTACGTCGTGTTGACTCGTTCGTCAATTGTCAATATGTGTCAATAGTATCTTTACGATTTGAAAAGTTTTATTGAATTATAATTAAAAATATTTTTGTACAATGAAGACTATACAAATAGAATCTTGTATATTTTTCTGGAATATCCTTGTACATTTCGTTAGTTTTTGATAAACTTTACAAAGACCCAGGACGATAATGAATGGTCTGATTTTCTGTATTTACATTGGTATTACACAAAAAAATGATAAACATGTAATATGTAAAATTTCACAGGATCCCTCCCGATGTGGGGTGGCCAGTACACCCACGTATCGCAATTTTGAATGCAACATTATAAATTGCACGCCCGTCTCTGTAACGGTCCGATAGGGTTTTAAATATAATATATTCGGACAAAATGATTGTACATTTTGTCATTTTTAATTATAAAATAGGTTTATCAATTTTTCATTTAGTAAAAATTTTGGCTGCAATAGTGAAAACATAGAAAATCACCACTGGTCAATTTGCAGTAGTTGGATTTTCTTTAAAAAAAAAATTGTTTACACACATGTCATAATTATGTGCTCGTTCACCATGAAACCGCTGTTGTCACTTTTAGGGTCACACCTTTTAACATCCATTGGGTGGTGACCACCAATCAGGTTGGATGACGCCGTCGCCAGCGACCAATAGAATGCTCAACATTGTTAAACGCGTACGGCTCAACTAATCACCGAAGCGTGACACATTACTTGCGACACTCTTATGCCGTTTCTAGTATGTTCTTACCTCTATTGCGACAATGTATGTTATATCTAACAGTCTGTACTGTATATATAATGTATGGTGCATATTAGCATCCATCTCGACACATCTATTGCCCTTATAGTAAGGGCAATATCCATGTCGAAATACTAGTTTAAGAAGACTTGCCGCGATGACAAGATGAGACGAGATGCTAGTAATAGAAGCCTGAATTCTGGATTAGCAGGCCGTAGAAATTCCAAGGTTCACAATGCGCCCTTTAGGCATATAACACGTCCATTGTAGGTCTATTTATTCCACTTATAAAAAATTTAGCTTTCCGACTACCCGCCCCGATTCCAATTACGCATTCATTGTTAAGCATGATATATTCTAAAATATCTCTTGAACCAACGTCAATGTAAAATTTAGGTTTATTTTTACTTGACACTTGCGAACCTAATGCGATTCTCAATAAGGTGGTTTTAAACGTCTCGTCGGCGTGCCTCGTCATATTGAATCTGTGCAGGTATAAAACGAGTTTCTCTGGACAATTATTGCTTAAACACTATCGCTTAGTTTTTTTTTTTTGAATAAGATGAGTGATCAGCCCTTACGGTAAGCGCCGACTAACTTCGCCGATGGACATATATTGTTCGCGTTCCTGTAGCGCTCAAGACAGTTTCGTGTACGTCCGAAAAACACCCACGAGCAGTTACAGGCGCCGAATTCACAGCGGCGAACAGATTTGGCGATAATGGCGATGTACTACGCATATTGTCCGAATATCGTATGCCCCGAACGATGTACGATATGTTTTATACGATACATTTTTTCTATGAGAAATAGATATTAGTGAGCACGTAAAAAGCTCGCCGGTTAAAATGTAAATGTTCGTGTGGACGTGCGCGTCACTCGCTCGTGCACGTCGCACCCCCGAAAATGTGCAACTACCATGTTCGCATCGGAAGCGTATAAGCGTATAACGTGCGGGAGGAGTATAAAAGTGGGAAGGCCCTCCGGCGCCGGCGGCGGCGTTTCTCTGCCGATTAAATTACATCTCGGACGGGGGAAAAATGAACGCCAATAATAATCATTAGCGGCCGCCGTAAATAGTCGGATCGGGTCGTAAAATAACGTTTTCGGCGCCGTTAGCGGCGACTTACGACCGGACGCGCTCGACGACCGCGCCAGACTTCACCTCCGCCGCGGACGGCGGCGCCCCTCCGCGGCGGCTCGTTACATTTTTATTTTTAAGGGTGTCCCAATTAATAGCTCGCGCTCGGCTCGATTCTGTCCCCGCCCGACGTCTACGGAAGGCGGTGATTGCAGATCGGTTCCTAGTTTCGGCCCTTAGCGGGGTCTTCGAGCGTCTTCTATGTCCCCGGACAGATCTTCGCTCTTGACGTATCGTGTCGCGGAAGACCTATGAAACGGAGACTACGAGCGAAACCCGAGTCTGTTTGTTATTTTTTCAAATGACTAAATTAAATGTATTAATTGAAGGCGCTCGTGTACCACACTCGCAAAATTTTTAACCCGTCATCGTCGACATTACTACCGTCCAAAAAAAAGGTTTCAATAACTCTCTAAGTGGCGCTTATGGAGTTTTACTTCGAAATGTGTGTTTAAGCCGTCTGTTAAAATGATTATAAAACATAATATACTATTATTACATCTTATTTAAATCCTTTATAATGAGCCGTGAGCCGGCCTGCCAGCTCTTTAAAGATTAGTGTCGAGTTTTGATATGTATATGCTCATGAAATTAAATCAAATCGAAAATAATTTTGTTTTGTAGGTAATGAAATTTCAGCGGTAGAACTTCGTTTTTAAGGTTCCGAGACTAAATGAAAAAAAAAGGGAACCCTTATAGTTTCATTATGTCCGTCGTCCGTACGTCACAAGTATTTTATTCAAAAACTGCTAGATGTATATTGATGAAACTTATAGTGTAGGTGTCTTGTATAAGCCGCTACTTAATTTGGTGATTAAATAACAAAAATAAATATTTCTAGGGGGGGCACTCCATACATGTAACAAATGCTCAAAAAATTTTTTTTCAGCAAACGTCAATATGTAACCGTACATATTTCGACAGTTACTTTAATAAAAACCTTTAGAGTTTTTAAAGCATTTTTTCTGATTACTTGAATAATTTTAGAAATAATCGCTCCGAAATTTTCAGAAACTGCCTCCCTTCCCTCTATTTACTAAACTGTATTGTTAAAAATGTGAAAGAAATAATGAAGCTAACACTTAATTAATATTTGTAACGAAAGTTATTTTGAGCATAATCGGATATGTTGTTTTCGAGTTATAGCCGAAAAACTCCGCTTCGTAATAAATGGACGTAAGTGCCACAAAGATACGCTCTTTTGCTGGTGCACTTTAGTTTACACTAGTTTAATAGTAATAGTCGACATACCCACTTGTTTTTTTAGTTATAGGCGACTAAAGTGCTTATAACTATTCTGTGCGCATAACATGGAAAAAGAGTTTCAATGTACTTTTTTTACCTTTAGTGCATTTCTTTGTAATAATGACCTCGGAACCCTACAATGAGTATGGTCCGACATGCTCTTGGCCAGTTTTTTGTAATTCCCCGATGACCTGAGTCGCGGTACCCGATTCCGAAGCGGGGCTAACCGAGCGCCGCGCGCGCGGTTGTAACCGGGGCCCCGTGTGTAAGTCGCGCGTTATTGTTTTAATTATTGTTATAAGTAATTAATTGCGGCCGCTATGTGTGGCGCCTACACCAGCGTAATTTCGGCGCGTGATAAATGGGCGCGTGCGAGAGGGACGGAGCGAGGGCGGAAGGGGCGCGTGCGAGAGGGACGAAGCGAGGGGACTCGGGGCGCGAGTCCGACCTAGGCTTCGACCCTCTGCTAATTTGAGTCGAGTGCGTAATCGAGTACCTTCGACGGGCCGGCGGGGCGCGGGGCGCGCACGCCGCCAGTGACTCGAGCGACGTTTGAGAGTTCTCTGAATGGTTGTAATAATGTTTTTCGAATATCCCGGCGTTCGAATCTATTTGCGATCATTGTAGAATATTGTGAGAGCACACTTTTCGCATGTATTACGATACATGAGGTAAATGCCGATCCACAACATTTTCACACCGTTGTCTTAAATGTTTTTTTCTCCTCTGAACACGCCATTCAGCGTTCAGAAGATGATTTCTTCTCTGTACCGGCTCGGAAATATGAAGTCGATGACAAGGATTAACTGCTTTACACTGTGGAGTTACGGTTTATAGTTAAACTGTCATACGCAGGAGCGTTCAATTAGTTTGTAATAAATGGATGATTCGTGTCGATGAATGAATTATATTAAATCCGATGACTTTAGATAAGATCTACTTGTTGTGCGCAGCCACAACTCGAGTTGGCGACGTCTCCGCAGAAGAGATAAGAGTTTTAGGCATACCAGGTATTTCGATTAAGAAGAGAGCCTTCAAGTCTAAAATTTAGGACTGCCGCGATGTCACCGACACGATCTTGGAGAGAATGGCTTGGAATCCTTAGTAGACTAATGTTTATGTAATTTTAATAAAAATAATTTTATCGCTAAATTTTTTGAAATCTTAGCTGTGGAAACCTATACCAATTGAAAATTTTATCTGAGGAACGGGTGTATTTGTCTTTAAAACAAATGAAATGGTTGACCTGATAAAAAGCAAATTCTGTTGACAGTCTCTGACTAAATGAAGCGTGATGACTATATTCCAACATGAGTTATTTAAAACGACGGTAAAATGTATTATTTATAACTGACTGTAGAATCCATGTCTATTACCTATTTTAACAACCACCTAACTACCCTCTTGTGTCTCATAGACTTGCTGTAATCGGCCAGCTACTAGGTGTGTGTGTGTGTCTCTTTATGATTTGCGAGTGGATTTTTTTTTAGAGAAACGTAAACTAAACTCGTATACAACAAATGCTGCCGCTACTACTACATTCTCTATAAACAGTGTTTGTCGTTGTCACTAATCAAATCCCAAATCACCTTTAACAATCTTCCCAACACACGCGGGTGTGTCCATCCAGTCGGCGGCCTAATTTCACCTTTTTTTTTATCGTCTTCCTCGGCGCCCCGTCGAACCGAAATGCACTCGCTGCATAATTTAGCAGTCGCGTGCTCCCGCCTGGCGCCGCCGGCACTAAATCCCGGACAGCCCGCCCTGCGCGCGACAGCCAGCCCGACGGCCCCGCGCCGCCTACTCGGCACTGTTATAATTTATTCACACGTTCCCGTACGCAGATAGGTGCGCGGTGTATATGCTGAAGTTATACGCGGCCGCTGCCAGCCGTCGGGTAGGCCGGGCGCGGTCGCCGTCCGGCAGCGCCCGGGGGGGTACTCCGTCGAGTAGCTCGCGGGCGGCCGACTCATCCGTGAATATAATTAAACCTTTGATTTTCAGTGGCTTTAAAGATCGATGCAAGGAAATAACTATAGACGATTTTAAGGACGAAAGAAAGAAATTATTGTCTGTTGCTTTGTACGCGCCACGCAATAACTGCTAATTGTACGCAAAAGGTACTTTGTAGAAAGTATGAAGCTTCGGTCGGAATGACATTTAGTGTTTATTTATTTCATCGCAATCGATCCATTGAATTAATATTCAAATTTAATAATCAGGAGCGTCTCAACGTCACGCCGCTGCGGGCGCGCGGTCTCGCTGCGGCGTCTTGCACACGCGCTATCATGACGCACTACGTCCCTGTGCCTGTGTGCCCGTTTTATTCGCTTATAACTCCGAAACTACTAGTTCAATTTTTATATGTTTTTTTTTCCTTATACCCGTATACGTGAACGTCACCCTGCGCTTGTTGACGTCACGCGTTTACATCAGTCTTTTTGTACGCGAAATATTTGAAATTTAGAAGTGCACAGCATCGTGCATGAATACTGGCGTTAGCATCGAAACTGCTATATAGAAACATTGGGTCAGATTTTTAATATGCGCCAGTTCCGCTTTTGTTAACATAATGAAATAATTTAGCGATAATATGTATGTTTTAGTATGACAGTATTCCTACGAGATGATTCGATCTAAGTTGAATCACAGACGGAAATAGGTATGAGATAGTGAATTTTAGAGCAAGATCAGGGTCGGAATAAAGATTGATAGTGTTATCGTAATCGAGACCGGCATTCGGATGTTCTGTTAGTATAAAGTCCACGCGGGTGGAGCCACGGTCGAAAACTAGGTGTAATGTGTACACCGAGCGGTATTTTATATCTGTCCGTCTGTTTTGGTTACTTTTTGATGTGTGTAATTATGAAATCAGTGCACTGTCTGAGATGAATTGAAACATCATTGCATCAAAAATCACACACACACCCTCCGCTTTGTTATTACGCGTCCGGCGTTTTTCTATTTATGTAATTATAATTAATTATGTAATAATTTTCAAAAATAAAATATTTTCAAAATAATTTTAAATTTGTCCCTGAAACCGGAAAAAATTGACCGAAGAGCTTTTAACATTTCGACGGACAGACGGATGTACAATTATTAAACTTCAATAGAAGCGTTACTAATTAACTTTTTTTTTAATCTTTGCAGGTACGCCGACATCGCGCCTTCATCGAAAATCCTTGGATAATAACGAATTCACAGCTCGCATTGTTGTGTGTGGGCCACCTCAGGTGACCGCCCACCGCAATGGTGCGGGCTTGTGACCACCTACTGGCTACAAAATGAAAAACAAGCGAATATTGAAATTTTGCATGTTTGTCTACTTATTGTGTGGACGCGATGTTTAATTATAACATCAGAATCATGGCCAATGTATTTTATAATGTTATATTCACATAATAAAATACATTAGCCATGATCCTGATGTTATATAACATGAGCATATAATGTAATGTAACAGAAAATACAAATAAATACGACCGAAAGTCAAGGTTAGTCGCTAACGAGAGTTAACCGACATGGCGAAATGTGATAATGTCAATTTCGGAAATGAAACTCTTTGTTTTTATATCTTTAGGCTTGCCGGAAAATGTTCCAAAAGTGTGTCATTCAGTATAAGAATAATGTATTATAAGTCACTGTATGGAAACTACATATAGCTACGTATGCTTTTACTTGAACTAAATTAATTTATGTGATAAAAAATTCCTTGTGTTATTTAAAATTAGATCTAATCATATTTTTTATAACATTCCTTTGTCATGTATAAATTTAGTCTAATTTTAATGTAACCGTCTAGGGCGCAGTTTACGTTACATTTCATCTTAAAATAGCGCTTCGAAGAATGTAATTGCCACCGACCGCCCAATCGACGCGTTTATGGACTCGTGCAACGACAGACGCCGCTGTCGACGGCAGAAGAAGGGCACGTCACGCCGCGCCCTTGTCATTCTTTGGCCCGGTGTTTTGGTACGACTGGACGGAGAACTGATAAGGGCGGGGTGGGCGCCCGCGCGTCGGCCGCCGGGCGGAGGGCGGCGCGGCGATACTCTGATTTCATACTGTTCTGATGGTTTAACCGTTTGCGTCTGTAATATTTTTTAGTTTAATATCAATTTTTATATGTAATTAGTGTAAAATAGTTTTATATTAACTGCAATGTAATGTATTTTTATAAAAAAATTGTACATGATTGTGTATACGTCATATTAAGAGGATTGTCTATGCACTGTTCGTCCTTCTTGATAAAAACCTTTTATAGGGCAAAAGTAACTTCCTGATAAATTTCGACTTCGAATGTGAACGCAAAGTCACGTATGTGACGCTTTATTAATGGAACGAGGCTAATTCTGTCGTATTAACACGTATTTATTTGGAATAAATATTACCAGAAAAATATATAGTTTAATTTTCCTTTTCGAATCCCGATACAAACATTTGTTACTTGCACATTACAATGATATAAGGAACATATTTTTTTACGATTTCACAGGCGACCCCCGTATCAAAAGTCGTTAAATATCATGAACCGTGTGTTAGTCGCCTATTTAAAGTTAACCGTGCCTATACAACTTTTTGAAATCGAATCACAGCGGTGAATTTGTTAATGCTTAAATTTTCCAAAAAAAAAAAAAGTGTTAATTGCTGCAAAAGATTTTTACGTAATGAATGCATATTGGGGTGATTCATTTCTGCAAAAAAAAAAATTCTCAGTGCACAAGCAAAATTTTACTCTACATATAGAGAAAAAAATTTCACCAAGATCGAGCTCTTAATTTCAATTTTAAGTACTTACAATTTGAATATGAAGTTTTCCCGTTGAAAACGCACTTTTTTTTTAATTTCTAATGCTTAGACACCTTTTATCATATTTAGAATCGATTTGATGAACTTTACGGGGAATTTGACGCTCTTTAAAATTACCTTTGTGTTTTTTTGCGTAACTCGCACTGGTTTGCCAGTAAGTCTCCAAAGTGCCGTTTTTGGAATAAATTGCTTTTTTTTTCAATTTTTTGAGCAAATGCAAAAATTATGGATAAAAAAGTGCTGACTCGTAATAAATGGAGTTTTTTACCAATATTTAATGAATTTACAGTCCATATAGTTTAAAAATATAGATATATGTTCAGGTAACAATTTCACATCAACCCTTCAGAATTACGTGCTTTACGAGAAGTTTGTCTATTTATTGTTTTATTTTATGTTAAAGCATGGTTCATAGCAACAAGTGCTATTGAAGCTCCTTATCATGACTTAAAATTATTTCAAAATTTATTGGAGTATAGAAAAAAATCACCCAAAAGTTGCAGAAATCTGCTTTAGAGAAACTTTCTAAACATTTGTGGTACTTGAACGAGAACCTTACAGGCTTGGCTCTCTTTGATAAAAAAATATCCCGAGAAGAACAAATTAAAAATAGTCGATTCCATAAGAAACAAAAAATCGAGCGATGCTAAAAATTCTCGATTTACTTTAGATAAAAACTTTAAAGTAATGTCGTATAAAAGTATGAGTGATTTTGTGAATCGAAAATCGTTCACTATTTGCGATAAGTTCAATTTGACATGTGAATTTTTAGACGACGACCCTGATTTTTGAGAAGTGGACGAAGAATACATTACTTGATGTGAAACTTTTGAAAAATTACGTGTTGTTAACGATACTGCAGAACGATGTGTTGCTCTCATTAAAAACTTTAACGTGTTTGGTACATATGATGAAGGTCAGAAACGGTATTTACTATTAATAGTTCAACTATGCAGAAAAGAGTTTCCAACGTGCGCCAAAAAGCTTTATTCGGCTCTAAAATCTTGATCTGCTTACTATAAAAGTCGTAATTATTTAAAATTTATTAAGTTGTTTTTTGAAATTATTGCGATAGTTATTACATTCGCAAAATATTACATAATAACGCAACCTTCTGTATTTTGTGATTAAAGTTTTGTTGTTCTTTCATAAATTGATGTGTAGTTTTTATATTTAATGGGGGTCAAAAAAGACAATAACTAGAAAAAGTTATTATTGTAGAAAAATATATCAGTATTCAATAAAAAAGTTGAATTTAAATATCATTAGTTAGTATTTATCTATTTCTTAAGTTTTAAGGCCTAAAATGGCTGTAAATTCATTAAATATTGGTAAAAAACTCAATTTATTACGAGTCAGCACTTTTTTTATCCATAATTTCTGCAGTTTGCTCAAAAAATTGAAAAAAAGCAATTTATTCCACAAAGGGCACTTTGGAGACTTACTGGCGAACCAGTGCGAGTTACGCAAAAAAACACAAGGGCAATTTTAAAGGGCGTCAAATTCCCCGTAAAGTTCATCAAATCGATTCTCAATATGATAAAAGGTATCTAAGCATTAGAAATTTAGAAAAAAAATTACGTGCATTTTCAAGGGGAAAACTTCATATTTAAATTGTAAGTACTTAAAATTGGAATTAAGAGCTCGATCTTGGTGAGATTTTTTTTTTCTATATTTGGAGTAAAATTTTGCTCGTGCACCGAGAATTTTTTTTTTTTGCGTAAATGAATCACCTAATGCATATTCATTTAAAGAATTGAGTAGGTAATGAAGTAAACAATTAAAAGTGATTTAAAAATCCTTCCGAGCGCGATTTGGTGGCGCGACAAAAGATTCGTACCACCGTACGTTTTTCGTAGAACTGTGATTTTTGACTTCAGCATACGTCTCGCGAGGCGAAAGCGTTTTTTGAGAGTGCTTTACAATCGAAAAATATCTTTACCTCTCGTCAGCGGATATTTCTATCGCTATGCTCTGGCTAGTACACGAAGACGAGAAAATTAGCATACCTTCGTACAGATAATTTAATGAAATAAAAATCTGTCAATGTCAAAAAAATATTACATGTGAAAGTAACAAAAAAAAAACCAAAATAGTTTACCCAAACGATCCCGTCAATTAACTCTACAAAATTTAAGAACACGGTCACTTGTGAAATATTCCTGTGTGTTAGGACTGCTAATTATAGTCCTAGAAAGGATTTCAGTGAGAAGTAGGCTATACTAAAATTTTAGAGCATTTCTCTCGGTGGTTCTTTGTAAGACCCTCATCTAGACTATTTCAAATTACAATTTTAATTTGACTTTGGCTTCAAACTTTAGTACCAAGGTTGATTATTCCAAATATCGGCGCCAATGTCATAATTAAAGTTTTTACCCTAAAGCAATGTGCCAATACAGTATACCTTTCCTTGACCACGTAGTCGTGTGCAAACAACGGATGACGTCGGGGCGGCCAGCGCTGTGTTAGACGATATCGGATGCGATATTTGCGATAATGTTCGGGACTAGATCGATCCACGCAGCTGTAATGATTGCAACACGATATATTGAGTCCAAATTAGGTAGTTTTTAGCTTTTCCTTTCCCATAAAACTCGTATTAAAAAATGGACGACAGGAAGCAAATCAGCATCGAATGTTGGACGGTATCGGATCCAACGGTCGCGATAATTTCCTAAAGTCTAGATCCATTAACAGATCGGTGAAATGGTTACAACGCGCATGTCGGTACAAGTTCGACCAGCGTGATGGGTACCTATCATCGAGTCACGAAGACTATCAAGGGTATGAACACAATATTAATTACACTAAAGGTCGGGGTCTGTGTACCTATGTGACGTTTTTTTACTCCACCACAACTTTTAAATGCCCTATTTGTAAATAAACAGATTTAGACGTATGGAATATCGTCAGAATCCTTAACGTCACGAATGACGATTGACCTCTTAAATTAAAAAGTGTTCCACGGAACGGATCCCCGACCGTAATAACAATTTTAATTATCTGTTTAATATATATAGATTAACTACTACAAATTATTATTTTTATTTTTGAGTTCGTTTTTTTGGCAGGGCAGTTGTGTTTATTGTAATTATTTATAATTTAAATGAAACTTAAGTAGCGTTATAGTTGCACATGAAAATTTATATTCCCCCTTAAGATGATGTCGACTTAAAACTAAAAATGGGTCGAGCTATAAGTGACAATGCAAAAATACAGTTCTTTTAAATCTCTTTCTATAAGTTTCCTTAAAAAGCAGTACACGAGCCCAAAGGAAGACGTAGCTGTTGGCATGAATTATTACTGTATTCTCAGAAATATAACAGCGGTGTGTCAGACAAAGCTCGTGAACCGTCTGGCTAACGGTCTTACTGTGAGGCTGATAATCATTTTAGTGGTGTCGTAGCATGCTTTGTACAGAAGCTGGTCTAAGACCTTCCGATTCCTCTGTCAGACACTGTCTCACTGGAACCGCTTCCATAGCGTCTTTCCTCTTCCGTCGAGGAGTTATGCTAATCAGAATCGTTATATTACAATATTTTAAGAATTTATACCACGCGCTCGTAAAGTGGTTTCCCCTCAAGAAGAATGAGCAAAAAATTTAAGGGTAGCTCTTTTAAAATCTAATTGTGTACAACAAAAATCTAACAAACGTATGACTCAAATAAAGAGACAAATCCGTAAGAAGTCAAGGTGGCCGTGTCTGTAGATATTTCTTCTTTAAATATTCGGATATTGTATTATATCTACCTTTTTTTACCGAGCGTTTGCTGAATAAATGTTTTTGATTTTATAATATTAATTTTGTTTATCTTCAAAAACCTAACATGCGCATGCAAAGCCCTTTAAATGAATTCATGAATTTGTCGAGTAACACGTTAAAACAAACTTTGTTTTTCGTATTCAATTTATCCATTCTTTATAATATTTTTATTGAATATTTCTAATTTTATTTTCTGGTATTTAATTTTTCGTATATAAACTGAGATGCTAGAGTTAAGATTCCAATTTCCTTAAATATAGGTCTAAAAGATACTCCACGTCCCAATTTCTCTGTACAAGAATTATATCTTTATTCTCAACAAGCCTTTAGAGCAAGATGCCATATGTCATCAGGATATGAAAGCAGCCAAAATAGACTAATTGGGCGGTTTGAATATTCGACAAATTTACTATCTTTTTAAATGCCTATGAAACAGAGCTAAGCCTTTTGACCGACATACATACATTCGGATATTCGAGTAAAATCCACATTCGGAAATAAAAGTTTTATATATTTTTTTGTTATTGAGATATAGATGGTTTCACAATAAAACGATTCTTATTTAAAAAAATTCAACATCCAATGGCCGGTTGTGTCTTGATTTTTAATAACAGTGTAGTGTCATGCCATGCCGAACAGTGCTATGCCATGAATATACTTATAGACCAAGGACCGCTCCCTGTCGTACCCCCCTGCGGACCACAGATCGAGACGACCTCATGCCATTGACATCGACTCTCTGACTTCTGTTAGTCGAGTACGGTTTCAGGAGGCCGAGTGCTCAGCCCGTAACTACATAATGACACAGTTTTATGATCAGCGCTTCATGATTTACAAATGCCTTGGAAAAATTGAAAAATACTCTCATCACCACATTCTGCGAAACCTCCGAGACTCCAAAAAATTGTTGAATAAGTTCAACGCCAGCATTGATTGTTGACTGACCCCGAGTAAAATCCAACTATTGTCATACAGAAATATTTAAAATAAGCTACCTTAGTCTTCCTAAATAAACTAAGCAAATTAATTTTTTTTTTTCTTATCTCATCGGCGGACTCACCTGTAGTAAATGTTATGCGTTTTACGAAGTAGTTTAAGTGCTTAATTGTAAATGAAAAATAAAACACAGCAGTGGTAGAGTCATGCCGTGGTCAATTCTGCTGTAGCTCGAAAATGTGCTGGTTCAACTGGTGAGATAGCACGCTCTCACAGAATACTACAGACGGAGTAATAGCATCCACTCTTGCATAGCATACACTTTCGTCCAGCGAATGAAAATTCCTTTGGCAAATTTCCTCCATCATCCCATTCCTCACCTCACTCCCCCCACCATCAGATATCTTACTCTTATACAAGAAGCCGGCAACACACAGGTGACTCCTCTGGAATTGTGAGTGTCCATGGGCAGTGATGACCACCTACTTCCTGGTGGCTCCCAAGCTGGTTTTCCCCTCGATAACGCTATAAAACAAATATATTAGGCCGGGGAAAAGGTTTTTTTCGTATTTTACAAATACATAAAAAAATTCAATAAAATCTTTTTGGTTGTGCTGTTTGTATCTCGTTAATTTTGATACGGTTAAATAGATGACACTATTAAAACAAAAAAATGGTGTTCCGGCATTTTTCTATTGATTTCCTGTTTACCAAAATGAATGAATCTAACGTAGAACTTCGATACGTTTTGAAGTTTTATTATAAAAAAGGTAAAAATGCTACACAAGCTGCGCGAAAAAAATATATGACGTTTATGGACTTAATGCGGCGTCGTTAATAGTAACACAAAACTGGTTCAAGTGTTTTCAGTCCGGTAATTTTGATGTCAAAGATGAACCTTGCTCTCTTCGACCTGTTATGGATAAAGTCGATGTCATTTTGGAAATAGTAGTGCAAGATCGGCATATTAGTTCTTACGACATAGCTGAAGACTATAAAACAGTTTTGACCCAGTTGAAAAAAGCAGTATATACAAAAAAGCTAGATATTTGGTCCCACACGTGCTCACTAAAAGAAATCTAATGAATCGTGTACTCATTGGCTATTCTCTATTGAAACGTAATGAAACCGAACCGTTTTTGAAAGTATTTATCACTGGTAATGAAAAACGGACTACCTATGACCAAAACGTGTAGAAAAGATTTTAATCAAAGGGCAAACGTGCTCAACAGACTATAGTGAAACCCGGATTTAGGTACTCGCAATAAATTGATGCTTTGTGGTGGAGTTGGAAGCGCATTATTCATTATGATCTTTTACCGACTGACAAAACCATCATTTCGGATCTCTACTGCCAATGTCTGATGAGACCAAATAAGAAGTAGAGAAGAAACGGCCGCAATTGATCAACAGAAAGGGTTTTTCTCGATGATAACGCCAGACCACACAAATATTTTAGCCACTCGGCAAATATTGACAGAGTTTGGTTGGGAAGTGTTAATGCATCCACCAATAGCCCTGACCTTGTATACCCTCTGACTTTCACCTGTTTCGGTTTCCACAGAAATCTCCATGTAGGGTTAAGTTTACATCAAGAGAGGATTGTCATAACTACTGATTACAATTTTTTGTTCAGAAGTCCCAAAACTTCTAGACTAATCGGATTATGTCACTACGTATAAAATAGCAACAAGTTGTTGAACAAAATGGCATATACAGAACGTCTAAGAAGCAAATTTTTTTCTTGAAAATTTGCTTGTTAAACATTCCATATACTACCTCGAGCGCTGGAGCGCTACCTTCCAACCGGGAGTGGTTAATTGTGGAGGAGTTAAAATGCGAGCCCTTCGCTAAAAGATTGTGAAATGAGAAAAGTAGTTCTAAGAAAAGGATATGCTTCAGTAGTGTGGTCGTTAAAATGTAACAAAACAAACAGGTCGATGCGAATTACTGAACTGGCGTACAGGAGACGTGCTCGCGCTATCATTTAGGTCCTTAGTCGACTAATCTTTTGAGTGATGATCACATCGATTTCTACTTATTAGTAGAAATCGATGTGATCCATCTTATTAGATGGATCACTGAAAAACACATGAAGATATACGACAAGTACAAATACAGCTAATGCGTATTAGTACTTTGGACGTAAATACTTAGCCTCAAATACAACGTAGTAAATAGGTACCTACGTAGATTATGATGGTAATATACTACATTTACATCGTAATGATGGTGATATACTGAGATATATACCATAAAAGATATGATTGTAGTGCTGTACATACGGTTTTATAAGCTTACACGTAATTGTACAACATTTAGTTGACTATTATACTATGTTTTTCTTTATATAGCATTCGCTATGCCATAATATACACTACCTATTTTGCTCGTCTCGTGCTTTTCCTCAACAATTCAGTTTTGCCAGAGCTGTCGATCACTCACTAGCGAGACTGACACATGACGCCATATGATGAAAATTTAGTTTTTTTATCCTTTTTAATCCATTTTTGAATACGAATAATCCTCCGCCTTTTATATCTATTCCATTCGATATTTTAGCCCCCGATTTCGCAGCCAATCGTTACCCAAATTTTGTCGATTTTTCTTTCTGCTATTTTTGCTTAAAATCTGGAACGCAGTGCTGATCAAAATTGGATTAAAAATGTCGGTGGTAAAGATCTCGATTTTTTTTTTAAATAACAAAATATATGAAAATGATCTTTGGTGACCTTATTCTTCATATTATTGATTTTAATTTGTCAGTTGCCGTTAAACGATTAAATAACTTTTATAACACCGAAAAAATATCAAAGATAGCCTCTCGAAAACGAAGATTTACATTTTACATGGAAATGACGCTGATTTAAACCTTAAAATTTTCTGTAGGTTATTCGGGGGCTTTGTTAAATAAAACTAAATAAAGTTTATGTTCACTTTTATATATTTTCTATCATTAGAGAGGTGCACTTAACTACGCGTGGAACTCGTACGGAGTTGGAACACTGACTAAACGCATATTACTCTATGTGACAAATCATTACATTTATGTACTGTGCTCCGATGAAGGAACAAAGAGACCTTGTCACAACGTGTACATAGATTTATATTTTGTTGTAGTCCAATATTTTCTGCGTAGATTAATCCATGCAAACACTTCAAAATCCCAGTAGGATTTTTAGAATTTCATTGTAGTTTTTATTTTAAAAGGAAAAAAATATTTTAACCCAAACGACCTTTAAAATAAGCAAATGCGTGCATGTTGAATATTGAGTATCGCGGTGTGCGAATGATGCGGGGCGTTACGTTATGTCGTATCTATAATTTATCACTGCTTCACCTTAATCCTCATTAACGATAATCAATCGAAATAAAGAATAAAGGAATTTATTATTATTTCACGAGAGTGAAGTCGTGGTTGTAAACTAATTAATTAATGAGCTATATTTTAAACAAAGCTGACCGTATGTAATTGAGACGAGTAGCTAAAGAGCTGTAAGAACACAGATTAAGTATACGGATTTGAAATATAATATAATGACATAGATTGTCGTAGATTCGGGATTTTAATGTGGAACACGTGAGAGACTTCATTAGATGCAAATATTAATTTTTCATCATAATACTGTTACGAAATAATTCTATGTTCGAGGATTGAGAGAAGATGCAAAATAAACTCAGAAAAGTAGAATAGTTTTTTAATTGATCTATTTATTAGATTTATTATGATATATTTTTTTAATCATACAATTATACTAGAAAAAGTAAGCTACGTTACGTCACGTCAAGTCGTCACGATAAAGAGAAATGGAATAATTAATAAAGTCCTATTTAGTTTAACAACCATTGAGAGATGAGCAAAACTCAAAGAGCACGTAATCCTTGCGCCGTCGGCGTGCGGACTGCAGGAGATAGTAAATAAAATGAATGAATATGTTAAGATAAAGAGCATGAAAGCAGTTGCGTAGCTAGGGGTGGGCGGCGGGGGCGGTCCGCACCGGGTGCCACCCATTTAGGGGTGACACCCGAGTTCATCCGACCGCAAATTTTGATTCACAAAAAATGCACAATAAAATATAAAACATTGTAACATAGAATTTCTCGACAATTTATCTATTTTCATTTTTAGGGTATCACTTCAAATCCGCCCCGGGTGACACCCAGGCAAGCTACGCCACTGCATGAAAGTGGTTGTCTGTAAGACTAATGCGATGGTGCTTAAAAGTGGCGAAAGCACGACTGAATGCGATGTACTTATAGAAGGTGAGAAGGTCGAACAAGGGAAAGAGTTTGCATACTCGGGTAGTCTGTTTACAAATGATGGTAAACATGACAGACATATCTGAAGGAGAGTGTACGGGGCCCTACTCTCTATTATAATAGTGAAAGCGTCTCACGAAAAGAGCGCTTGTCTATCCATAATGGGGCCATAATCCCTATGCTTATGTATGGAAGTGAAAGCTGGGCATGGCAGGAGGAAAATGAAAGTAGGATCAATGCAGTGGAGATGCGATCGCTGCGTAGTATGTGTGGAGTGTGTCGGAAAGGAAGATGTAGAAACAGTAATGTTAGAGAGCTGTGTGATTTGAAAGATGTAGTGACTAGAGTAAAAAGAGGTATGTTACGGTGGTTGGACCATCTGGAAAGGATGAATAAAAGTGGACTGACAAAACAAATCATTAGAGCGAATGTGTGTAATGGAAATGTCGGCAAAGGTCGCTCTAGAAAATTCTATGCAGACCATATTGGTGGCATATTAAAAAAGGGCCAAATTTTAGGTACCCGAAACCGACGAGCTTGCATTAAATGATTGATGGATCATGATGATGATGGATGTCAGGGAGGAAAGAGAGGTATGAAAAGATCGTACCATGTGGAAATCTATAGTCTCTGTCTTACCTTCTGGGAAATAGTCGTAAGTTTATATTATAATTATTATTATTATATGAAAGATGAGCTTCGATAGAGTTTACAAGTGAGAGGTATTTGTCGCTGCTATTACGTAGTTGTAACCACCGACATTAAGATTCTCGATACCTTTGAAGCTACTACAAAAACATATTCAACTAGCTGCAACCATGAAAAGCTGTTACATGCCCAAAGAATTTGTGCACTTTTGAAACGCATATGGGAGTACATATCCTCTTACCTCATGTCCATATGCACACTACATCAGATTAAAAATTGGTATACCAACAATTCTTATGATAAACTTAAATCTACCAAATCGGTGCAATGTGTCTATACTCCGAGGTAAACATTCACAGCATTGAAGCCATGATCCGAACCGGATGCGGTCACTGGAGGATGTTTATTGTTCATTTTATATTTTTTCCTGTAGTATTAAAACAGGCAAACGAAGATGCCAGTCACCACCGACAATAGATAATCACCGCCGTCTATGGGTATTCTAAATTCGAGTACAGTCAATAGGATATTTCCAGAGTTTTAGGAAAGAATAGATAGAATATCTGACGAAGTAGGCCACCGACACTCTCATTCACTGGACGAAACTCCACAGCAGAGGCTGCTACTTCACGGTGTAAGTATCGATCTATGCCTACCTTGCTTCTAGCATGGACGAATTTACGTAGTGTTTTCTAATATCAGAGTATGTTTCGTCCTTTACGTCTGCACTCCTATACCAATAAAACCACAATTATTGCCTGTAAAGACTTACTTTAATAACACTACGCCTAGAAGTTTACATGCATTTATTAAAACACTATAAAAACAAATTCATTGAGATTTATCGCGATCATCCCTAGAAAAATTCAGCTCTGAAATTTATTCAAAACTCAACATATCTTTTACCATTATTATCTACTACATTGTATTATTACTACTACTACTATTATATCTACTGATAGTTGCTGGTTGAAATTAAATCTAAAGAAAAAGAAAGTTTCGTTCAAATCCAACATCATTTTTGCGCGACAACTATCAGCATCATCGAGTACCAAATTTCTTGTCGCCACTCTTATTCTTGAGAACGATGGTGACTTGTTGGTTAAGACTTGCTTTCAAATCAGGAGGTACTGGATGTGATCTTGTCCACGAGTGAATTAACCGATGACTTTTTAACGTAAATTAAAACCATCGCTTCGTGCCACAGAGACTACGTTAAGTCTCATGTCCCGGACGTTGCCAGTGCACTGATGACAATGATCGAGAGCAGCCCCCAACCTGTGACACAAAACAAAATAAGCTTTAGGGCCGAGGTCTTCAAGCTGCAATAAAAATATTGAGGGAGATTCTGTCTCAGAAGGGGCGTGACAAGACCTAATACCATTACTAAGATTCTTGCGATACATAGCGTGAGATATGGATGCCTCACTGTAACAGTATAACCCACAACAAAACTAGATATATGCGTTGACGGACTATAATATAGAGTATCTACCTTAGCATATCCTATTCGGAGACTAGCTTTAAGAGCTGTTCGGTGGCGCTTCTGTAAATACTATGACGTTATTCAGTCACTAATTTGCTGATTACATAGATTGTGTTCTAAGAAACTAATACTGTAAGAGGATGGATAACAATTGGAAAACAAACGTACGCGTTTTTTGTATATCGAGCTTTCATTCCAAAGTAGTCCTTATCTTAATAAAATAAAGAGTTGTTTCCTGGGATACCCGGTGGGAGTGAAGTTGCTTTCTCCATATATTATTATAAACTATTGCTTTATAAACAATGAAATAAATAAAAAAAAATGAGAGTAATGAAATGAATAATACAAAAGCTATATCACTATCAATATACGCATAGATCTTACTGACCTAGCGCCACGCGGTGCGAGGGCCGCTCCTCACGTTGCTTATTTAACGAGCGTGTGTTGAAAAGACAGCAGTTTCTGAGAGTCACAGCACTTCCGTTATGTAACTATTACTACCAACTCGCACCTACCGCAAACCAGACACATATACACACCAGAAGTTATATGGTTTATTTTGTACTAGATTTTGCCCGCGAATGCACCCGCATGGAAATCGAATGAATTCTTTCACCTTTTATATGGACCGATAATGCTGTCAACTATTTGCCCAATGTTGTTCCTTCTCTCTACTTCAGTCCTGGTTCCCGATCTAGGTTATACTTAACAAAGCAAAGAAGTCAATAGAGTAAACTGAAAACAGTACGAACCAAGGACCGCTCCCTGTCGTACCCCCCTGTGGACCACAGATCCAGACGACCTCATGCCATTGACATCGACTCTCTGAATTCTGTTAGCTGAGTACGGTTTCAGGAGGCCGAGTGCTCAGCCCGTAACTACATAATGACACAGTTTTATGATCAGCGCTTCATGATTTACAAATGCCTTGGAAAAATTGAAAAATACTCCCACGACATTCTGCAAAACGGCCCAGACTTCAAAAAATTGTTGAATAAGTTCAACGCCAGCATTGATTGTTGACTGACCCCAAGTAAAATTCAACTGTTTTTTTACAGAAATATTTAGAATATTCCCTTCGTCCTCCTAAAAAACTATTCAAATTTGAAATATTTTTTTCTTATATTTTCAACAGCGGATTACGAAGGCTGCGGCGGGGAAATCCAAAAAAATGAAATTTTTCTTAAAGATTAATTTATTTAAAGATTACAAAATTTAACCTATAACTACTGAAGCAACTGCGTTGGCCGTTGGTTGTGCCAAGAGTGAGCGCTCTGCGGCGACGTGCGGTGCTAAGGAGTTTACCCCTTCAATTTGTTTGGTATACAGGCGTTCCTGATGGAGACGAAGCATAGAGTCTTCAACTTAAAATCGACTTGTAAATATCGCGAACCTAGTCTGCAGTTTTGGTGTGCAACAGTTCATAACAGGTGTGCGATGGTCCATAACATCTTTCTTTCTTAGCTCAGCAATTATTTGAGATTTTTCTAAAATGTTGCTGAGAGATCGGATGGATCGATTTTTATCTCCCTAGATTGTTGTCTGTTTGGAGTCGGAGTGCCGATATCTTGAGTGATTTGCATTGATTTAGTGCTATGAATGCACCTTAACTTTTTTCGTCAATATATTAGTACGATTCTCAATACGTTTGCATTAAGTGTGATTATAGATATTGGTATTGTATTGTGATAAAGACCTTCTTTGCTGTGATTAAGCTTCACAGGTGACTTCAGGGATTTTTAGTATTTATTTCATGTAGGCTCTTGAGGTTATTGTAGTCCAACGTTACAACAGCTTTCTGCTTTCGATATGCAGTTTCTTCCAGGATCTGTAAATTCATTATTTTTACGGCGTGTCCTTTGATATGGTTATTTGAATTAGGAATAGTGAATTCTGGAGCAGGAGGTTTTTATGAAGTAGTTAAGTGGGACGGCTGCTAAGTAGCTTCCTTTAAGGGTTTTGAATTGTTCTTGTCCGCAGGATATATGAATTTTTGGTATTTCGATAAGCTTCATGTATAATATTTCTTATCGAGTTGTTTCATAGCTTTTTTAGTGAAGGCGATTGAAGTAAAATGACAGTCCTTGGTTAGTCTCTGCTCTGTGACTAGGTGTTTAACACAGTCCTTTTGGTACTCGGTTCTATGTTGCAATTTTTCCTCGTAGAAGAACTATGGATCAAGCTTTGGACATTCTGTCTTGTTCACCTATTGCTATGTAGGGTAGGTTTGATATTAATGATTCGTTATTTTTGTTGAGAACAATGGATATACAGTTTACAAAGATTATAGGTTTCAGGCGGGGCAATCGGAAACTTCACCACTATAACTATTGTTCATCTGCGTAATACGATCCTAGTTTAATCACGTCGTAGTATACGCGGAGACTAATATCAGATACAAAATTTTTTAGGGTATTTGATCTATTTACCATATCTCTAAAAGAATCTATACTGAACGTCGAGTGAAGTGTACTTTTTGTGTGAAAAAGTGCAATTGTATATTTTGGACTATGCATTTCGTCTGAAGGACTTTAAATGTTATCGCTTAATATTAAGAGATACTGTACCAAATAGGCGTATTTTATTAGTCTGTTTCCCTATTACAATCACTATTCATTATTAAGTTAAGAGTACTAGACATTTTATTATGAATTTCAGTGATATAGCTCAGTAATTTTTAATAACGCGTCATCCATTCCTTTGATAAGTTTATATGATTATTAAACTTGGATTCTAATTTATACTCGTTACTCTGAAGAATTTTAATGGCATTACTATATTTCATCACGTCAGTTTGATCTAGATTGCCAGAAATACCTTTTATGATGGAGCTTAAGCCGTCTACAAGTCCTCTTTTAACCCGGTTTGGCTCGAAGGTTTGCAACTGCTCTGAAATTTCTTAAAGTTTATTCTTTAGTTAGCCAATGTGAGGTGCGTAAAACAATTTAGTTTTATTATTGAGTTGGGGTATAAGTTCCTTTATTTGCGATTTTACCGATTCGGGTTTATTGTGAATATCGTTGAGATTGATGTATTACAGGAATGAGTGATAATGAGTTATTAATTTTGTTGGTACAAGTCTCAAAGAAGAAGGCTTGGTCCATCCTCCGAGCTATCAAACGTCAACTCTTGGATCCGTGTCAGGTGGAGGCTGATGTGTAGAATTAGGAGGGTTCTGCTATAATTGTGCACTATTAGGAACTCTTTTAAGGCGGAATTTGCAACGGGACCTCTTTTCTTCTTAGTATAGATATGAATTGGGAGATCAGCCAAAACAGTGTCTCTTGTGTATGGGGGCGATAATTTCTGCCTGTTGGCCGTGCGATTGCGAATGAATAATCGTTGGTCGGAGGTGTTCTCCTTTTCGGGTTCCTTATTTTTATTTTAGCTTTAGTGAGTCTCGTACGATCATGTAAAGAGGCCTCATTAATCATGTCATATACATAGTCATTCGTTTTTGGCGTAATTGTATTCATTGCAGCATTAGATATAGATACTGCAGGAAGTATCTATATCTAATGAATCATGGGGGTCGAAATGCTCTGTGATTAGCTGTAAGGGTCATCACTTCGTGAAACTGTGCATCAAGCTATTGTAACAGTATTATATACAGCAAAAGACATGAAGTTAGTTACAGATTCGTTGCGTAATTCTAGACTAATTATTCTAAGATGCTCTAATAATGTCGAATGGAACCTCTCTATAATCCCGTCATCATCACGACTATGTGCTAAAGTTTTATGATGTTGAATTTTGTGAAGTTTTAGGGAATTCTGATAAGAGATTATTAGTAACTTCGAGACCTCCATCAGTGACTGTTATTGGAAAGCCATGGTGTGTAAAATAAATGATAAACGCTTAAATAACGCTGATAACAGTACTATCTCTCAAATAATAAGCTTGTGCGTACTTGGAAAATGCGTCAACGATAGGTATTTTTCGTTTTTTGCTGTAAAGACAACAATGTGACCGTTTTCATTTTTTGTCAATACGGAACATTAGCAATCGGCAACTGTATCACAAAAAATAAAATCACTGCTTGTTTCGTATGTTACATGAAGTAACAAACGAAACGAGCGGTGACCATAATGGTGACTCGAGTCAGGAAAAAACGCTGCTAACGCACTTAAATGGCTTACGCCGAGTAAATCATAAGAGGTGTATGTGTTTTTATTGCTGTATAATTCAATGTAAAATCACTTTTTTTTGCCTTCACTTGGAGACGGGACAATTCAGCGTCCCGAAGACTTTGTCGGGGACTATTACAGGCGCGAAGATATCATGAAATAAATAGTTTATATGTTATATGATATAGCTAGATTATATTCTACGAGAATTTAGTCGCATTTTAATAATAAATGCATATTGAAACTTATGAGGCCAAACATTAGCCTAAATGTTATATTTTGTATAGCTTCATTATAAATAGAACGTTATCGTACATAAAATATAATATATTATAATTTAGCTCACATAGTTATGTTATATGTATATATAACATAACTATGTGAGCTATAATAATTACGTTATGTGAATTATAGGCGACCTTGTACGTAAAAGTGCATTAAAACTATTATGATTTTCGTTTCGTAATGATATATTAAATTTCAGCTTATTTTAGTCTGAATTATATAAAATAAAAGAATGCACATTTGTAAAATGCATAATGCAATTTCATTAGGTATTGCATCATCCTGGAGTGAAAGAGATACATAAACCGAGATAGGTATATATAGCAGGTAGACAAGGGATAGTCGATGTGGGTACCTAAGTAGGATTTCAGATTGGCAATAAATAATAGTTTTGTTGTGTGATTTATTTTTCCTTAAATGTTGAATGGACATATTCGGATCATTATCAGAGTCCTATAGGGTATCAGTATGTCCTAAGAGATACTTTATAGGTATATCCGGGCCATTTGGTAGCAGCAGGGATTGTGTGGCTGTATGACCCGATTTCGGGAAAATTAGGTATTTAGGGCACACAGCCAGCTCGCTATCACATACAAAGATGATACAAAGGACCAATAACGATAGAAAATAAACGAAAATCAAAATAGTAGCAGTGCACGATGTCCGCACGCAACTTTGTTATACACGAGTATAGGCGCTCTTAACTATCATGGGTATATGGCCACGGTCTAGAAAAAGTTTTAATTAATATATGATTGTATTTAAGTAGTTTAATTGTGTAAATATTGTAATATTTGATAAATAAAGAGAAGCAGGCCGACCAGCACCCCCTCCTTCAGGGGGTGCTGGTCGGCCGCACGATAGAGGGGGTAATGCACTCCCGTCTATATAAGCCGGAACACGTCCGGCCTAATTTGTACCGCTAGTGGGTTCTTCCCGACTTCGGGGTCGTCGGGCGGGCCGCGCGCGCGCCGGCTGATCGTTAGCGCCGTCAACGTCCGCTCCCGCCAACTCACATAACTGACTCTCGCGCGCAAATTTCGCGCGCTTTGCGTTGTGTGATATCGTGTTCGGTTTTGTATAATATGGGCGTAATGCTTTAGTGTTTCATGTGGATTTTGTTTCTGTCCCTTTAATTAATATGGGTCACATAATACGGTATTTGGTCCCATAGTGTTTCATAGTGATTCGTAGTAACTATTAAATTAAATTGAGGTTTAACTCAAATTTTATTAATTAGAATTAGACTCCTGCGAATAGTTGTATATCTCTCATCGGGGTTGTCGAGCCGGTTTTTCTTGTATCCCGAGCGTCCTCGGCCGCCGTTCCTGTTCAAGATTCGACATAAACTGTTTATTTATTTATTCAGTTTTAATATAGATTCCAGTTATTGGCAAGTTTGCTTGGTTGATTTATTTTTTTTTACATCCAACCAAATTTATTGGAATTCTTGTGTTTAAATTGACAGTATTGCAGAAAAAATTTAGTATTTAAAGTTCACCATGAAAAATAACACCTCCTACCCTGTATGTGTTTACTATCAAATTCTGCGGCATCTTTCACAGATAGCATTCAAACAGTGATGTCTGTACTGCGCATAATTATAAGCTCAGGAGCTCAGAGATATCCGAGTTTGCTAGAGACCTTAGGACATGCAGGAACAGCAAAGACAAACTGTACGTCCTCGTTAAATACTACCACTTATTATTTAAATTAGAACCGTCACAGGCAATAATGTCTAATGCACCGGGGTGCATTGTCCCCTCGCCAGCTGGATGCCACAAGCCCAAAAACATAACTCTCCTTCCTTTTAACACGCGTGGACTCCAAAATAATATTGTAGAATTAAAGCAGTGTACAAATGAGTACGGAATCGATAGTGTTGATTCAGAAAACCTTCTTGAAACCAAAAAGGCCTAAATCCTGCGCTCTAGCAGCAAATGTACAGTTACGAGCGGACATGACTGACGCTCTATTAGGTGATACCGTAATTTTCTATGCGCGATCGTTACATTACTGTCAGATCGACCTACCCAATCTTACTAACATAGAGACTACTGAATGTAGACTTGCAATGACGGGGCATGGTACACTCTTCATAGTCTCTATCTACTTATCACCCACGAAAAAGTTGCTTCGGAGCGACTTAGAAGCCTTCCTGGCCATAGGGGATGTTATCATCTTCTTTGGCGATTTTAATTGGAAAACATCAACTGAAGATGCTCGGTCTTCAATCCTGGTGGTAATAAATTAGCTCGTCTTTCGAAAATAATAAAATTCGATGTCATTGCGCCCTTCACGCCGACGCACTACCCGGACGATCTAATATTGTAACTGTCCATTATAGATATTGCCCTTACAAAGAGCGTAACATTTAACATGGACTGCATCGAGCCGCTTCATCGGCTCGTTTCAGACCACCGTCTTGTTCTCTTAAGAATGGGTCCTCCCGCCTTTTAGTGTCCTAAATCTACGATAAAAATACCAGATTGGAAAAGAGTGTCGACCGCGCTTGCGGAAGTCGACTTAATAATATCCCTGACGGAGTAAAAACGAGAAACGAAATTGACTTAACTAAAGAGGCTCTCATCAAGAACATCAGGACGGTGGTCAAGAGGTGCTCACGGATGGTCTGGCGTTTGTGGACTGCCAGAAATTGCCTATTGACGCTCTTGGGTTGTTGAAAGCCAAGAACGCTGCTCTGCGACACGCGTACACTTATCGTACTAGAGAGAATAGGTCCAGAATCTAACTCTCCAACATAATTTGAGAGCCCGCATGACGGAAGTCAAAAATGAGGAATGGAACAACCTTATGGAAGATATCATTCCCACACACCAAGCCTTTTGGAAAGTAACCAAGGTTTTAAAGTCAGAAGTGTACCTCCCCACTCCACCCTTAAAAAGACCCGATAGATCCCTAGTGGTTGATGATCAAGAGAAAACGGATGTATTGCGGACAGTATAGAATTCCAATGTTTTCACACCTCACCACCACATGACAGCCAAAACATTACACTCATCGAAGAGGATATCCGTCATGAAACTTCCCTTGAACCCCGAGACGGTCTGTCCCCTGTTTCTCTTGACGAAGTCCAAAAACTCGTTAAGAATTTAAAAGCCAAAAGGACACCGGTCCTTGACGGCATTAGTAACAAAGCTATCAAATGCTTTCCCTTAATTTTCTTTTCACTTTTGGTCGCAATATTTATTGCGTGCCTTAAGAACTGTTACTTCCCTCTCGTCTGGAAGGAAGTCGAGTTAATGGGCATCCATAATCCTGAGAAACCTCGCGACCTCCCAGTCAGCTATAGACCTATCAGTTTGTTGAGCGGTCTAGGCAAACTTTATGAAAAGGTTCATGAGACTCTTTTAAGCGAGCATCTATTAGGCAAATATAAATGAACAGTTCGGATTACGGCCAAACCACGGTTGTCCCCAGCAAATCCTCCGCTTAGTCGAATACATCACGGAGGGTTTCAAAACTAAGAAAAGGACTGTAGCGGTCTTTTTCGATGTAGGAAAGGCCTTTGATAGAATATTGTACGCAGGTCTTATTTACAAACTTTATCTCTTAAAAGTCACAGACCGTCTCACACTCGTAATACACCAGTATCTAACGAACAAACATGTCATGTTTAGACACGAAAATACACACTCATTCAGAAGACGCATAAGCACTGCAGTACCTCAAGGCTCCACGCTCTCGACCCTTTTGTACTCCGCGTACACTAATGACATACCGCGAACGTCGCTAGGCATCCAGCTCGCGTTATTTGCTGATAACACCGCAATGCACTTGTGCGGTCAGACGGAAAAAACATCTGCCCTCACCTCTATAGGGTCATCGATGAGAAGGCTTGATGGTTCCGAACCTGTAGGATCGAGGTGAATCCCGAAAAATTTGCAGACATCTCCTTTATATATAGAAAGGGTAGGAGTCCAGTGGTAGTCGCTCATGGCACCCTCTCCCTTCGCATTTACAATGCGATCATTCTGTGGCATCGCACCTATAAATACCTAGGTATCACGCTTGATAGGAACCTCCATTTCCGAGATCACATCAGAAGCATTAGGAAAACTGCAATTTTATACCAGGTACGCCTTAATGGTATACCTTGATAGAAAAAGTGAACTTTCATTATGCAATAAGCGTACTCTTTATTTAATGTGTATAAGGATGGTGATGACATACGCGTCCCCTGTTTTCGCTTACGCCGCTCCGACTACACTAAAAAAACTTCAAGTCGTGCAGAATAAATTCTGTAAATCAGCCACGAATGCACATTACACGTGTCAGAAATTCAGTTCTCCATAGGGACTTAGATTTCCCCACAATAAATAAATTTATGAAGGACACATCCGAGCTCTTCTTCTCCATCGCGGAGTCCTACCCGAACCCGCTTCTTTCCGCAGTAGCCTCCTACGAGGCGCCGCCCCCTTATCATTTCATCCGTGGGCCACGGAACATTGTTATAGATCCGCGTGACGACTTTGCAGCCAAGATTGAAAGGCTCAGAGAAACCTACAAACAAAATGACAATTGAATAGTCATTAATTTAGTTCCTTGGCATAATTAAGACCTAATTAAATAGATCGTTCCCCCAAAGCTCCGGACCACTCCTGCGTCTGGATGCTGAAATGGACGCAACCCGTGTTGGTGTTCCAGTGACTTCCTGTGCCGACGGGACGCAAGGCACGCGTCGTCAGCGCTCCTGTGTGTTTTCCAGCCACGTCAGGTGAAGCTGAATAGATTACCAGCTAACAGCATCGTCGAACTGGCAATGTTTTCTTCAGAGGGACTTTTTTAGTACGTTTCAGCCCCATACTACCCTCGCGCATGGGCGCGGGTAGTGTACAAACGTGTGAATAGTGCAACAACAACTGTGTTTCATTTCAGAACCATTTTCCCGTGAAGGAATGTTCGTCCTCCACAGGGACACCGAGATGAAGTACCGAAAAAAGAGACAGTCCCGTTTAAAACGGGATGTATGGTCACTTTAATCATGCCTGATAAATTAAATAAAATTAATTCCTCTTAATTCTTCTATTTACGAAGAGTTGTACATCTAAACATCTAAAAATTACACACTAGCTTATATTTTATGTCACAATGAGTTCTGTCGTTTATCTGAATTTTACCTAAATTGCTTAGTCATTGTTGAGTTATAACTAAATATGCAAACAAACAGTTATATATGTATTATAATGATGTGCTTTATTATTACACTAAATTTCATTAAAATCGGTTTAATCATTGTCAATGTATAAAAAAGCATACAAACGTAACATACAGACAGACACGCTTTCGCATTAAGTTACCCAACTATGTGTCTGTGCCAATTTACAATTGTTTTTCTTATTAATTCAACAGGTTCAGCGGAAATACGCTACGACGGACGGTTAAACAGACAGACACGACTGTAATACTATTAAGGTTCCAAAACGACTACCGACAATCCAATCGCTCGCCTTGGAGTGTACATTGCTAACGCGGTCTCGTTATTTTTTAAAGTATTTTTAAACTATTAATCACGTAAACCGAGTGCAGAGTGAACGATACAAATTGGGGTCGTTCGCTACGACAGCGTTATGTACCGACAGCTGGACGCCTTACGACAAATAAGTTCTAATAAATTTCGATAAAAGCATTGACTGTATTTTTGGGACGAATTTAAATAATTTAAAGTATTATTTGACTGATGAAAAACGAACTGTAATCAAATATGATATGCAAGAAAATACTTGATTACTCGTAGAAGTATCGTTTAAGTGCTATCACGTCGCCTGCAAACTTCTGTAAGAATAAATAAAACTGGCCAAGAGCATGTCGGACCATGCTCATTATGGGGTTCCGAAGTCATTATTACAAAGAAATTCACTACATATGAAATTAAAAATTAAGACTATTGTTTAAATGATTAAATTACATATATAATTAAATCATTCAACGTCAATGGAATATAACCTATAAATTTTGTTTCCCTTGAGAGTGTCAAAATATACGTTTTTTGCGGCATAAACTGCCGTATCATTTTTTCATGTTACCTTAGAATATTGATATTTTCATAAGTTCAAAAGGATTGTAGACTTCAGTATACGATTTTAATTTCAACTAAATACTTTCACGTGTTTCCGAGATAAAGGGTCTTGACAGACAGACGGACGGACAACGAAGTAATCCTCCTATAAGGGCTCTGATTTTCCTTTTGAGATACGGAACCCTAAAAACAAGTTATATTAGGCTTTGCTCAATCTAGAAAAATGCTCAGAAAATACTGAACGCACCTTAACAATTTTCTATGCCCATACCCGGATAGCAGACAATTCTGTAAACTAAAAATGACCGACTCGATATCATTATAGCTAGGAAATTCGTCAGAATGGCAAGAGTTTGCGTCGTCGGTTGACGTAATATGACGTCATAACGATAGTTAATGGATCATGGCATCGGGACCGGGATCGATACTAACATAGAAATCGTAATTCGGCTTTGCATATAGTTTACATACAGTGATATACAGGCATTTATGTAACTTACATGAATAGGGGGTCATGTTTGTGGCGCGGGATTTTAGAAGCTGGATCTTCTGATGGTCTTGATGGCGATCATGTCTGAGGATCTTCGCGTTATTGCGCAAGCTAATGTAAGTTTTAGGATTCCTAACCCCAAACTCCCTCGTGTAAACCAATGATCTCGCGGAAAATAAAACAGACGTACACATCATTTCTATTACACCGCTGTTGCGACTTTCACATTCGTATTTTCGAACGCCCATTAGCGCACACGTCTCGCACGTACAATAACGCGAATGTACATTTTTATAGTAGAACGACGGTCGCTTGTCATAATGCTACGATAATGTACATAGTGTATTGTCATAATGTGCCGGCAAAGTGTATTTTCATGCGCCTATGCTGCTTTTCTATCTCAATAGTGCATAATAAACATCCATAGGCGTACGCGTATTCTCCCCTTAATATTTATATCAGTAATTTGATCTTTGGGATCGACCACTTACTTGTTTGAAGCGAAACAATAAAGACGTACTAACAGACAAAAACGCAAATAATACAGTGCATTACCTATTTTAAAACTGAAAGAAGGACTTCTTTTCTATGTAGCGAAAGGATACACGAGAAAAAGCAACCCTAGAAAATTGTGAATTAAAGAATCGCTGTTAAAGCGAAATCAGGATTCGCGTGTAAATATTTAAAAGGAATTAAGACTTTACCCAAAACATTGGCACGACTATATGAGAATTGACGGAACCGAAGTATTCAAAATTATTGACACTGGTGTCACTTAAAATACGGGTGCACAATACAAATCGAATAGTTGATCGCAAAGAACTATACGCTGTAGATTCATCGTAACGATATACATAATTGCATGGGCTTGTGTTGTGATTTTCGATATCGTCTTCGATTAAATAACCCATTAACGATATTGACATACGCTATCGATTCATGGATTTGATCGGTCTGAAACGATGGATCGTAAAGACAAATTGCACCATAAATGGGGCCCCACGCACGAAACTTTGGCGCTGTGAAGTTAGTCACGAAAGCGTCGCAATGGCGTAAATATGGACGCGGGGGAGAAGAAAAAAGGGTCAGGAAGCGTTGAACATGCGCATTGCATCAATCGCAGGCTATTCAGAGCGGCTCAGTTCCGTTCGTTGTATAGCACGGCGAAATTAAACGAGGCTAGCCGCTCTTAACGTAATTAGAACAAGGTGACGTCTTTCTCTCGCACGTGGATTACTTCAATATTCATTTCCGCGGCGCAGACCTTTATCGTGGAAATGCATCCAGTGCACGCCTATCACACGGTGTAGGCATATACTATCGTGTAATAGGCATGTGTAAGATACAACATACACAGATACAGCATGTGCATGCAGCATCTTTCAGCATACACATGACTGAAAGATGTACCCAGTTTCACCGTACATTTTGTACCGTACAAGTACCGTACATTTCGTAAACCGATTTAGATGAAAAAAAGCCTATATGTTGCCCCGAGCTACGCTTGAGTTACCTGCGAAAAACTTATGAAAATTCGCCTAGCAATTTTAGAGGCTATCGTATTCAAACAGATTTAGAAAGTTTTTAAAAATAATCGTATTATATTTTGTTACACTCCCTATATTACTCGTAGTCACTTTTTGGATATATTTCTACGTATTACGATTACAGTTTTATTATATTTAGCGATGTTTGACCTCTATATTAATTTTAAAAAGTGTAATATATAAATACTGTTATATCGCAGGCATAAAGGAAGATAAGAATGCTTCAAAATTCGCCAAAAACAGAAGTTATAAACCTGTGACCAGAAAGTATTTGTGAATATTTACTATATGGTTCGGGTAACCAGTCACGTTATTTCCTACTTGAAGTAAAGGATTCTCGTATACATATATAATACATTATTATTGTTATGACCGATTAAATGATTTATCAGACGAAGGCGAGAAAGAAGATCACTATGAAATGTCTGAAACCGAAGGATTTCAGTAATGAACATTGCGCTTGGCATATTCAATAACAAGTATTAATGTACAAAAACAAATAGGTACCTGGCCTCCATGCTCAGTCTCGCGAATGTGGGTTCGCGTGGTAGTTGAAATTTTATATTCAGATCCGAGCTCGCAAAAAACAAGCGAACAAGTAGATAGTGAAATGTAGAAAAGGGGAGACGAGGGCTCATGGCCGAGAGCACGAGCTTCGACAGCGATAGAGAAGTGGACTGTTATAAGTGATGTGATCAAAGACCGCACTGAAATTCGTAAGGGAAGACATTGGAGAACCATCAATGAATACAATGGTCTTCACGCTGACGTCAACTACGTAACGCTATTCTTCACTGTCGTCACTGTCTTCATCCACATCAAACTAAACTCGAACGACTATTAGAGGAGTCATTTCACAAAAAAAAAACATAAGATACATTTTATTTAGAGCGTTCAATTTTCTTCAAAAACATGTATCGCTCATCCCGATATGTTGATTCAAAAATGAGCTATAAAATTCCGAATTAATTTTTTTTTCCCATGTTATTAAATGTAATAATATGGAAATCGCGAAGGCTTCTTTTTTCATGATCAGGAAGGTATTTCACTGCGGGTTTTGGAAAAAAAATAGTCGGTTGTTTTGAACCGGTCTAATATATATATATGTAAAGAAAACCTGGTCGCTTTTCGCATTTTAAACACAGAGCTTCATAGACGTCAATGTCAGCGAGTGTCAAATAGCATGACTATTAGGTTATTTTATTTATGTTAAATAGTGTTATAAGAAATATTTAAACCTGAAGTAAAGGCTTTAAATGTTGTTTTTTTGTCTTTACAGGTGAGTGAGTCACTTTATTTGATTTAAATGATACTTGTGAAATTTTGTACGAAATGTTTTGTCAATAAAGGTTTTTGTCTTTACAGAAAAACGCAATTTCGTCTTTATTTCACTCATAAGAGTGTGATAATATTATAAAACAACATTTTCTGCAATAATTTCAAGAAAATGGAGAAGTTGAGGTTTGATTTTGCTGTGAAAACTTCAGTAGATGGAAAATCAAATATTGTTTGCATAACCTCTATAGGTACACCAGATGGGCATATTTTGCTATACCGGTCGAATATCAACCTGCAAGTTTACATCAAGCAGTTACAAGTACTTCAAGTTACATCAAGGTAAAGAAAACATTAAATAAAAGGCACCAAACAAGAAAAATTTGGATAGCTTTAACGGATGAGATATCAAAGACATATTTGGATGAAGCACAAAACTTACAATTTAACGATTATTACCTGGAAGAAATCATGGAAAACACGAATGATTGTAAATCTTTACCCATCAGTTCAAATCAAAATTTGGAAAACTATTAGAGAAATTACTCGAAGAAAAACAAAGTAAATCTGAAACTCAGAATTTAGGGAAAATTTCAAAGGATTTTATGATTGACAAATTCACGGGTAGAAATGCAAACGCTAACCAATGGATAAAAGGTTTCAACAAAGAATGTGAACGTTTTCATATCGACGAGGACAAAAGAAAATTGAAATTCTAAAAACTTTTGGAATATGCCAGTATGGATTGGTACTATTGTATGTTGATAAAATTTACAGTTGAATCAGAGTGGAATAAATGGGAAAAACTGTGACACATTTGCAAACAAAGGTTGGTCACCCATCAGATATGCTCTTGCCTTTAAATATCAAACGGGTTCACTGCTAGATTACGCATTAAAAAAGAAAAGTTATTATTAGAAGTGAGGAAGTCGATAGATACTGGGACACTTATAGACCTTATCGCATTGGGCCTGCCTAATTATCTGACTGATAAGATTGACCGAGAGACTTTACAAGAAACCGAAGACCTCTACAATGAGTTAGGAGATTGCAACATCTTGTTGGAAGGAATAAGTATGAAAATAAAACTACACATACTCTGATACGAAAACAAAAAATTGAAGAAAAAAACCATGTCAAATCTGCATCACTGAAAAAAAGGAAAACGTTTCCATCCTGAAGAGAATTGTTGGTTCAAACAGAAAAATCAAAGCAGAGTCGTGAAAAGTGTTAATAACTCTGAATTAGAAATTGAATTAAATAATGAGAATCCAAAAAACTAGAGATACCACCATTAATAAAAGTAAGTTTGCTATTGAACGACACATTACAAGTCTCTGGAATTTATGATTCGGGTTCAAATGTGTCGTTAATTAATGCTAAATTATTAAAATTTCAAGAAAAAACTTTCAAATAATAAACAAACAGCAAACTTAAAACTATTAATGGTGAGAGAAAACAAAAGGAACGGTATCATTAAAAATAAAATGTATAATATTGAAAAAATATGGATATATTCGTAATAGATAATGAAAATTTCCATTATGATTTTCTAATCGGTTTGGACTGCATCAAGAATTTTAAACTAATTCAAAATGAAGACTTGGCTATTATACAATGTAATCCTAAAGAAGAGAAAAAGCTCCTCAATGAAGAAGATATGCAGACTAGGGACTTAAATAGTAATACTTCTAATTTAACAGATGTCAAAACACCGAATGTACTAGATGACAGAAGAAATAAAGATGTTTCTTCATACTCTGACGTATCAAAACAAGATATTAACAGATGTGAAGTGAACTTTAACGAACATATAAATTTGGATGAATTTGAAATTGTAGTAGATCACCTGGATTTACATCAACAGGCAGAAATTGATACATTATTAAGAAAATACAAATCCGTCTTTGCTAAGGATAAATACGACGTCGGCACTGTACGAGATTATGAAGCTCATATAGATTTGATGGTAGATAAATATTGCGCCAAACGTCCGTACAGATGCACCGTTAATGATAGGAAAGAAATCGAAGATCAGGTATCACAATTATTGAAGATGAAGTTGATTGAGGAATCCTACAGTCCATTTGCTGCTCCGGTTACCCTGGCCTATAAAAAGAAGATGATAAAACAAGATTATGTATAGACTTCAGAGAATTGAACAAAATTGTTGTACCACAATCACAGCCATTTCCTTAATCGAGGATTTGATGATAAAACTGTTGATTGTAAATATTTTTCTACTTTCGACATAAATTCAGCATTTTGGTCGATTCCTTTAAAAGTACAAGATAGGTATAAAACTGCGTTTGTTACACAAGAAGGCCATTTTCAATGGACTTGCCTTCCATTTGGCTTAAAAACGGCTCCGGCCATATTCCAAAGAATATTGAGTAACATAATCAGAAAACACAAACTCTCTGATTTCGCAGTGAATTTTATTGACGACATTTTGATTTTTTCTAAAACATTTGAAGAACACATGCAACATTTGTCTAGATTACTTGAGGCAATTCTATCAGAAGGATTTAGATTGAAATTTTCGAAATGTAATTTTGCAAACAATTATGCCAAGTATTTGGGCCACATAATAGAAAATAATTCAGTAAGACCTCTTAAAGATTATTTAACTGCTGTGAAAAACTTTCCGATCCCAGAAACAAGAAAAATATACGCCAATTCCTCGGTAAAGTAAACTTTCATCATAAATTTATACCACACAGTGCTATCATCTTAGACCCTTACACAATTTATTACGGAAAGATGTAAAATTTATATGGTCGAAAGAATGCCAGGAATCATTTGACAGAATCAAACAATTATTATGTTCCAAACCAATTTTAAGAATATTTGATCCTGCACAACCCATAAAAATATATACAGATGCTAGCATTAAAGGAGTAGGAGCCATATTAAAACAAGAAGATAAAACCGGCGTCAGTAAACCTGTCGCGTACTTCTCAAAAAAGTTGACAGAAAGTCAAAAGAAAAAGAAGGCGATATATCTAGAATGTCTGGCAATAAAAGAATCCTTAAAATATTGGCAGCACTGGCTTATGGGAAAGGAATTTGTGATATATTCAGATCATAAGCCATTGGAAAATTTAAACATTAAAGCTAGAACTGATGAAGAACTTGGAGATTTAATGCATTACTTATCTCAATACAATTTCAAGGTAAAATATAACGCGGGACAATCAAATCAGGAAGCAGACTGCCTCAGTAGGAATCCAGTCTTAGAACCCGATGAAAACACTGATGATTTTTTAAGAGTTGTGAATTTAATAAACCTGAAGGATATTAAAGATGACCAACGTACAAATGTAGATCTGCAGAATAGTAGAAGCAAATTTATACTGGAAAATGAAATTTACTACAAAACGAATAAAAAGAAATAAAATCATACTGTCAGAATCGTTTAGCATAAAACTAATTAAAGAGGTCCATAATACTTACTGTCATATTGGAAGAACGCAGATGATAAATAAATTAATGCCGTTCTACACAGCAAAGAATATCATCACGAATATTAAGCAAGTTTGTGATAAATGTGACATTTGCATAAAGAACAAATCAAGAAGGAAATCGAAATTTGGCTTAATGTCACATTTAGGTCCAGCAACACGTCCGTTTGAAATTGTATCAATTGATACAATCGGAGGTTTCGGAGGATCACGGTCTACAAAAAAATATTTACATCTTCTGGTGGATCATTTTACAAGATACGCTTATATTTTGACATCAAAAAATCAAAGCTCCAGTGATTTTATTAAGCTGATGAATAATGTGACACAAAATTATAATATTGATTTGGTATTGACGGACCAGTATTCGGGCATAAATTCCAAGGAATTCAAAGATTTCCTCAAGAATAAAAATATAACAATAGTGTTCACCGCTGTGGATGCACCATTTTCAAATGGGCTTAATGAAAGGCTAAATCAAACTTTAGTCAATAGGATAAGGTGTAAAATAAACGAAGGTGACAAAAAGACTGCATGGACAACTGTCGCACAGAAATGTGTTGCGAAATATAACGAAACGGAACATACTGTAACAAAATTTACTCCAAAATACCTTTTGGAAGGCGAAACTGTGGATATTCTGCCACTTGAATTGAAATCAAGATGCACTAAAGAAGATTTAAAAAGAGATAGGCAGTCAGCCTTTGAAAACTCAATAAGATCTCACAACTATAATAAAAAAATACATGATCTACATAGGGAAGAATACAAATTTGAAGTCGGAGATAGAGTCTATGTCGAAAACGGCAATCGGCTCAATAGAAAGAAACTGGACGAATTAAGAATTGGTCCATACAAAATCTTAAGGAAGATATCTAGTTCAATTTTTGAAGTTGATACTGGACACAAAAAGGCAGAATCGAATCTATACCATATTACAAAGCTTTTTCCTGTGATGGCTGCCACTTGATGGAACAATTCTTCGGAATTGTTCTCTCTGAGGGTGGGAGATGTAAAGAAAACCTGGTCGCTTTTCGCATTTTAAACACAGAGCTTCATAGACGTCAATGTCAGCGAGTGTCAAATAGCATGACAGGTTATTTTATTTATGTTAAATAGTATTAAAAGAAATATTTAAACCTGAAGTAAAGGCTTTAAATGTTGTTTTTTTGTCTTTACAGGTGAGTGAGTCACTTTATTTGATTTAAATGATACTTGTGAAATTTTGTACGAAATGTTTTGTCAATAAAGGTTTTTGTCTTTACAGAAAAACGCAATTTCGTCTTTATTTCACTCATAAGAGTGTGATAATATTATATATATATAAACTGTTTGTTTATTTATGATTGTACTCTACTACGAACGCAAAAACGTTTCCAAGCTGATTTATCTGTACTGTATTTTTTTCGGAACACGTCTATAATTTTTAGTTTTGATGTTAAGTTGCTATGTATATCATAAAAAGTGATTCGTTTTTTATTTAAATAAAATCTGAATATTTTATTTTGATTATGGCATAAATACGTTTTTATACAAAATAGTTTCCACGCTTCACATCTGCCAGGCGTCCCGCTACACCTGGCACTTTTTTTTCAAGTTTTAATTATCATGAAATTACCTACTGTTGTATTACTGAACTGAAAAAGCCGTCATTGTATTTCTCTGTTAAACTAAGTGCTTTGGCTGCAGATAAATGGGGTGCAACTCACTCAACTGCCCTTTTAAAAGTCAACGACGATGACCTTAAGGGATAGGTAGTAGACAGACAATAGGTAATGCACAGTAAATACTATAAACCGTCATTTTCTATTTTAATTTCATACATCATTTAATTTACTTTAATTTATTCACAAAGCGGTACATTAAAATATTTATAAATCCACCAATTTTCTGTTTTTACATCAAAATCACGTCGTTTCCCGACCGATATTTTAATAATGATCCACGAGTATACAAAGTTATTCCTTGATAAATTGAATGTTTCCGTCTACTCGCCATTGATGAATCAAAGATAAACGAAACAGTTTATTATGTAACTAAAGTACCAGGACACCAGCTCCGCCCTTTTACAGCAGGCCTTTAGTATATAAATAATAATAATTAAATTTGACCCTTAGGGCCTCTTCCGCCATCTCCTTTTAAACTGACACATAACAAAAAGTTGATTTTAAAATTTATTTTGCGTTTCAAGACCTTCTTTTAACGATTTTTCGGGTTAAAACCCGTTGAAAGGAAGACGTGAAACGCAAAATTAATTTTAACAGTGTCTCTTTTTGTTAAAAATCAGTCTAAAACAAAATGGCGGAATGGACCCTTAAAAAATACAAAATGAATAGTTTGTATGGAGCGACCGTCATTTATATAATTACTATTATTAAATTTATTATTCACTTTTATGCGTGAGAATTGAGACTTACCCGTATCAGTTTGCATTGAATTTATATTTTATACATAAAATGTATTATGAAATTTTGCTGTATTGATTTTTGGTTGACGCGCTTAAAAAATAGGCGGACGATATATTGCTATATAAGCAACGATTGACGCCCGGCAGAGGAAATCAGCTCGCTGTAATACGTATGAGGGCCTAATAAAGCATTATTATTATTTTATTATTTTGAAACGTACACACACACACACATTCATTCATAAATAAATCCACCGACTGTCATTACGCTGTCAATGATCTACCACTGAAATATGCTGCCTCCACCATGCAAAGTTTTGGCTGTCGCCTAGTAATACTTTACCTGTCTGTTCTTTACTTGTCTGTGTTTACAAGTGCTGTTATTAACAAAATTGTACACTTCCAGAATATTTGAAAATTCTACCCCCAAGGAAAATAAAATAGGGGACGAATAATAATGCATATATATACATGGGAATCGGTGTTATTGTGAAATTTGAAATAACGAAATTATGAAACCATGTAACTGGCGTTGACACTGATTAAAAGGAAATGAAAAACTCAGTATATTTAGAAAATCAATTTTTGAAACGATAAGTTTGAGAATAAAAACTTCTATGAAAAACAAAACAATTGTTTAAAACAACTTTCTTCAGTAATCATTTACTGCAAGAAAATGTATCACATGGCCGCCATCAATGTGCAAACTATCTTCCTGACTCGGCCCATTTGGAGAAAGCCGTGTTCTATTTAATAGCTAAGAAAGTAAGGCATGGTAACTTGTATCTAAAATTAGACGTCGGCCATTGTTAAGTGTCATACGAACAAAAGGACAAAAATTTCAAAAGTTATTTTTTGAGTTCGGCATCGTTGTTTGCAACAATTACTGTTATGAAAAATCATTTTTATTACGGGACTTATGAATATTTTACTATGTGGGTATTTACGTCTGTCAAATAGAATTCATACTTCTACCCAGAAATTACTTAAATACTTCAGATTTTAATTATAGAATTGTACTCATAGGGGACTTGCACCTCTTTGGAATTTCAACCCAAAATTAATTGTGAATGTGATTAAAAAAATAACTGTAGAAGCGAATATTGAGATTCTGTCGTTCACAGTAGCCGATTCTGAATGTATATACTCTATCTCAATCTAAACTGTTGCCATATTTCATAAAGATCTACTTAGATCTACTTATAAAAAACGCCACTGAACCAACCAGAAATTATTGACTGACTGCGAAATGACAATCGTAAAATTTGATCATACGAGTATCGAATATCAGTTATTGAAAGAGGTGGTAACATAGCATATAATAGCAATTAATGTTTTAGGGTGCCGATCTTTCTACCCAGCGTGACGATAAAGAAGTACCTTCATAGATAATATGATACGGGAGCCTTAAATTCGTAAAAATACACGGAACTTCAAATATGATCTCATTTATTATTCAAGATTTCTGCAAATCGGAAAATTATAAGTTAATAACGACGCTGAGTAGCAGCGCGACTGTTTAGCTTTGGAAGTTTTGCCTTCGGAAAAAAAAAGAAACATTTTGTAAATATTCTAGTTGGTATTTTGTACACGTAGTATTGTGGCGCCCGTGTCGTGAGTCGATCTTATTTAAAATTCTCCGCCAAAATGGAAAACATCGAGCTGTAAACTTCTGTACTTATAAGAAGGAGCGAACGGCACAGATACGTCTATGGAGTAGTTTCAGTCTAAAAAAGTATTTTTTTTTTTTTCAAAATAAATATATAAAACCTGATATTATACGTATTATTTTAAACTAATAAACACAGAACTTTTAGTATTAACATAGTTTTTAAATCCTATTATATTTAGACATTTAATTCTAATAAAATATTTTGTAGATCTACAATTTTTTTTATTATAGTCGACAGCTTTTTTATATGTCACAACATCATTTTAGTCCCCAATATAACTTCGAAAAGTGGGTATTTACAATCTTCCGATAGTGAAAATAAAACCATTTAACCGTATACTATATTAATTGATGCATTTTTTGGTTTTACATATTTGCATTACTTAAAAAAATTAATCGTAAGTATTAAGTGTATGATATAGGAAATTCTATTAATTTCAGTATTTTCCCCTAGTACTAGAAGCCAGGTTCATACCAAAGTATTGTCAGTGGTCTAGTTTTTCGTTACTTTTAATTCTTTTACCAGTGACTATGTGCCTATCACAATGTATGCTTTTCAATACGCGCTTACGCACCAACCTGCCTTAGATTTGTTGACGAATTTCTGGGTAGATTTTCTAACGTTAATCCTTTTTTATGCCGCTTTAAATAAATACGTGATGATATCATTTCTACATAGTGATTTAGCATTTGAAATTAACTGAATACATATTTTAAAATACCGATTTCGCAAACATATATAAATATTAGTTACCTTCTAGTCTGTGTCACTTTCGAAATTTATTCCAAACTAGCTTCCGCCCGCGTAGTTTGCAATAGTTCATGACGCATTTCAAATGTCATTTCTATTACCTATGAAACAAAGCTATTATTGATTTGATTTAGATAGAATTCATTTATGCATCTTATACATCGAACTATTGCTGTAATTAATCATGATCAAATTCAATTTCAAATTCAAAATATCTTTATTTCATAAGTCACAAAATAACACTTTAAATACGTCAATTTTTTTGCGAATTTACACTTCACCGCTCGTTCGGAAGCCAGTTTTCCCTCAAGAAGAACGAGCAAGAAACTTAAGGGTAGCTCTTTTCTAATTTGCACATACATAGCCAAAACAAATACGAGACCATTAAGAACGAAATAGCCCGGTAAGAAGTCGAGCCGCTTATGCCTGTGGATATTTGTCTTCTAAATATTCAGAAATTGCATAGTACCCTTTTTTACTGAGTGATTGTTTAATAACATTCTTAAATTTATGTAGGGGTAAATCTTATATTTCTCAGTGACCTTTTTTAATGTGCGCACACATAGCCCTCTAAATTAATTTATGATTTTGTACAATCGACTAAGATGTGAAATGAGTTTATTTTTATTTCTGGTATTTAGTTTATGTCAACAACTAATTTTTTTTAACATTTCTATTTTTTTTACATATGTGTAATAAATTTTCATAAATGAATTGAGATGCCAGAGTTAAGATTTGAATTTCCACCCTTAACAACCCACAAGTGTCTCGCGGACACAATTTTGCGTTTATGTTTTCATAAAAACTAAAGTATTCATTTGTATGAATCGGCCTTTTATCTAATTTATCGCCAATGTTTTACGAATCTAAATGTGCAATGAAAATATTTGTAACATAAATAATTTATTATTTTCTGTTAATAAACGAAAATAGTACTTCATCAATCCAGAAGTGTCCAACAGACACAATAACATTATGTTTGATTCGAGTGTGAAGGTAGATTGTTTTTTATTTACATTTACTTATAATCTTATGGTGTCGGGTGGGCAATAGCGGATGCTAGACTTTTGTTTGTGTTATAATCGTAGTCTTTGTAATCGTATCACGTATCAGTGATCAGAAACTTTTGTCATAAAGTAGTCGTGTTCTAATTCGTTTTTTATTCCAAGAAATGGCTAAACGGCAATTAACACAAAGTGAAATTCAACGTGCCCTTGTTGAAAGTGACGATGAAAACATTTTTGTGCGTGAGTGCGATAGTGATGATGAGAATTTTGCTGTTGACAGCCGTTCTGATAGTAAAAGTAATGTGACAGAACCAACATCTGAAAACGATGATGAACAATTATGGAGTGAGAGTGATGATGTACCATTACAAGAATACGTCTCAATGGACACTTATAAAGGAAGAGATGGAACAAATTGGAAATCAGAACCTGACAGGCAAAGCCGAACGCCTCGACACAACATAATTCGCGGTGGTATTCATAAGGTGATTCTTCCTCCGGGGCAAGCTATAATAGATCCGATAAACAGTTTCAGCCTTTTTTTCGACGATCACGTATTAGAAATAATAGTAAAATATACCAATACTGAAGGGCTTGAGAGTTTTCTCAAAATCGATGGAAATCAACAGACAAAATAGAAATGCAAGCATTCCTTGGTCTTTTATTGACTATAGGCGTCAATAAACAGGGAGGTGTGGGTTTTAGAGAATACTGGGACCCTTTCTTTGGCAATCCAATATTTCGAGCTTCAGTGGGAAAAATAGATTTGCTTCTTTATTACGATTCTTAATTCAAATTCAAATTCAAAATATCTTTATTTCATAGGTTACAAAATAACACTTGAAATACGTCATCATTTTTTGTGAATTTACACTTTACACTTAAGATTCGATGATAAAAATACTAGGTCCCTGAGAAAGTCAAAAGATAAACTTGCACCTATTAGAGAATTATGGGAATACGAAACCAAAACCTGAAAAAGTTTTATTTGCCTGGAGAAAATCTCACTATTGACGAGCAGCTTGTACCTTTTCGAGGACGCGTATCATTCAAACAGTACCTACCCAGCAAACCTGATAAATATGGTATGAAAATTTGGTGGATCTGTGACAGCAAAACTAGTTACCGCCTATTTGATATACCATATCGCGGAAAAGAAGGACAAAACAGGGCGGAAAATTTAGCGTACAATGTAGTCAACCAGTTATGTGAACCTTACTTCCGAAGTAACAGAAATGTTACTTTTGATAATTATTTCACGAGTATTGATGTCGCAAAATCTTTGGCACAAAATGGTCTTACAATAGTTGGAACATTGAGAAAAAACAAGACGTGTATACCTCCAAATTTTCAACCCAAGAAAACCCGCCATATTGAGTCTAATGTATTTGGATTTTATGAAAATATAACACTGGTCTCTTATGGACCAAAAAAGAATCGTACTGTAATTTTTTTGTCTACAATGCATCATGGAAAGGAAGAAGATGTGAACAAAAACAACAAATCTGAAATAAACTTGTACTACAACTCCACCAAGGGAGGTGTCGATACGCTGGACCATATGGTTCATGAGTATACAGTTCGACGTAAAACAAATAGGTGGCCAATTGCATTTTTTCAAAATATTATAGATGTTGTTGGCATTGCATCGCTTATTATATGGAAAAATATACATCCTGATTGGAACTCACATAAAAAAAATACACTTAGAAAACTATTTTTACGTGAAATCGCAACCGAGTTGGTAACACCTCATATACGGAGACGAAGCACGAAAGGACTATCAAGTTACCACTTAGCAGCCATGCAAGACGTGGCAGGGTCAAATCAGGAAGCTACTCAATCATCTGAACCTGCTGCGAAAAGGAAGAAGTGTTGTTATACGCCTCTTGGATATCATGGCGGAGCTACGGCAACGCCATCGGTCGGTTAACCGCGGCAACTCGAGGTCGTTTTTCTCATAGACGTGACCATATGATTCGCATAAACGTTACTGCACGTTTTGGATGTTTATTTATATTGTAACAGAAGAATCGATATTATGAGCCAAACTATTATTAAGTGTGGATTTCAGAATATCTATGCAGACTTTTTTCGCGGAAAATCTGTGTCGAAAGGTAAGTAATTACACGAAACATGAAATATTCTTTCAAATCGCTGTATATGTAATTTTACCACGTATTCATTTCATTATAAGATAGATTATCGTATTACTTATAACTGGATGTTCAATTTATTAAAAATATAGGGCATAAACTTTTCCAAAGCCATCACGTTCAGGAGGTTGTCGAAATCCGTGATAGTGGAGGAGGATTCATCCATGGAAAAGTAACACCACAGACCAGAGTGAATAATCGACCGTACGACGTGAAAGTGGAGGTATGTATTAATTATAAAATGAATTCATAGTTGAGTAATAATCTAAACAAATATATTTTCAGCAACTTTTCAACCATCCATGCAATTTAGAAATGGAAAATGAAGATATATTTCTTTATCAAAGAAATATATACTGAAGGAATAAGTATTGTTCGGAAATGTGGAACCGATAATAATTTCATTTATTTACTTATTTATTATTTTATCGTTTTGCATCCACAATATATTATATATACTAAAACAATTAAATAAAAATAACTTGCACGTAAAACTCTAAAAATGCAAGATTTATAATTAATCACGATTAACATTCTGCATGTTGTTTTCGATTTTTTGCGCTGGTTTTGGTGCGTGAATTACTTAAAACATGGAATACGGTCAACAGAATAATGAATTTTGAATACTGCATATTTTGCTTAGCAATTGCTGTTTGTACATACACGTTAGTGTGAATTTTTGTGTGCCTTTTCCCGCTCTTCCCGTTTTCTTTCCTATAGGAACTGAATGCTTTTCAGGTGAACCTAGATCGTACGGTACGAAGGACAGAATGCACTTGCAAGGCGGGTTTATCGGTTCGAGGTTGCAAACATGTAGCAGCGGTCTGCATTTTATCAATAATGAATGTACGCAATCGAAAACCGATCAACCGCAATGTTGGAATCAGCCTCGAGAAAGTCAAGTGGAAAAATATAAAAAAGGTTGCACTATCGCTCAAATGTTCCCAGGTCAGGAACATCTGATTGATTGTAATGCAACGTATACATTCAACGACGTCCAAAATGTACCGTATTGCACAGAAGGTTCGTTGTTCGGCCAGTACATACAATCGGAGAAAGATATTGAACCGCTAAGAGAAATTGCAAGAGAAGAAGAGGAAAAAAGGAAAGAAGAAGCGTATATAATTATGGACCAAATTTACCGCTTGCAAGAGTCAAGGCGAGATTACAGCTGCTATGAAGTTTTGTCAGTCGATGATTTAAAAAATGCGACTTCGAAAATACACGTGTCCTCCTGAGCTGCAATCGAAATACGAAGAAAAGATTGTAGCAGACAGGAGTGAGTGTTTGAGCATCAGCGTACTTTCGGAAAGTCAATCCGATTGCTTCGAATGGTTTGAAGAAAGAGCAAAACGAGTTACATGCTCTAGCAAGGCTCATCGCATAAAAACAAGGCGAGACGCATTCGAATCTTTGGCATCACAATTTAAAAAGAATAAATTTGATGGCAAGATGACAGAGGCTATGAAGTATGGTCTTGAAACCGAGTCGAATGCAAGGAAGTCTTTCGAAGAACAATCTGGTCTGAAAGTAACTTCAGTTGGATTGATTATAAATATGACCCAACCGTTTATGGCCACGAGCCCCGACGGAATAATTTTAAGCGAATCATCTTTATTGGAAATAAAATGCCCCTTTAGCTGTAAGAATCAGCAAATCGTGAACCGTGACGATAAAGTTTCGAATGTCCCGTATTTGAAAATAGACGAAAATAATGACATTTATTTGAAAAAAAGCGACAAATATTACACACAAATTCAGGTGTCAATGTACATACTCAACGTTAATAAGTGTCATTTCTTCGTTTACTCAAGTCGCGATAACGTAGAGCTCATAGTTGAAAGGGATGAACATTTTTTGGAAGAGTTGATTCCCAAAATTGAATGGTTCTATTTTCAACATTATCTTCCATTACTATTCTAGGCATTGAATAGAACTACTTGTATCTGCTTCAGTATTTTTATTTATAAACATTTTTTTTTACACGTACGGAGTCCTTCCCTTCTTTACAGCCGCTCTCTCCTCAAAATTCCTGGAAATTTTAGTTTCTTAATTGGACGCTTCAGAATTTTTAATAAGTGGTGGCTTGCTATTGGCAATAACACAGCACATGTGCATAATTGCATCAATATGCGGTAAAAGTGTAATAGGAATGAATTTTAAAATATTGCAGAGTTTTATCCGTTGAATAGCACGTTCGACATGTATTCGGACTGAAGCGATTTTATACGTTTCATCTATTTCGGAGTTTGTAAATTGTGGGTCGAACGCGAACGGAGGTATCACCAAGAGGGCATTGCGTTTGAGCAGTTCCGATTTTATCTGAGGAAACCTTTGTCAGCTAAAACCGTATCCCCTGGTTCTATGCACGATAAAGTCCACAGTCATTCGTTATGAAACTATCTGTAGCTCTTCCGCCATACCCTTTGATAGTTTACAAACGAAACCATCGGGCGTAATAACGATCAAATATTTGACTGTAAACCGTGACTTGTAGTTGGAGTACATGAGAACGCGTTGTTCTACAGTAGGGGTTTCAGTAAATATTTCCGTGCAATCGATTATGCATCTGCAATTCGGATATTTTTAAAACCGACGGGTAAATTTCTTTAATACTTTCCCTTGATGGCCAAAAATCCAAGTTTTGTCTTTTCAGTCAACGTTGTCAAGATTTCGAAGAAGATTTGAGAAGCAGTTGATTCGTGTATCTTGAAAAAGCAAGCTAGACCAGAGAAAGAAATACCCAATTTCATTTTCATCAAAAAGTAATAATCTATTTTGTTTATTTAATACGCGGTAGTAAGCTGGTTGACCATCTGTTTTGACGCTAATCAAATTGAGCAATGCATTGAAAAAATTAGTGAAACCCGCCTAACTGCAACATAGTTTTGTTTGATCCAATATCAGAGAATCCTGAGAAACCGTAATGGAAAATATCGTCAGGACCACATGACTTGTTGGCAACGGTTTTCAGCTCCTTAACTATGATTCGCTCGTTTTATTTGGCTTCCCAATGTAAATATTTGTCTGCGTGGAAGCTTCATTTTTCGTTGTTCCAACTCCAGAAAGTATTCCCTTCTGCACTCTCTCCTCCGTTGTCACACGCATCAGTTTGACAACCAATGCTCGTCTTGCCAGCTTCCTTCGGAGTTTCATTTAATCCTGTAATTAGACGAAATCATTGAATATCCATTTAAAATAACGCAGTATAAAACAATTGTACATTTCCGAAACTTGAAGGCGCCTAACATTTACAGTTACTTCAAAATATTTTTTCAATTTTCGATCTTACCCATTTCAATGTCACTCACGATATTTTCATTGTCTTGCGGTTTTGAAGCTGTGGAGGTGCTCATTTTTCTTTCCTTTTCAGAAGCCGCTCGTGTCTAGCTAAGGCCAGTTGTGTTTCCGCTTTTTTATACGCGGAGGAAAATTGTCGGCACATACGCGGGGCTGTTTTCGACGTTGGACTGCTTGCCTCCAACAAAATGAGCACTGCAGATTCGAGTGTTCTTATTCGGTTGCCACGTCTTGTTATCGAATGTACTAAAATAAATATAACATACAACAGGCGAACAGAAAATTTGGAGTTTGCATTTTTCGATACGTTCCTAGTATCAAATCGTCATAATTATATTTACTCACATTCTTCTGACAGCTTTTATCCACTTATTTCTTTTTCAACTTCCCAACTTCGTTTCGGAAACGAATAAAAGTTAATTCACGATTCCGAGATTGGGAATTTTACCCACAACACAACAGTACCTCGTACCACCCATTTTTCTTTTTGAGAGCACTTTTCACGCATTCAACGTTTCCAATAACGTAAACCGTACAGCTGATCGCACGCGAAACGCCCACGAGTTGCCTAAGTCTGCCACAACGCCGCGCCACTAGCGTTATCCAAGAGGCCCATATTTGCCCTTCTAAATTATCAAGGGCTTCTTAACAGTGTTGTGATAAAGGCAATCGCAATGTCTGCTCTGAACATTCTGAAAAAAAAAATTATTTGTAATATCTGTAAGTAAATAAGTGTAAATATACATTACTGAAATACATTATACTGTCTTTTTCAATCAAAATATCTTTCTTTTCTTTCATCATACCTTACATTTATAAAATGAGTCTGTTGGACACTACTCGTCAGTTACGTCACAAAAGCATTCTGAATAGTTAAGGGTTAGTAAAGCTCTGAATGATTTATCTAAATAAGTTTTATTAATGAGTATTAATAAAACTTATTTAGAAAGTTATTATTCAAAAATCAATGAATATCGTAAACATTGTTTTATTTGTAATCAATATTTATTCACTTTTAAATTGTTGTTCATTATTATGTTAGTTTTTAGAAGTCAAATTTAATATACTTCCATTTTAACTAATAATGTTTAATATATATTTTTTAATTTCCATTCTATTTTTGAACTCACAGTTAAATTAAATCATTAAAATCATATATTTGATTATAAGTATATTTCTCATACGTTCTTTTCACAATAATAACAAAACCTATCGGACTTTTAATTTCATTTTTTTTGAACGATGAATTGTTGATTAAGCTGATCTCAAAAATTTTTAAAACAACCGAACTCGATCTACTTCTTTATGGAAATAGAACTCTTTATTTTCTGCTTCATTTATTATCATTACACTCGACGTCACTGACGACAACTTATTCGCGAGATGGTATTAGTTTAATAATCAATAAATAATGTAATCTTTGCCGCTATTCCGTAGCTTTCGCTGTCGTACATCCGTGCCCTAGGGCTGTACCAATTAGCGACGTCCGCTCGCAGCCCATTGTCACACCCAACCCGAGACCGACAACCCTAAATATATATATATATATATATATACATATACACCCATTTTATAATATCTAAACTAAATCATCATTATTGTCACAAAAGATTTCAAGAATTATTAATTTAATGTCAGGCATTTGCTATTTTTAGAAAATTATAGTGTTAAAAGTTTATTTATTCATAAAAATGTGTTGAGTTCACACGCTGTAGAAGTGAAACCTTCAGGAAACTAAACTGCGAATATATTTATTATAATTGTAAGTATCAATTACTTTACATTCTATTATTTAGAGTCCATGTTTTCAATTTCAAGAAATGACAATGCACAAGCGCACAGAAGCACACGTATCTTTTTCTCTAGCATTCTGTCTCATCTCACGTTCTATCTCATTCTCTCACCGGTTAAATTCTATATACATATTGTTTCTTTAAATATCGCTTTACAATCTCATTGAATTTCAAATCACAATGTGTACTTCAAAAACAGTTATTCTTAAACATTATTATGAAGAAATATTTGAGATAATGCGGAAATATTTGAGCATAGTATAGACATAATAAAATATTTAATTACATTGATTATTTGTAAAAACAAAACATAAAATTGTATAAAAAATACTTTGAATAATAAAAATAAAATGCAAATAACTTTGCTTTACGACGATAAAATATCCTTAAAAATATAAAAATCGATCACTTCATAAATTTTCGTTGTACTGAAAAAACTTTAAAAGCATAAATACTTTATTAAACGCAAAAAATCTGAAATGCAACATGAAAGTGCATGAAAATCCCACGTAGCCTTTCATGCTTTTTCAGCACGGCTCATACGTATGATTAAAGAGAACAGCTAAAAAAAGTGCGCGCTTTCTGTGTGTCCGTATCTGAGTGTTTGTATACAAAATAATTGAAATAAAATTCAGAGTCGGATTCCCAGCGTACGAGCCGTACGCGCAAACGTTAATATTATTTAGGGATGGACTTAATTCTTATCGACGTCGTATCGATAAATTGCGCGTCCTTCATCGTTTCAACTATCGGACTGCACTAAATAACACATAAGCATCCCATACGCAAGCTCGTTCTATGTAGAAATATTGACTGTGTGACCAGTCCACCTAAAAATGAATATCAAAGAATCAGGTTCACCTTTTAGTGACTCATGGGGAGGGAGACTTAGCCATAATTGCCACGCATGATCAGTGCATGATGGAGCCTGCAGGGATGGGATTCTGCTTTTCATGAAAATGGACAAAGTTACGAATTAAAATGACTATTTTTCGTCTCCATATTAATGTTCAGGTCATCTACACATGAAAGGAGATTATATGTGAAGGAGTATTTGTATTTCATTTATATTTATATCACTATATGCTCACGCCTGCTTCTCAGAAGGATAGGCAAAGACCATAGATTTCCGTGTGCCTTTACATGCGTCTCTTTCTTCACTAATATCTATCAAGTGTATCATGCAAGCACTTTGGTTTCGGGTGCTCAGAATTTGGCCTTTCTTTAATACACCATCAACTTGTTTTTCAAAGAATGTCTGGGACGTCTCTTGGCGATCCTTTGTACATATATCCTTTCTCTATAGATTCCTTTCGTCGGTCTACTTTCAATAATGTTTTTAAATTAAAATTTAAAATATCTTTATTACATAGGTTATAACATAACACTTGAAATACCTCATAAGATTTTAAGAATTTACTGTATTTTTAAATTAACACTTATTTATTTTGTGAATGACCTCTCGTTCTTAAGGCAGCTATCCCTTGAAAGAAACTTGAGCGTAGTTCTTAACAAACCAAAATGATATAGAATTACTACCATATATAACATTATTGTGAGAAAGACAAACCTTTAGGAAGTTGAGCTGGTCACGTCCACTTATCCCCTAAATATTCAGAGATTATAATACCCTTGTTTTGCAAAGTGTTGGTGGCCAAGCCACTTCGACATAACTTTTTCTACTCTAGTCGCCACATCTTCTTCACACCATTCTCTGATGTCACCATTCCTATATATCTTAAGTACACTCCGTACTCAATCTTTCAAATGTCTTCCGTTAAATTCATCTTTCATTGCCATACGTGATCATTGGAATCTAAACACTATATGGATGGTCGAAAGCGCTTTTAGAGAGATGCCTTTCTTATTTCCAACAAGTAGGCTCCATTCATTCTATTTACAAGAAAATACTATCCCTTAATTGTCGTTATCACGATTAGCCTAATTTGTAGGGATATAATATATCATAAATGAAGAATCTCTTGCACTTTCACAAGTTTTCATTAATACTATATATATACATAGGAGGCGTCCTATATACGTATTGTATTAATTTTCAGCTTCTTTTAAACACGATTAAATGTCGGAAAGATTAAAGTCATCTTAGTCTTTTTTTTTATTTACAAGTACTGCTATTTATGTGTCCGGAATATAAAAAAGAAACAAACATCTATCATTTAATATGGTCTTATTGCTTTTCAAAATAGTCGCCATGAGGATCAATGCAGTCTTGTATACGCCGAAACCAATTTTTATAGCACTTTTTCCATTGATTGAAGTATCTATAAAACGTGCATTTTGAACACAAATCAATGGCCTCTTTGCGGCTCGCAAAACGTTGACCACGTAAATTATTCTTCACTTTTTGGGAATAAATAAAATTCGTTGGGTGCTAAATCGAGGCTGTACCGCGAATGACCCGTCAATTCCATCTTTTGTCCTTCTCAAATCCGAATTGTTTCGGCTGACGTGTGACCACTAACATTGTCATGATGAATAATAATTTTGCGTTGTCGGTTGTTCTTTCTTATTTCTTCAAAGGCTTTTGGCAAACAAAGGTCGTGTACCATTCCTAATTAACCGTTTTACGATTCTCTAGTGGTACTGTAACTATATGGCCATTTATACAAAAAAAGAGGCAACCATTTACTTCAAAGTACTTTTGGACGATTCACTTTTATTGAGTTCGGCTCATTTTGGGTACACCTACACAGTTGACTTTTGTTTAGTTTCGAGGTCATACCCATAGATCCAAGATTCGTCACTTGTGTAGATATTATAAGCAGCTTTTGACGCACCATCATTGTATTTTTTGATCATTTTTGTTTTGCACCAATCGACACGAGCCTGTTTTTTGATCATTGGTCTAGTTGTGCGGAATTCAACGCGGACAAAATTTTTATAGTCAAATTTTCGTATAAATATCTTATGTATGCTCGTCATACTTATGCCCAAAAGTACTTCTATCTCACGATATGTAACATGACTATCTTGCATTCTTAGTGTCCGCACAGCATTAATATTTTAGGGTACAACAACCGATTTAGAGCGACCTTCTTTAAATTCGTCCGTGAGCATAGACCGCCCATGATCGAAATCTCTAAACCAGTGATACGCAGTGGTTTTGGATTGTGCTTCATCCCCAAAATTCGAAGAGAATTGATCGATACACTGTTTTTGAGTTAACTCCCGGCGAAAATCGTAATTAATCATGGCACGAAAATTTTCACGAGTCAATTCCATGCTGATGAAGACACGCAATTTTCAAAATGACGCACTATGGTTAAACAATTGACAGTTATATGGAACAGATTGCATTCTACAGACAAGGAGTTCCATTTTGTAATCTTATAATTACTTTTTAAATATTGTTCTGTATGTGGCCAGTTCCAGATATATAAATAGCAGTACTCGTTCTATTGTCGAGGGGCCAAGGAACATGCGAACCATTGGGGAGTAGGTGGTCACCGCCGTCCATGGACACTTGCCACACCAGAGGTGTCATCAGTGCGTTGTCGGCGTCTTGAGTAGGAATAGGTTATCGAGCATGCGATCTACAAGAGAATAGGTGATTACTGCCGCCCATTCATACACAACCACTCACAACCCTAAAGGAATTATTAGTGTACAGCTGGCTTTTTAAAAAGATGTAGGATGTCTGATAAAAGAAGAGTGAGCCACAAGAAGTCTCACTCACTGGGCGAAATGGAACAGCAGAAACTGTTACTTCATGTCTATATTTTGTGAAAGTGTGGTAACTCACCGGTTGAACCAGCCCATTTTTAACTTACCTCAATAAAAGGTAGAAGTTCTCAATGTGATTGTATTTTTAACTTCCCGCTAAGAAAATTGAAAATTTCCTAAAATTTTCGGAAAGTTATTGGTTTTACCCCATTTTGCAAAAATCGAGTTCTCATCAGATCTCGACGTTTTGAGGGTCTAGGAAGCTTCCCTGATGATCCCTGAGATGATGTCTGTGTGGATGTCTGTGTGTGTGTATGTGTGGATATATGTAAACCTCTTATAACTTTTAAACGGCTAGACCGAATCGAGCTCACTAAACAGCGTTCCAAAGAGTTTCACAAAACTTACATTTCCTGATGAAAGTTTGGGTCGATTTGTACCGGTAGATTTTGAGAAATTTTCAAAAAACTAAGAAAAAAAATTTTTTTAAGTGTTTTTTTCCAAATAACTTTAAAATGACTAAACCGATCAATTCCAAAATATAATCAGCTCTTAAACTATTAAAATCACGTCGATTGCCGTAAACTGGGTCAAAATCAGTTGATTTGTTTGTGAGATATCGTTGTAGAAAGAAATCGAAAAAAACTGTTTTTTTGGAATAACTACAAAACGGATAAAATTAGCGGGAAGTTGCAGAGTTGACCTTTAGGATCAATTTTTTTTTTGTTTATTACTTCAGAACTTCGTTGTTTATAAAATAATTTTAAAAATCATTTTTTTATTAGAAGGAAAATATTTTATAAAGGTCCCATTTTAGTTTTATTAGCATTAAAACTTGTATTCAGAAGATATAACGTGGAACTACTGAAAATCGATTAGAAAAAATGTTTAGTGATTGAGATATTGGTAGGTTTATGACAAACCAAGATTACCTAAGTAGGTATTTCTTACCAAAGTCCTCAACGGCGACAATTACGAATGTGGAAGATAGACGCGGGAACTATGTAATTAAGCCATGTAATTTAACCTTTTTTTTCTGGTTTGATGGGATGCACTGTGGGTATAAGTGACTTTAATGGTAATATTCGCATACCCGAATCGTCCATTATGTGTGTTCATGATCGTCAGAAGATAAATTTCACAGCCTTATTACTTCTGTTAACGATCTTTCATCATGTGGAAGATTTACTAATTTTTTAACGTCCAGTTCTGACAACACCAAGTCTTTCAAACTTTTAATACGACTTAAAGCAACATGTATTTGCCGTTACGCTTTTTTTTACCAATGTTAATCACTTGCATCACCTCTCTCTCCAGGAATGTTGCCTTGTAATTTATGAACCGTAACCGAGATATGGAGAGTCCTATGTAGCCTCTAATCTTAAGATGGGTATCTTAAGATTAGAGGCTACATAGGACTTTCCACATCTCTGTAACCTCTTGGCGCCTGAAACGTAGCACTTCATGGAGGTAGATGTATGAACCCGGTACTATCATTTAGACTGAGACCAATTGTTTCGTCATTAAATTTGACGTAAACAGATTCCGGCAGCTCTTAATCTACCACTTGAGCTCTTCTTAGTGCCGGCAAATTAATTTATTTTATGATACCCATAGCTCCATGACTAGTCCTTCAGAGGTGGGAATATTACGTCATAACATCACTTGGGATTTCACGCCAATTTTTATCGATGATAGAAAATCACCACATTTATCACCATCATTATATTGTCCGTTGTCTGGCGGTTTCTTGTCGTGGTCTGTTCATCCACCCGTAATCTGTTCAACAAATCAATAAATTCGGTGTCATTGCGTTGTCGCATATTTATTGTCGGTTCACAACAAGAAAACTGAAGCCACAAATTTATTTCCGCTAAGAACCAAGACGACTGAATAAAACACCATTGGCCTTTCACCGGAGGAAGCTGAAAAATGTCACCAAAAAGCAACATATCGCTCCATAAAGTAATTTTTTACCGACTCCCAAAAAAAGAGAAGGTTCTATGTTCCTCTATGTATGTTTTTTAATGTATGTTCAGTTACAATTTCGTCATTTTCGATAGGGTGTACTTTCGAGGTGGTTCCATAACCAGAATTTGATTATGGAATTTTGGGGAAATCGAGTGATACTCTCAAATATTATAGTGTGTTTGAGCTGTTTTTTTTTAGTTATTCAAGTTTTTACGTCTGGTAGTCATCATCCCACGCTGGTAATCTAATGACGAAAGCCACAGCATCCCTTAACGATTAGGAGTTAAGGGATAATATGGCAATCAATTGTTATTGCCAGAAATTAATCCGATCGCTATCAGAAAAACCCAGAATTAAAATAAATTATTTATTAATGTAACTACATATTTTCACTCATTTATTTAATTCGTCTCCTCACGCGTAGGTGTAAAATGATGATTTTTTTAGTAGGATTTGCGTAAAATTTGCCCTTAGTGAGCGTCTACGTCACGAAAAGAATGACTGTGCCAAAATTCAAGTCCATCGGACTTATAGTTTTAAAGATCTCGGGATGAGTCAGTCGGTGATATTTCGCTTATTATAGATATGTTTTATGGCCTTGCTTTAGCAGAAACCGACTAGAAAAAACAACTGAGTAGATGTTTTTGAAATCTGTTTAATAAAACAACCAAGTTGGACAGAGTATGACTCTATCACAGTAAGCTTAGAGATATTTATTCGTTTTAGCTCCTTTGTGATCACTCTGGAATGGCGTGTCGGTACCGCATAAGGTTGTAAGTCAGCAGACTACTCAGAAGTGATCCGTACCAACGTTAATGTCTGTGTACACTGAAAATACACAGGAATATATTATTCTTTATTTGATGTAATTTCAAGTAAGTTTGTCTTTTTTAAAATACATACATACATAAAAGTGTATACATATAAATACATCCGAAGGAACTCACTTTTAAATGTTATAATAAAAATTGAAACTATTGTTTATAATTTATTTAAATATCGATAATTCGTACGAACATCACTTTGCAATGAACTACGTAAAACGTTAAAAATACACCTTACGCTCTGTATATACCCTAACATGAATTATTAAATTGTTATTGTTTATGGGTAAGGTTAATAGCAAAATATAACGGATGCATATTTTGTGGACTCGTCACACAAACTTCACAGACATATCCGGAACGTGCATAAAATATCTATATATACTAATATTACACTGTATCATACTAGACGCGAAATAACAACTTCCGCTATTGCTTTTCATCCAGTAAATAGGAGTTCCGGTAACCCAATCCCTCCTCTATCACCCCACAACCCTCTAAATAAGCGTGCCCAAGAGGCTGGCAGCACACTTGTGACTCCTTTAAAATCGTAAGTGTCCATGGGCGGCGATGACCGCCTGCCCTCTGTTGGCTTGCATACTCGTTTGCCATTCAAAGATGCTATTAAAATAAACTTCACTGTACCACAATAACAGGCAGACATGTGTGGCGACGTAATACAGCGTAATAAGTACCATTGGGTACCAAATGCCTAAAGCTTGGTGGTAATAAACAAACCGTACTACTAAAACAAGAAAGTCTCGAACAATATAATTTATGTGTATGTATAACCGCGGGAGCTCTTCTCAGAGCTAAACAGCAAAGTCACTCAAACGGTATTAATCCTAACACCTGTGCCGTCCGGCGCTGCAGCGGGCACACTTGAGCTTGGCTTAGAAAAGAATACAATTTGTGGTTAAAGAGCGTTTGTTTTAAATTATGATAAATGAAGAGCTGTCCACTTTTCATGGTCTAACTCGGAAAGTAGATTTACGAATGGACAAAAAAAAAATAATGCAATTGCAATGCATGCAGCTTGTATGTGTAATTTTAATTGTGTTGGATTGATTTGAAAATAGCCGATAGTAACCACAAAGGACGATGAATCGAACTTTTTCTTTTTTTAATACTTTGAAATAGTTTCTAATAACGGGTATTAGTTATCAAAATGTCAGAAAAGAAAATTGGAATCCATGATTCCTTCCATGAAAGCAATATGAAGAATACAGGTAAAACAAATATCATAAAAAAAATTATGAATATTAGTCGCAACGTGGAATAACGGATTAGAAGATGACTGTTTCGTTCTTACATTTTAAGTCTTATTATCGTGCCATTGCTGAATAAGACATAATTTCTATTTAAAGAAATCCACAATTACATATTTAATGTGGCGGTATGTATATGAACATCATTGACCTAATGTAAATAGATAGGTTTTCACTGATTAAAGAACGCTGTATTAAAAATATTTTTTTTTTTATTTATTTGCTCAAATCAGAGTATTGTAACTAGCAGTTGGCAAATTTGATTACATAATTAGTCATTATACATTGTTATTTAAATACTGAGGTGTGTTGTGAAATGAGTTTCGAATAACATTAGAAGTGAAATGGAATTACATTGAATGGTTTAATAAATTTAGTAACATTGTCACACGATACTGGATAAAAGAGTATTTAGTGGCAGTGAAATGGTATATTTTGAATACTATAGTTTTACGTTTATCTCGCATAATTCTTTGGCTCAATAGTGCATATATCTGTACATATATACACACATATGCATATCAACAGGATTTATGCATATAAGTAAAAAGAAATGTACTACACATAATGAGTCGACAGTAACAATTACGACGTAGATACTCATTTACAAAAAAATAATTGTACTTTTAATTTGGCTTTACTGCATCGGAGTTGGAGAAAATTTCCGTATTGAAAATTGGCATCAACTTTTTACCATAAGAGTGTATAGTTTTTGTGCTGTTTTTATTGTAAGTTTTGTAATAATTAATAGCAGTCTTAACGTCCTCAGACAGAGTAACGTATAAATAATACAAGTGGAAGAAAAATAAAGATATCTGAACCGAGTTTAAGTACCGTTTAAGATGAGTGAACCACCGGCCGGTTAAAATGACAGAGAGTGGCGCAAAATCGAAAAACTTTCCTGCGGGAAAGTTTCGTCTACAACAAACCATTAATTAGGACTAAATAATTAAACGTATTTATTACAGCTATTAAGTAATGAAGAGATTTTAATGGCTTTTTGAACGCAGGAGATGGCAAGAGACGAAACGGCGTTACGCCGCCACCTCCGCCGGCGCCCGTGCACTTTGAGGAACATCCGGGGAAATTTGCTGCGACGTGACGTTGTGATCGAAAATCAATGGACCACCCTCATTTTTGAGCTGCCTACCATATTTATTGATATTTTACGATTGTGGGCGATTTTTATTGGAACATCAAATTATCGTTCAGCTAAAATATCGCAATGTAACTTCACATCGGGAAAGGCTCGTCAAGTCGCGTAGGGTATATACCTATGTAATTTAATAGGGTTACCAGCACGCTTCGCAGGATATTATTTGTTATGAGAGTAATGTTTAGTAATTTTCACCTGATTTCCACATAAAGAAATAAATATTTTTTGTACATTTTCAATATAGTAATAAATAATTTATTTAATATAATTAAATTTATATATATATATATATATATATATAAATAATTAATAAGCGAAGGGGTGAAAAGACGTCAGCGAGGAGGTCCACAAGATGAAATATATTTTTCCTTAATTAAAAATAACATTATGTCTATTATCTATTCACACAAATCGACACAACCACAAACCGAGAGTGTCTGCACATTGAATGCATGCCCCAAAAATAGTGGAATATTAAGAGTAATAATATAGTCTGTCCGTTTGTCTGCTTAGTCACTCTTAAACTGCTGACATGATGTTCATGAGATTATTCGTAAAGCTTTACGTCGGTCTCTCTAATCGGTCGGTCTAATTAATATGGTATCAAATACTCTATATATAAATGTCTCGGATATAATCAAATTAAAATTCAACGCGTATGGAGTCGTACACGTGGCTTGTCTACATAATTGTTTTTTTTTAAATAATATTTAGTGTAGCTTCGCGAATCGTTTTCTTTAAACAAGGTGACGGCTCCGAATGCTGACCGCAGCAGAATTGAACAATAGGTTTTTAACTGAAGTCAAGATCAGTCACTCCCTCCGCATCAAATTAAGCCATCCGTGCTGGTAAATGCCGCTGCATCGGTGACGATAGTCCTTAGGAATCGCCATCGCGCTCTGAGTTGCAGTAAAAAGTTAAAGAGCCGAGCATCAATCTCAAATGAAAAGTTTTTGGGAAGTTATTTACTTCAGATGTGGAATTATTAAAATTTGATGCATACCTACGAATATGATTACTTATTGGTTAAAAGCTGATAAAAAAAGTATATAAAAAAACCGGACAAGTGCGAATAGGAGCGAACCCCGAGTGTTCCGTACAAACTTAACTATCTATATAGTACTCTGCACGTGTAGTATTGCATCCGGCTTGAGTTTCTACGATTTCGCCTGTTTTGGATACTGGTGAAATATCTGTCTGGAAATGCCATACCATGCAATACAATGCCATGTTTTCTTTATATAGATAAAAAATTGTAAAATGTTCTTCAACGTCTCAATCTTTGAAAAAAAAATTTTATTGTAGAAGGTCAAAAAGTGTTTTCCTATACATCGGTCTGCATCACGGTTCATGTGCCGGCTGCGGACGTAACTACTTTTCCAGTTGGAAAATGGGTAGTGATATTTTACAAGCTTTTATTTAACTTCCTGTGTTAGTATGTGCGGGTTAAATCTTGGAAACTAAATTAAAACCACTTCCTGATTTTTGTTTCAATTCAAATTTGGTATACTTGCGTATCTTTGGCGACAATGCAATAATGTTATCAATAGAGCTGGTCTGATGATGGAGTCGGAAGGAATTCATAGGTACTCTTAAACTAAACAAGATAACCCATCGAATTTGGGTTCGTTTCTTCTGTCTTGGTAAAGACTCTGGTACTGCATGATACCCAGGGTTTGAAAATGGAAACAGATGGCAAACAAAGAAACTCCTGAACTAAACAAGATAGACCCATCGTGTTTGAACTTGTTTGTTTTTTGTTAGAGAAGTACTCTGGACTTTCCAGAATTTGGAAGGTAACCAAAGCAACTCTGTTATAAAGCGTTGCAACTCTTAGGAGTTTGAGTACGTTTGTGATTGCAGAGATCGGTGAGATGGGCCTCTTTAGCATTGGTTTGTCGTCTGTCTAGAAGGTAAACTCCAAAATCAAGCCTGGACTGCAATTTCCGTCACGTATGAGTAAGTTTTAACCTGAAATAAGTGGCGGAATGAAATCTGCCCAAATGAAAGCGAGGCGGTATGGATGTGCTGAACTGGTATAAAGTGTCGAAGAATATGTCATTGCAAACGAACAATCTCAGGGCACCAGGACGCACCCTTTCGTAATTATGTCCTTGTCCTTCTATTCCTATCATTTTGAGGGAGTTGTGTTTAACTATCCGATAATCGTGTGAACGACATGGGTCAATAAACGTCTCCACGAAGAAAAAGAAGACTAGAGAAATCCACAAATAAACGTGGACAATTTTATAAGATGATGAAACAGAAGGCGTGAGATTGTAAAACAATTCATCATTATTGCTAGAAATACGCAAATGAAGACAATACTAAAAAATTGTAAATAAAATTATTAACATAAAAAAAAAATTTAAAAAAACAAGAGTTGTGCTGATGAACATTATTTGTATAGATGATTATAAAAAAAAAAATGGATCGAAACCCTGTACAAAACTATGTACTTATATAGGCACGATGTTAGGACAATCACTAAAAAAATAACATGCATGATTGTACCTAATATTGTTTTACATCAAACAAGTTCAAAAGCTTGCAGCACAAATAGAAATTAACGATTTTCACATTATTTTCTTTACTTACGTTCTAAGACCGTGCTTCTTGCAAAATGTCATGATTGAAGGTAAACGGAAACTATCGTACAGGTTTTGATTCACTTGCTGGGGGGCGGCCATTCTTTGCCGCATATTTTTAATTTTTTTTTTTACTTACGAACTTGATTCTCTTACAGGTCCCAAGAACGGTGGGTCCTATTTGACGTTGACCCGCGCTTTCCTGAGAAAAAATAGGCTCGATAGGCGGACAGACGGATGAAAAATGGAATATCCGACAAGGACTCCTTTTAAAGTTCAGAACCTCGAGACAATGGTCATGTGATTTTCGTTCCATCGCTTTTCCCCGAAACCCATCCATTTACGGTATCCGGGTAACCTGAAAAAAGGCGGTAGATTTTTCCCGCGCTCGCCGTGTGTGCCCGTGCACGCGCATACGGCGCGTGCCAAATTAGGCCCGGGATAGGCCGTAAAGCACCGCCGGGAAAAACCATGAAAAAAGCACATCCACGCTACTGGTTGAGGATTTAGGTCATTTGATAAATACTACTCGATCTGAGCGATACTGTCACTACTTATATAACCATCATACATCGTACATCAAACGCTGTGGCTGTTTGAAAGTCATAAATTTGTAGTTTCTCCATTTTTTTTTAAACAGAAAAAGTATCTATTTATCTATCGGATATGTGTGTGTTGAAAGTTACAAATTTGCAATTTTACTAACCAATTAAATCATTATATAGAACGTACAATAGATTGCATGTATTGTATATACATGCAGATATATATAAATTATATACAATGTAACCTTTTAGGTCACAGGTACCTTAGCTGAAGACCTATAAAGGACAATATAATATGCCAATGGTTGGCGAGTCCCAAAACAAAATTAGTTTATAGGATTCGATGTTTAATGTACAACTGTAAAACAGAAATTTATTCACAATTATTTTCAAACAAAACGCTCGTGTTAACTTGCGCATCTGGCCAACTGTATATATAGACAAATATGTTGTTTCTCATCCGGTGTCGATACAAATAATCATTCCGATCATTTTTGAAACTTCTTTTGGGCCGGGTGTCATTTGGATTTTATGTAACGAAAATGTGTAACGAAAAAGAGATAGCAATAAATGTATATATAGGGTTTAGACTGTGAGAGAATGAGATAGAATGCGTTTGTACATAGTTTCCCAATCCTTCGTCTCCTCTTTACACGATGGTTCGTAGCGGTCTGAATCTCCACTGCTCTACCGCCGTCTACGGGCCCGCACACGGACTCTGCACACCATAGAGACTAGACTCCATGCTGTATAATATATACTTAATCGACTCGAATTATATACCAAGAGAGGGAAAGAGAGAGATAAAAAGTTGAATTCTATAGCACTATAGATATTCTATATGTATTTTCTGTTAGACTATCGCGCACTCTTAAAAACTATTTTATACTCAATCGAAGAATTTCTATTTTTATTTAGTAAAGCTAAAGCAAAGATGAGAAACTGCAATGAAGAATAACAAAATTCATAAAACTGTGTGAAGTCCCCAGCTCTTCGAGTACAGTCAAGAAATACAAAAAAAAAACAAATAATGTACACATACGTACATTTTATTTATTTCGTTTATACTCTTCCGATTTATTTATTTAGCGACGAAAGATGCAAAAGACAATATAATTTCCAGAACGGTACACAAGGAAAGCATTACTACTATAGCAGTAGGTACCTCTGCCGTGATGTTAGGCAACGATTTCTCTATGCTGGAGAGGGCAAACGCCGGTGGTTCCTTCGCAAGCAATTAATGAAACTACAACATGATGAAGGATATTTGAACACCTGTAAAGGATTTTAAAGGATTGTTTCATATAATTTACCGTGTGATATAAGTGATTGACCTCCTAGTTATTGCCTGAATTATGGCAGATAATATAGATGTATGTTTTTTAATCGTTTTGTCAATGCAAATGAAATGAGCGACGGTAAATTTATTAAATATTAAGATGATTCGAGACAGTTGTTTAGTGTTTGATAATAAAATTCACACTTAGTTATTATAGCCATTGGAGCTACGATAATAAATTAAGTTTAACGTTTATTAAATTTAGTTTAGTTAAGGTAACAGATACAGAAACGTTCTTGATTTATTGACTTTGTGCATATGCAGCCGGTCACATACACACATAACGTCAAATAACATTATATTTTGTTCATGTGTTACACACTCGAGACGGCATACTTAATGGCATGAGCCTTAAATACATCATATTTAGTTTGGTATACTGATGACTTGTTTATGTTAGGGTAGACGTACACAGCTCGTCGAACTCGAGCTGTTTGTCCCCAAGCTGCTGTTGTGCCCAGCGCTCCTGGAGGTGCAGCCCAACACAACCTCCTAAGAGTACACGAATATGAATCGACAATTGTATTTAGTACTAATGCGTGATTAAAATTCATCTTCAAATAAAAAAATTAAATCGAGACTGTATCATCTATTCATTTGTTACAATCGTTTCATTTTTGAAACTGCAACAGTTATTGCGCCACCTTATTCATGCAGAGACAAAACTCGCAGCGTCGTCTATTATGCTCTTGTACTCACCGACGACCCTCGCAAACGGTCCACCTGCGTGCGCGGCTGAAGCACACGTTCTCTTTACATTTCTGTTGAGGATGCTTTCTCTTCTAACATCTATCATAACAATACTCAATTTTATTGTACCATTACAATTTTCTAATTAAAAAAAAAACAATGTTATAGGTTAAAGGTAAAAAAACAATGTTTAAACAATTTTACAGCTTTAAAAAATGTTTTAGGGGTAAATTGGTGCAATATCAATTGCTAACTCAAAAATGTGACAGTGCCGGTTATCAAATATAATTGTTTTACATTCGCAGATAGTTTAGAGTGATATTACCGTTTAATTTGGCAAGTAATAAAATAATTATCGATCAATCGCACTCTCTCTCTCTCCCTCTCTCTTTCTCTCTGTCCACCACCTCCACAGTGTATTCATCTCATTCTCTTAAAAATTAACCAGAATGCTGTTTCATTTCTACCAGGTGTGAATTCACTCTCAATTTTTTTTAATAACACACTCAGTCTGTATGAGTCTAACGATGTTACTGCAGACTCATACACAGCGACATCTGGTCCAAAGTAAGTATTGGGGCTCGCAATGTGGATATCAGACAGTTGATAGAATACACATATATGTACCTTTTTTGTGCCTGTATAGGCACACATAATACATAGAAACGCCCAGAAGCAAAACGAAAAATTAACCTATAATTAAATAGATGTATGGGTGAAATAAAATTTATTTTTGTACTACTCGGTAAATTAAAAATATCGTTATTAGATTTTTAATCGCAAATAGATTATAATTACATGTAAAAAAATGTTAATCTTAATGACTACAATTTTAGTTTTAATGACACACGAAAAATTTTTTTTTTTGTTGTTTTTCTATTTGAACTTTAAGTTGGTATTTTTTGTATCTCTTACGTCACTGGTAACTACTATAAATGATGTTCCGAAGTCTAATCAGAAATAAAACTTAATAGATTGGATCTTCAATTTATATATTTTTCGTCACATATTTCACGAAAGTTTCTATACACTCACGTATTCTTCATTTCTATACACTCGCTTACCAAGAGTGCCGTCTCGTCAAAACTTTCGAGCAAACGATGATTGATTGAATCGGATGCAAGAACAAATGTTGAAATACAAAAAAATAATCATTCGCGTAATAATGATTATAACATACACTACAAACATAAAAATAAACTAGTGATGCTCGCAAATGCGACAACAACAAATTTTTTTATAGCGTCTTTTGTATTTGCAATCATTTTGACAATTATATGTTTGACTTTCCAAAAAATAAATCTAGCTAATATATTCAAAATATAACTTTTAAATTCTTATAAGCAGTGGCTTCCCACATTTAATATAAACTGGTCATGAGTTTCTCCTTTTACACTACACAAATTAAAAATAAGAATTTTTAATAACATATTTTCAAAAAAGGATTAATTAGATTAGAAATATGATCGTTTTCCAATCTCCGCCCTAAATATGGAAAAAAGTAAATAAAAGAGGTTGCTCTTAAGTTCATTCTGACAATACAATAACTGCAACTGAATTTTACAATGAGAATTTACAATTAAAAATGTAATTATAATTTATTATATAGGCTGTGCTCTAAACAACAACGATGTAGATTTAGATATCGGCTGTAAATATATATCATCTAAATATTTATTCTTATTTATTCGTTTTAGTTTAGAAAAACAAACGTACTCAATCGCTATTACATATTAAGTAATCAGAATACTTCAGCCAATATAAGGTTTATATTTATTTAATTTTCAAAAACTTGCACCTCTAGAAAATTTAATTAAAACTATCACGATAATGGTGATATTTAGAAAATTTATGTCATCATATATTATTTAAAATAAGATAAATCCATTTTATTCGTGGCATATAATGGAAGTACTTGATTGCTCGTAGTTGACTATCGTCCATTATTTGAATATGCGACATTTTTAACCGACTTCAAAAACGAGGAGGTTTTAAGTTTGTCCGCATGTATTTATTTATGTATGTTCAGCGATAATTTCGTCAATTGTGAACCGATTTTTTTTTTAGTTTAGAAAGGTATACTCCCTAAGTGATCTCATAGTCACCCAGTTAAGACCTGATGATGGTCCCAAGAAAATCCCCAAATACTATAGACACGTACAGTATGTTTGAGCACTCTTCTTAGTTGTTCATGTTTTTGCGTATGGTAGTTATTATATACTGCTAAGCTGATGATGGATGGCTGGATGCCCACGGCACTCCTTAACGGTTAGGAGTTAAACGATAATACTGCGGTTTATCTCCATATAAACTACTCTTCGACGGCTATTAGGAAAACCTAGTATACACAGAATTAAAATTAATTATTTATTAATTTACCTACATTTTTTCATTATAATCTTAAGGTGACAATCATAGCAGGAACTTTTGCAATAACAGTAGAAACAGAGCGAGTTAATTTGGTATGGAAGCGAATGAAAATGTACTCTGTATCAATTGTACAACTTTTATATCATAAAGTACATATGTACAACTTTTACATTATTGAAAAAAAATGCGTACCTAACGAAAAAAGTAAGTTCGCCTAACTGCGAAGTATGTGGACAAATTAAAGGTGTCTTTCATCGTTTAATGAAGTATGAGCGAAATTTAATTGAGGGAAAAATATTTTTAAGAAATATTAAGATTAATAGATTGGATATAAGAATTGTTCAGAGTATTCTGAACAATCCTAATTCTGATGCCACCTCGCACTTGTGTGGCCTAGTGAAGTATTGCCAGTAAGCCATACAGATGCTAGAATTCAAATAAACTAATTAATGTTTTGTGATTTTATATATAGGGTTAATTAAGATGTTGCTCGATGGGACTGACATGTCTTAATTGACAAAAGCCCCTAAATTAATAAAGATAAAATAAACTAAAGAATAAGTATAATTTATGTAGTCTGTGTAAGAATACTTTGGTGGTACTCCATGTAAAGACCCTGGTGTGACCACCAAACGACAATAAGTTCTAGATCGGAACTGCTCTTCCACTTGCTTAGTACAAAACTAAAGGAGAGGCCTGGTCGATTTTATCAGCCATAGGCTAATGCACACGTGAAGTAGTTAAATGTTATAATTACTTGAAAATAAAAAATGTGAAATTAAATAAAAAAAATTTGGTTGCCTGTAAAGTCGGTATACGGGCGAAAGTTTTACGTGACAACGACTTTGAATGGTAAAATCATTTTAATGTGAATATTCATTCGTATAGTAGGAAGAAGGATGAAATAATAGTAACAATTTAAAACATTTATTTATACAAAGAATTATATTTAAAACATTAATTTATACAAAGAATCTCGCACTGAATTTCATATTAACAAAATTTTATTTTTACCTTTACACATACATACGTATTTATATAAAATATACATACAATAACTGCAATACATTTACAGCTATGCACTAATTCTCTGGTGCTGCGCGCGGCAGACCGATCATAGTTGAGTGGGAGACGCAAGGCATTCGGCAGACCTCTCTCTCGTTCGGTGACTCATCGTTACGTTACCGAGCGTTACATTTTCATAAGTGACTCCCAGCCGCAACCTAATTTAAGACGTTGTCACGTCAAAATTAAAAAAAATACCGCATTCAAACACCTATTCAAATAATTTTTTAAACAGACTTCAAAAACATCTAATTGGTTGTTTTGGGTCGGTTCCAATAAAGATAAATCAGACACAGTTGTGTTTCTTCTAAGAAGAAGATCTCTTAGCTCAATATTTAACGTTTCATATTTATGTTTATAAATTACATGTTCTTTGGCCTGACTTTAACTGGAACTGACTCCAAAAACAACTGATCAGTTATTTTGAAAGTCTGTTTAAAATAATATATAAATAGGTTTTAGAAAGCGGTTTTTAATTTTTTTTTTTTGGAAAATTTATTTTGATATTAAAGGATATAAGTAAATTAAATCGGGAATTAATCGAGCACGGCGGTAGCTCAGCGGTCAAGCATTGCCTCGGAACAAAAAGCGGTTGGGTTCGATCCTGCCCTCAGGCAAATTGACCAATCAATTGTTAATTTAAATCAGGTGCCTCTGAGAGCACATTAAGTCGTCGGTCCCGGCCGTTGTTATTGCGCTGATGACGACGGCCTTCAGCAGACCCCGACCCCACCAGCACGGCGACGACGATCTTCAGCAGCTCTCGACCCCACCAGCGCGGTGATGACGGTCTTCAGCAGCTCTCGATCCCACCAGCGCGGGCGGGGTCGGGGTGCAAGTCACCCACTGTCAAATGAAATGGTTGTAGAGGGGCAGCCCTCGGCGATGGAGCGACGGAAGCCTGATACAAAAACAAAGACATGTGTTAAAAACAGCAATTGTTATCGACAGTCTAATATAGAGTAAGTACATCTGTCTCCTTGTACGAGAATATTTATTTTATCATACGCTTTTCAGATTTGCCACCGAGGGTGCTGAATTTATTTTCATAATTTTGTAGATTTATTATAATAGGAAAAAAAAACGACCAAGTACAAAAAAGGTGTTTATTCTATTATACAAAAAAATACGGTGAATCTTTTTGACGTTGAAGATTTATTATTCTTGTTTGTTAAAGTCATAATAATGTCCTTTTAAATCAGCAGATCTCGTTGGCTAAAGTATGTTGCACCCAATGTATTGCATGTTCTTGTCATTATATATTTAAGCCATCTATTCCGGACTGAGGTCGATAGCTGGCCAGCCAGCATCCAAGCCCCATGAGCTGGAAAAAAAAACAATTTGACCCGCACTCTGTGTCTCGTACCTGCTGAACTGGAACTTATATCCCTTGTTTAATGATAAACCGCTATAAGTCGTTTTGCTGGTCCGTTTTCGATTAAATCTACTATACTGTTAAGTTTTTGTAGTTAGCTTTCTCTTTATTTTCTGTGCCCGAAGACTCAAGTCTGTCAGTACCCGAACGCACCGACGGAACCGCGAACATATTTCGTACGATGTACGTAAGTATGTCGTTTTTCGACAACAATTTTCAGGAAATTATTGAATGTTAAAAGAAACTAAACAGCTCAAACACGTCTTACATACGTGAGCCGAGTCACAAGAGATGCACCGCTGTTATGTTTGTCTAGTCCCGAACGGTATTGTCGGCGAGAACAATCAGTACGGCCCACGGCCCGACGGCGTTGATGGCCGAGTCGCCAGCGCGGGCTGCGAAACTTCGGTCACATAAGAGCGACGTACTGCGTGCCTTTCAGAACACATTAAGCCCTCGGTGTGGGAGATATCGTCGTATTGGCGACAACGCTCATCAGTAGCCCTTAACCGAAACTCTTTAATCTGTACAAAAAGATTGTGAATTAATTTCTTAAAAGATTAATTCATTAAAAAAAAGATGACAACATTCATACTACCTTATACTCGAGCGTACTTGTACTCTTAACGATGTCGCTGAATTTCCTCTTCTCCCGTTGCTTCCATAAAACCTTCACGACCGCTCCCCTAAGGGGGTAGAACAGAAACGATACGTTTTTCAGGTCCATTACTAAAATTAATATTATATAAATAAATAATAACGGGTGGTTTGTTGCTTTACGATTTTATCACTAATACAAGGTGTAGCACTCTCGCAAATAATGTCTTGCTACCGAAATCAGTGCGGAACGGAGCAGGGATGCGAAGAGGTCGATGCTGCCAATTGTATCGATGTCGATGATCGATTATATCGATAGCCGATAACAGAAGTATTGCGGTAAAACAATATATATATATATGAAATAATGCTTATTTGTGAAAATTTATTACCCTCATCCTATTTTATTAGAGTCGATGGGTATAAAAGCTTTCCATGGACGAAAATGTAGACAGAAATTCGCCTAAATACAATAATTCTTTTGAAAACGGTGAAAAAAATCAAGATTATTTTATCCGTGTTTAAAACTGCGAAATTTTGTAATTACGACAAAATTATTTCAAACGAACAACACGAACATGTAATAACTCCGCTATATGAATCATAAATTTCATGAAGAGTCATGCATCAGATGTTTTTATTACACCACTATAAATGTTCTTTAAAGAACATCCTCCAACATTTTTTTCATTTCGAATTGAGATGCTTCAACCTTAAATTCTGCATGCCGCTAATTGTGTACTCGGGGCTCCGAAAGAGCTTTAATTACCGATGTGGTGACAGCGGCGGAATGGATGGCTTAATATATACTGCCAGGCAAAGAGCAAGTGGTTTAATTTGGCTTAAGTTAAAAACTCAGTGGTCAATTCGGCCATCTAGAACGCAACCCGCTGAGTATTCTGCCAATACTTATTGTCTTAGTTTCTACATTGGGTAACTACACCAATTTTGGGAATATCAAAATTATTGTAATATTCTTGTTTTTACTATCCCACTATAATGGCTCACCGTTCCGGGTTTTTATATAATACTATCCGGCCCGGCAGACGTCGTTCTACACTTTCTTATGGGTGACTTGCCCGTATAGTTAATGCCCGCAGCTGCGTCAGCATGGGCGTATAATGAATTTTTTTCTTCTTTTCCATACAAAAATAAAATTGAATGGGTACGCCCATTATATTAAAGTGAAGAATTAAGGATCAATACGATCATTAAGTGGAAAGGATTAAATTCAAAATTATTCCTTACGTATCTTTATTTGTTACCAGTCGTCTTAAAATCATTCATGCTATAATTTATGATATTAATTGCAGTAAAACCGTTCATTATCGTTACTGTCCAGGAATCTAAGTATCATAATATAATTGTAAAAGCATAATTCAAAATCTCTAGCCCTAAATGATGAGAATGAGCCTACAGAAAATTATTTCTTCAAAATATTTAGTCATTTATAAATGTAGCTTACATTAAGCATTCAATATTTTTACAAATAGCTATAAAATTCTATAGGATTGCAAGGCCCCCGATTGGAAATTGGACCAATTTTTTCCTCCCTCTGATCTAATGAAAAGTAATAAAGATATCATCAAGAAATTATTTATTCGCTGAAAGAATAGTCATGTAGCACTAAATAATCACCAACAACACAATGCAACTAAGATGCATATCTTATTAGAGAAAATTCCTTTTAACTCTGCAATGAGAAGTTATCTTACGGCATCGATAAAGACCTTTTGGTATTTTATGAGTACATCACTAGCACTTTGCACCCGAGGGATGGCGCGAACAAATGAAAATGAATAATAGACAGTCCCATTTCGAACACTCAATACAACTCGGCCATTCCGCTTCTCGACGCTAGATGGCGTAATTTGGTGGTTCATATCCACTTTATCGCTGCTAATGATTTTTGTATATAATATATTATAATGTATGGAAGGAAGATTTATTGTATTAAATAATATATAAGATGAAACTGACACATTAAGAGTTTGACATGAGCTAGCTGAATGTTGTTGTAATTAATTTTAAGTAAAAAATTTAAAACCACAAACAGCATAATACAATCGGTTCATACTTATGTAAAATCATGAAATGTATATTTTTAACGCTAGATGTCATTAACACGTTTTCGTTGACGTATGTGTAATTGTGGTTGTCGATTTTAAAGAAACTTGAAAATAATAATAATTATAACTGTATTTATAAATCTATAAAAGCCCGATTGGTTACTACAGGTTGTATAGAAATGTTGCCAGCTGAAAGAACGCTGTCCGCCTCCCGATACATAGTGCTTTGCAGTTTAATTTCGTGCGATCGCATTGCAGTAATCGATGTTCCTGATGTATTCCGAATACAATTGCTACAGGAGTAGTGAATACGCTGTCTCAATAATGCCGGAATCGTGAACTGTATTCATAGATATGTTACAGTCGGACGTGTCAATGATGCTTTTGTGAGAATTACTACTTCGCGAATGCTTGTTTTTACATTGTAAAATCGATGTAGTTCAAACGTCAATGATTTCGAATAATTTTCATAGGAATTTCCCATTATCCCTAAAAAACTTGATCGTGAAATAATTTTAAGATATGTTTTACTTCTTTGGACGCAAGTTAATAGAAATAAATACCTATTTTTTTTTTTTTGGAAAGGAAGTAACATTCAGGATAATCCATAGACCGTTTACACAATTTCCGAACAAACAATTAGAATTTCGAATTTGTCACCAAAAAATAAGCATTCATTTTCAAAGTGGCCAGTGTTTGAGCACGGTAAGTTCATATCTTAACCTCTAATATATTTATTAATAATTTTTTCGTGAAAAACTTGCTGTGCCCGCAGCTCCGCCCGGGTGAACATAGAATGAATTTCTTCAACTTTGATATCGTGCGTCTCTCTTTCCGTCATAATCTCGATCTCAGTTTATACCTCTGAATTCTAACACGACTTATTGATTTTTGATTTGGTGAACCAAAAAAGTTTCAGTTAAATTATGCATGAATGTTATGAAACCTACATTTTTATATCTGATTGATACAATGGCAATCCTTGAACACGGCCGTTATAAAAATGGGTTTCCATTAACAAGTTTCTTTTAATTATGTAACACATTGACATATTGACATGTTTCAATTTCTGTGAATGTAAATTACATATTGAAAAATTGAAATTTAATAGCATAGCCGTTAAATAATCATATACATTAATTACATACGTACAAGCAAATTAAATATGTAGTTATGTTAAAAGCCATTTCGCATTGTTTCTTGTAAGTCAAAATTTGACTTCATTAAGTTTAAAGACTAATAGTACTACAAAATATTTAATATTTGGTAGGTACCAACAATCATTAAAGTAAGCATTAATTACTCCATACATGGTGTAACACATCTGAAATTACGAAATGTATGTAAAAATTGATATCTGCTTGTATTTATCTAAGACCCTTCATCAAACCAGACAGTGTTATCGTAGTGTTTAGCGTGGAGCTTGTTGACTGTTCTTGATGGTATCTATCATTTTGTAAAAAATATTTTCTTATACTAAATATAAAAAATATTTTTTGTATTTACTTGGTATAAAAAATATTTTTTACGATAATTCTTTGTTTTCACATTTTGTCAGTTAGTTAGACTACTAACTATCCAATACTGACTTATAAAATTCCTGATAAGAAAATAGTTCCTAATTCCTTCATCATCATTATTCATCAATTTGATTTAAGATAATGATAAAATAAAAAATATTACAGCTTCTGATTGGAGTACCAGAAACACAACTAGACCAAAACTGGGCACTGTCTATGGAATGGAGATATATTGTCTACTTTATTTTTGTTTCTCACGTACTCGCACTTTAATGTAAGATATTAATAAACAACATTATGCGAACACCAAGTTTTAAGCGGCAACGTCGTAATACTCAGTTTAATTTAATAACTGAATGTATAACATGTATCATTTTTTTTTTGTATATATTCTACTTAAAAAACACTCGTTACGTGAGTTAAAAATAATTCTAAGCATCAGCCATTGTCATTTCTTTGCCAGTCAGCAACTTCATGATTATATCAGTGAGTTGTGGCATGAACTTGATAAAGTGTATTTTTTTATTAAACTATTGTTATTGTTATAAAATCACGCTTATATCCCAGGAGGGTTGGCAGAGACCATAGATTTCCGTATGTTAATTTCTTTACATATCTCTCTAAATTCATTAAAATACAGCAAATGTTTCAGGCAAGCTCGTAGCTTTTGTTTGCTTAAAAATTTGATTATTTTCTAATATGCCACCAATTTTGCCTGCATAAGATTTTCTAATATGACCCTTCCATCACACACATTCGCTCTATACATCTGTTTTGTCAGTCCACATTCATTCATCCTTTCCCGATGGCCACACCACCGCAACGTACCTCTTTCTACTCCAGTCACTGCATCCTCCTCCAAACCACACCGCACTCTGATACCACTGTTCCTACATCTATCTTTCAAAGACACTCCACAAACACTACACAGGAGTCGTTTCTCCACTACGTACGTTCTACTCTAATGTTTCTTCTATCACACGCGCTAACGTAAAGGAGCTTAGGAACTAACACTCCATAACGGGCAGCCGAACGCGCTTGTCGTGAGACACTTATGTCTATCAGACATTTGCATATTTATATCGACAATACAAATGTCTGTATTGCAATCACGCACCACGCGCGGAACTCGGGTAAAATACAAAAGTTATTTTACGAAATACCGAAATTGGCGTAGTACCGTAACATTTCTGAGCTTACAAATCCAGACTTATTGCAGACGGACTAACAAGCGGCGAGAATGATACTGAAATGCAAGACGGATTGACTTAGAGCACTTGATACCGTAAGATTTATTTACTGAAATATTTAGAATTCATCGGGAATAATAAACGAGTTAACCATAAATTATAGACGCTGAATCGACAGATAGCCGGACTCCTCGCTCGCTTCGCTAACATGTTGCATATTTCTAAATCAATTATATCAAAACCGATATATAAATATGCTTGATAAGTTCACTATTAATTTAATCATAATCCACACATATTTTGAAATACAGCGTTTCTCTGTTTGTCTGTTTGTTTGAGTCCTTTTCACGCGATAGCCACTTGTTCGACTTATACTTTTTTTTAAATTATTTGCCGTGCCATCTGACCAGATTATGGGACACATTTTGTTACTTGAAGTAACATACGAAGTACGTGGCGGTAATGATGGTGAAAGATTACGTTGAGTGAACCATAGGATATATAACAAATGAAATCGTTACACAACCATAAGGGTCCGTAACAGCTTATGTCCATGTGCCGCAAATGACCCACAATAAGCATTTTGTGTTTTAAAATATCACTCGGCGGTCGACGGCGGGCGACCGACGAGCGCCGAATTAAAAGAGAGGAATTTTGTATAAAGAGACGCCTTTATATAAATAAAAAGTACGTTTCCAAGTTAGAAAACAAAAAAATTATTTAATACGTAAAATTTTGAAATGTACGTTAACATACGTGAATAATATATTACTTTATTTATAAAAAAATAAAGAATCCTACATAATAATTCTGTAGTTCACGCGAGTGGCGCTGCGAGCACAAATAGTAATGATATAATTAAATGTTACTATCTCAATAACAATTTTTTAACATAATACACAATTTCGATTGTAGGTGAGAGCCAGGAGCCTGTGCTATACATGTGTAATATTTAACATATTCGAATAATATTCGTTTTGCCCTTATTGAATGTTATACTTTGCTTAGTAGAAAAACCGTCCCATGTTTGTGAAGTATATTTGTTCAGTAAGACCAATCACAGATAAGTATGAATGAATTATAAACTGTGCCAATCACTCGTTTGGGAGCTTATCGACAACAAATTTATAAATATGATTTATATATAGATAATAATAGATATACATGTTCACCTGAACCTACTTAAATGAAAGCTGTATTATTTACATATCTGAATATTGTAATTGTGTTTTGACGTACTTAAAATTATGAAACCAAAGGAAACGTGGAAAAAAATTTAAAATTTAGTTTTTTTTATATGTAATGCATTTATTTGTAGTAACGGCTACAGAAACCTACGCTGAGCGTGGTCTGGAATGCTGTTGGCCGGATTTTCTGTACAATATTTTCTTTTCTATGCTGCAGTAGGGGTAATCGCAGCTCTATATGATTATAATATAGCAATAATGTGGGATTAAAATGCATCTACTGAGCAGTTTCTTTCACGAACTGTAACCTACCCAGATAGCTGAAACCGCATCCTTATATATGCTTTTGCATACCTGAAATATCATACGTTAGTGCGCGTAACGGCCCCGAGATGGCGCTCCTGGTATTTAATCTCTGCAAAGGAAATAATCGTCTAGCATACATTATATTAACATTAGTGTCATTGTGCCAAAAATAAAATATTAATGCTGTTATTCTTAGTTATATTTCTTAAAAGAAATACCTTAGATTCAGATTTTCAAATGAGACACTAATCATTTTCAAAATTTGCATTTAAATTGTTTTAATCTTAGAGTACCGGTTCCTATTTTTTATATGTAATAACAAATAATTACATTAAATAGTAGAAGATTTCCAACTAAATTGCTTACCATAAAAAGTAGCAACATTATTTACATAATAACGTATAATGCAAAATGTAATTAATCATATGGTGTCATTTGTTGTTGGGTACCCAGAACTTAGCAACAATGCAATTGCCTCGAAATTCCAAAAATGGCGCTTATAAAATGTATGTTTAATTTTTTTATATTTCTTTTTACCAAAGCGAACACCTATGTAGTTAAACTTGGAAAGCAATATTTTATCAAAGTGATAATTTGCATCGGCGTCCTTGGGCCAACTTTGAAATACCCATATATATTTTTCGAATAGCAAACGAGCATACGAGCCATAAGGTGGTGAGCCGATCACCGCCGTCCAATGACACTCGCAGCACCAGACAGGCGCGTGCGAAAGGCAAGAATACGCGTGTTTAGATTGGAAGAGCTGGCGCACAAAAGTTGACAAGTCAGCGCTCGATCGTGGATAGTTTTTGCATAATTTTATGCTTTATTATAAAACCTGACAAATGAAGTTATATTTTGGACCGAAAGTATGCGAATTTCTGCAGAAAATTCAAGTTTAAGACTCGTTTCTCGATCAAAAGTGTGCAAAGTAGTAGAGTACGTGATGAAAATCAGCTATTTGTTTGACTTTTCTGCTTTTGCTCGCCAGCGTCCCGCTTGTGAAGCAGAGCTTACATCCCGCGGGTACCGTAATTACAAAGAGCTTTTACTCCATTTTGTTACAGTGGTCTTTTTAGGACAAATATTTGAATTTTTCAGGAAAATCAGGTAAGAATCAAATAGGGCTAGCCGCCACCGCCGGTGGATAAACGACAGAAACAATGCTAAAAACTGATAAGTCTTTGTAACTCTGCAGACTCTGTCTGAAATCTTTGTGCACGCGACTGACTCCAGAAAAGTTACACGTGCGTTGCCGGCCTCTTGAAAAGGATATCTGATGGAGAGGGAGTGGGCTGACGAAAGAGGGATGGATTTATGGAGGGGGAAATGGGGCAATAAAAAAATTACACACTGAAACTCTCGCTCACCGAATGAAACACAATAGCTGTCATTTCACGCCTTCATTCTGTGAGAATGTGGTTCTCAACAGTGGAACAGCTCAATTGATTCTTATATATATATATCTATACATATATAATGAAAATAGGTTCTCTTCGTTCGACAATCACGTAAAAACTACTAAACGTATAGACATGGGACTTGGACCATTCGATGCGGGATGATTGTAGATGGTTCTAGGCTACTCATTATTAGAATTCCGTAAATCCTTCGCCATTTTATTTATAAATAAAAATTAACCCAGCGAAGCGGGCGGGACAGCTATTATATATATAAACACACGTATGTGTGTGTGTGTGTGTACATATAAGGTTTACTCTTTTAATAAATGAGCTCCTCTCATCATCATTTGAGCACCTGTACACTATGTATAAATAGTCATATATAGGTACTACAAATACAAGAAAATGGTTGCATGACTGTATCTATATTTGTTTAAACTAAGTCTCGAATTTTCGGTAATAAAAATTCCTTCTAGAATGTCGTGTTCTGGGAATAAGACACCTAGTATTTTAAAATTAGCCTTTGGCGGTCATCAAACGCTAACTCATAAACCAGGCAGTCATGAACTTGGCCTTTTGATGTATTTTACTGATGGAAAGAACCCCGTCCAAAGAGTACCAATTCATCATGAGTGGATACTGTCAAGAGCCTGAAGTAACTTCATACTTCTTTCAGTAACAATCGCCACGCTAGGTAGCCGGATACGTTTATAGTAATCCTAGAATCCCTAACTGTAAGCTGACAATGATCTGACTAAGTTTTGACGCTCAATTGTGATAAACCAAAATTTAATACCTTAAAAAAATGTTTAGTAAGACTACTGATCAACATAAATTCAAAATAATAAAGAAAAAAAGCTGTGTTTACATGTTAGTCGACTACATAGTCAATTCGAGAGCGCTGTGTGCATGTGTTCAACGAGACTTATCAATATACACAAATTGAAAATCATTAATAAACAAATATTTTATAAAACAAGACTTATTATACAATGTATGAATATTTAGTTTAGATGACGAACATCCATGGGCATAAACATCTTGATTTCTTGCGACTTGCGACGGCGACGGCGATGTTGAATAAATAAATAAATAAATATGTGTATCATCTCCGCGTCATCTTTAGAGAGGATTGGACGTGTCGACAGACATACAGTCAGTGATGCATCATAAATAATCCCAGTACTTTTTCTTCATAGAAACTCTACTTGCAAACCGAACCGAAATCGATGATATCGATTTATATCGCCCATCAATAGGTATATCCATCAAATCGACATGTGTGTCGACGACAAGGAACGAACGTAACAATTTATTTATTTTGCTATTATTAATTGTTTCTTTATGTGATTGTTATACATATTTATTGTATTATTTAACATAATTCAAATTTGAAAAGGGCTACGCTCAAATTTCTTGCTTCTTCTTGTTGAGGGATAAATGCCTGCTGAAAGACTAGTAATATGTAAATTCTTAAAGCATAGTTATGTATTTCAAGTGCTATTCAGAACCTATGAAATAAAGGTAACTTAAAATTTTATCTAAAATTCGAATATAAATTTAGATTTAAATTCGAATTTAAACTTCATTTTGAATTTGATGATGAACGTTAATATGGAGTAATCTTTATTGTTCTATATGACGCCCGCAATAAGAGGTTAGCTGTGCTTCACTTTTTACCTTGAATTGCTTTGAGAGTATAGAGACTCATACGGGGGCGGGCGCAGCCGCGACCGGCAGCTAGCGAGCGGTGTGCGATGAACTGCGGCGCAAGTTCAAGAGACCGGTTACCGAAACTTCAAAGTTTAATCAAAGTACGGTACAGTTATGTCGATGTTGACACAAGCTCTAACTGGTCGGCGTCGGTACGCTCGCGGTCGAAAGTTGGATATTTTATAATGGTCACAATGTGCTTTGTGTACTTTGATATAGATAAATTATACCTTCATTAATTTTCAATTTAGGGATCCAAAATGTGTTACATGAATGCAAATTTAGTACCCAAATCTCTTAAAAGAATACATCTAAGTTTTAATTCCCAGACTTACACAAAACTTTTTAATGCATCAAACCATGTTGATAAATTATAATGAGTTTTTCCAGACATATGGGTGTTTTTCTTCATTAAATAAAATATTATTTGATTATATAAGGAAATCTGCATATGTTAACTGAAATACAGATTGACTTACGAAAATCAATCTGTATTTGAGTTAGCATAACATTCAATAATGAATTGAACTTAGAAAATAATTGACATTGTCGCGCCAGCGACACAAAACGTACAAAAAGCTCGTGCGCACACCATGACCATTGTTGCCCGCAGCTCTCGTAGTACTATATTGTCATATTGTCTTGTATTTGAAGTCTATCCTACACACTAGTCTGTTTAAGAGAATGGAATCATATAGAAAATGTTTTCATAAAGAGATAATCACTTAATTGAAAAATCATTTTTTAAAATCGCAGTGAGTAAATGAAAAATAGAGGACATTCGTCATTATTTGAAGTACTAAATAAATGAGCCGTACTACAAAACCTTACAAAAAAAAAAAAAAAACAGCTTTGAGACTCATCACATCTGACAAACGAAGGAACAAATCACCAACCCAATTAAACTAAAATTTTGTGACAATGTAGGTCGCTCCGACATATTTCTCACGTTTTTCTTTTTGCTTCCGTTACATCACTAATAGAAATGAATAAATAGTTGTTGCTTTTACGATAAACGATGATACGGGGTGATCTAAGTCTCAAGATTTTATATCAATTTTTGCTGGCGAATGAAGTTCACAACGCGATTCACCCTAATTTATTAATCTCGACGCTAGCACTTTTCGCCTCGAGCGTACCTAACGGCAGTCACCCATAGGCGTTTACGCAATCCCTCATCCGCCTGAGATTCACTAATTTATAGAATTCATTTGCTCGTCACCAAATACCTGTATGAGGTAAGCCCAGCGTCGCCAGCTTAAGAATTTTCCTCCAAAACTTAGGGGGTATATAAAGCATACGGTATTATCTAGGGACTATACTTATAATAGATTTTTAACAGCGATTTAGCGACATCTGTTACTCGTTGCTAAGAATTCATACTCCTCTACGACTGACCACTTAGTGTGGTAAAGATAAGATATCTACGTTACTGACCCATATTTCTCTTACGAAAAACACTTTCTTACTTTATGGTCTAAAAATGAAGAAAAGGTTTAAAGTCCTCGAAAATTGTTCTGGTGATGTTTTCCTATATATCTTCTTCATGATTTTGCGTTCACAACTCGGAGCCACCGCGAGGGTCAAGTGCACCCAGTCGATTGTGGATTTCTTCACGAAAAGCGGACAAACCCGGATTTCATTCGATGATGGTGAAAAAAATCGATTCTTGTTCCATATCCATATAAGCCTAGTACAGGAATCGATCAGCTGTTTACACACTAGCTTCGCTTTAACCATTAGACGGATTACTAGAAAAATAACAATATAAATAATATTATACTACGATAACTAATTTCTATTTAGATAAAAATGTTAACGCTTGACATTATAATTATTAACTTTTTTACACTATATACGAAAAATTTTCATAAATTAGGAAGACACCGTTCGTTCAGTCCGATTTTCGAAAAACAACTTTTACGCCGGATTTTGACGTTTTAGAGTCCTACGAACTGTTGAGGTTATTTTTCGAGTGAAGTCTGCGCGTGCGTGCGTGCGTGTGCGTGCGTGTGTGTGTGTGTGTGTGTGTGTGTGTGTGTGTGTGTGTGTGTGTGTGGGCGTATATTTGTGTGTGCGTGCATGTGTGCGTCTGCGTGTGTATTTGTGAAGAGTGTGTGAGTTTGTGTGTAAGGGCGTGTGTGTATTTGTAAACCTCTCTTAAGATTTGAACGAATTAAACGATGTAAACACAGTTTGCGACATTCGAAAATTACTCATCAATTTCGATTTTCAGAAAATTTGAATAATTTTGCTAGGGAGATTTTGAGAAATTTCGAAGATATAATCTTCTTAAAAATGTCTATTTAAAATACCTTTTCGACTACTCTACCGATCGACACCGAAATCTAATCAATTCTTTTCCCCAAATAGTTGCATCAATTGTCGCAAATGACATAAAAATCAATTGAATTGTTCAAGAGATATCGTTGGAGAAAAATTTTTCAATACATGTTTTTTATAAAAAATTTTAAAATAATCTCTCCATAAAGTTCAGAAGCCAACTAGATCTTCCCCTTAAAAAACAAAGTCAACTCTTTGCAAACTGGATCTAAATAGCTTTCTCAGTTAGAGAGGATACAGTTAACTCGAAAAAAATAACACTTTTCGAAAATAGTTAAAGAAAAACTAGAAGAAATATTAAGATTGAACAAAGACCGCCGATAAAATACATTTCTTGTACGGGATCCCTTTTAATTTTATTTTATTATTTGTTTGTATTGTGACTACAGTAACACATACCGTGCGAGCATTGCAAGCGTTTATCTATTGCCCTTATTAAAATCGAGAAATAAAGAACAATAAAAACATTTTTTTTGTATGGGGGTCACCTTTAAATTTAAATTTGACTTAATTTTTATTATATGGTGTTACGATAACGATAGAAGTATACATTCTGTGAAATTTTCAACTATCTATCTTGAATGGTTCGTTAGATATAAACCGCCAACAGACAGACGAACAGCGGAGGCGTAATAATAGGGTACTGTTGACACCCTTTGGATATGGAACCCTAATAAGGATTTTTAAAAATAACTAGTGACATTCTTGATGAATTAATATTTATTACTCGGTCATCTCTTTCTGCTTAAAAAAGGTCGTCGGATGTCGTAAAACGGATCAAAATCAAATGACTCGTTCGAAAGATATAATAGTTGGAAAATAAATAATAATAATATTTTTTATTTTGATTTAGGCTTTTTTAGATTTTTGAATTCAAAGTGCTCATAACTGTATTTTTTAGCTCGAAAAAGCTAAACTCGTTTTTTTTTTCGAGTTCAATAATTTCCTAATACTTTATTTTTGAACGCATTGAGTTTGAAAGTATTAAGTAGTTTCAGGAATGGTTTAAAAGATCATTCATCTTTCGAACATATAAGTTTGAAAAGCTCAAAACTTAATGACAACTATAGTTTAGAGCTCAAAGATATATTGATTATTATCATAGCGGGAAGTTTTAGGGATGTCCTGCAGGGTCAACCGTTTTACAGATTTTTTTACACAATATCATAAATGAAGTGTATATAAAAATTATAAATAGCGTATGAAAGTGGAAAATTTAATTGAATTACTTTTCGTAGTTACTATTTTTAGATTATATATTTTAAATGTTACTGTTTACAACTTACAATATCTTGGAATTATGAGACTTTTTGACAAGGATTTAACTTGACAACCACACGGCGACTGCGTGTACTTTTAGAGAATAGCTTTAATAGTAAAATCGTGTAAATAAGTTCTTATTAAAGACATTTAGTGGAGTGACCTCAAGCATATATATTACGATGGAGTGACCTCAAACTTTTAATGGGGTGACCCAGAGCATATATGATAATGGAGCGACCCCAAATATTTAACGGTTCGTCTTGTTTAAGTAACTGTATTTGTTTTCTCAAAAGCGGTGTTCTCGAAGACAAAATTAACGTAATTGATGAGAGAAATGTAAAATGAGCTTCGTGACAGTACGAGACACCGTCTTGCCCGTACGAGTATTGGAGCTTTCGAATTTGCACACAAACTTACAGCGCCGAATTCTATCAGCGCCCGCCCGCCGCCCGCGCCGGGGCGGTCTCTGCGCGCGCGCCGTACGGAGTTCATGTTTTGAGAACAGTCACAAATAGGTACAACAGTTTGATATAGGATACACTGGCGAATTAAACCATTCCTCTTTTGACATATGGTTAGCTAGTTGTTGCATAATTCTCGTATTTTTTATATCGTTTTTATTTAATTAATCAATTCTTTTAGCAAGCAATCTAAGCATATAAATATACATACCGCAGTCTCAGAGTGTAATTTTGAAGTATTTAAGTTATTGCTATCTCATTGGTGTTCAACAACAAATAGTACCATACGACATAAACTACACACGATACCATAAATAAAATACGTATCTAAATAATTACTGTTAGAGATGTACACAAGCAACATTTGCCATGGGAAGTCATCACATTTCCCCGTCAAATCTGAAAGATAACCAATAAAGCTCGGTTGCTCGAATGCTATTTAATTAAATAACACGCGCTATTTTCATTCACACAACTTCTGTCACACCAAATACTAAAAAGTCACTGGGTCTCTTTTCTGATGTCTGAAATAATTTAAGCCTTATATTAAACGATACAGATTCTCTCACATAATGAATCGTGAACGATACGAACATCGGTATCGAGGTTCGGTGTAAGCCCGTGGGCGCAGCCGTCGACATGAACCAGTCAAGTGAACTTCAAGTTAACGACTCTCGAGGTGCAATACCTTCAAAGTGGTCGCGCGACTTGAAGTTTGTACAGCACTGGCGAAGCGCGAGTACAGTTAGCGGCGCCGCCGGCCCTTCCGACGAGTGGAAGTTATGTATGTAAAACGCATGGTCCGCTTCGGATGACTGTCCGTGTGTTGTGCACAATTATTCGTACGACTGATGTCTATCCACGAATTGAACTGCTAAAGGGCGTTTTAAGTTATCCACGCAATTCTGAGTCAACATATATAAATTTCTGTACAAAAAAAGGTTGCTGTTTTTTTTATTCGAGAAGAAAATGATTAATGCGATGCTACGTCCCTAATAGGTTACACACGTGCCTATCTAAAATTTTAAATAAGAAATGGTTGACAGACTGAAAATAATATAAGATGCAGTTAGACGTTAAGATTTAGATAGGGGTTAAAAGACATGGTCGCTTATTCAGCCGACAAGAGACGAGCAGGGTGAATAAGGCAACGCAGTCATCCGAAGCAATATCTAATTGTTCATTATAGTTTCTGTGGAAAAAAAAAATTGAAAGGTTATCGATACAAACGTCTAGGAAAACAACTGCTTTAAGGCAGATTAATATGTCCCGGACGTAGAACATGCAGGGAACCGGCACGGGCGGCTTGAAGCCCACGCCCCTCGGTCTGAGGTGAAAAGATTGTTATGGCTTAGCAGCGGGACAAATAAAACCTGATACAACAATAAAAATAGGGATGTGTGAGAAATGTACATGTTTTTGTGGAGGACAAAGTTGAGTAAAAATTCGGCTAGCAACGAACACCGGTCTTATTCTTTTCACGTATTTGTTTGCACAAAGTTCGAGCACCTTCTAGAGGTAGTGCAGAAATGAGATTCCTGATAAAATATTGATCTTGACATTAAAATGTACAGTTGTTTTAATGGATTTTTCTAGCAAGTTGTAAGCTTTAAAAGACTACGATTTTTTTTTTAATTTAGAAGGGGAAATCGTTTGAAAATAAAAGAAAAAGTCCGTTTTCCTTTCCATTGTCCATTGATACATTTAAATGTTTTTTTGAATTTCAGATATTTTTTAGAATTATATCTTCGCTTATTCGAAAGAGAAACGATGCCGAGCTGATACAAATTTAGGAACGATTCCTGTTATTGTTGTCCTAAAGAGAGAGAGAAGCATACTTTATTTAATGTGAATCAGCTCGCAGAAACATAAACATGTTTTAATTAAAACCTTAAAAACAAGAAAATAACAGAAATTGCGTAAGTTGTATCTCATAACAATAACGTCTCCTGATTTACTATTGTCTCACGCTAGAATATATATTCTGTGGGTTCGTATAACCCCACTACAAAAATTTATTCTCTCGCAATTAGTTTCAGATTATGAGCTTTGGATGTCAACTTTACTGTAGTCAAAATGCGAGTTCAATGCTTTCAGATTTATAAATACATATAATGCAAATGATTTTTCTTTGTCCGGGCATCGGTTAAAAACTACTTAACGCAAATACGTACACTTGCACGAATATATACACAAACGCGCGCGCACGCATGCACACACCACATACGCACGCACACACGCACGCACAAACGAACACATACACACGAAATTCACACTCAAAATTAACGTATAAAACGTCGGGTCGGGCCATCTAACTCGCCGTACGTACTTATCAGTACTCGTATCATTCAATAAATTTGGAGGGCTGTTCCCTCCAAATTGTAGACTGTGTCAGGCAGACAGACGCGAATGATTCTAGAAAGGTCCCAGTTTACCCTTTAGAGATGTCGAATTAACTGGCCCTTTTGGATAATGACGCCCAATCACCGCTGTTCTAATTACTAAGAGTCCTTCGCAAACCCTATAACCGATGTGCGTCGATAACTTCGCCTATCTTCACACATCTTAGACAACTTTATGCGTATAGGCTTCATCGAATGCGTTCATTGTACCGTTAAAGCGAGCGTCAACCGGACGTTATCCGTCTATGCCACAACAAAAATTAACACAGCGATAACCTAGAGCGGCTGTCGAACCGGCGTGTCCTGGACTCTGACCACTGCCCGCCCGGCGGTCGGCGAGCGCGCCCTGTGTCACGTAGCTTATACTTCTTCGGTGTCAATAAAAAAGCAATTTGTTTATTTGTTTCAATAAACCATGAATAAAATGAAACGGTCGATGGACGCTATTAAAAGTCTTCAATAAGTAAATAAAATTAAAACAAATTTATCTGTGTTCTGTTTATGTGCCGTTAAAAAATATAATTATTCGTTACAACGAATATTTATAATATTCCTAAGGAATGCTGCCATCTATTAGTTTCAAATAGAAAAGTCCGAACAGAATCAATGATATGTTTAAAAACACATGTAAGTAGATATCTGTACTGTACGGCGGTACTGGTCATTGTTAGTTACGTAGTTGCATCCACTAGTAGTCTATAAATTTAAATCTTCGTTTCGAAAAGATTGGGTTGTAATTGTCACAATAATATACACTAGATGGCACTTACAAATATTTATTTTCGTTTTTTATCAAAATTTAAATTACCATTAGTGCAAGCCTCATTTTGTGAAGCATTTGAGAATGCTTTTTTTTTGTTTCCAAAGTTTTAGTAATATATTTGCAAGAAAACATGGCTAGACCTTCCATGGCATTGAGAAAACAAAATTCGTATATTCAGTTATTCATCAGTTACCTAATAATACTAACATAATTATCTAATTATTGACGTGACAACGTCTTAAATTAGGTTGCGGCTGGGAGTCACTTATGAAAAAGTGTAACGCTCGGTAACGTAACGATGAGTCACCGAACGAGAGAGGCCCGCCGAAGTCTGCGTCTCTCTCCACTCAACTATGATCGGTCTGCCGCGCGCTAATGCTAGAGGATTAGTGCATAGCTTGCAAATGTATTGCAAGTTATTGTATTATTTGTATATAAATACGTATGTATGTGTAAAGGTAAAATAAAATTTTGTTAATATGAAATTCAGTGCGAGATTCTTTGTATAAATTAATGTTTTAAATATAATTCTTTGTATAAATAAATGTTTTAAATTGTTACTATTATTTCATCCTTCTTCCTACTATACGAATGAATATTCACATTAAAATGATTTTACCATTCAAAGTCGTTGTCACGTAAAACTTTCGCCCGTATACCGACTTTACAGGCAACCAATTTTTTTATATAATTATCGTGTATCTATACGAAACCACGAAATGAATAAACTACCATTCAAAATAACTTCATGGTGTCTTCCATCGCCGCACACAACTTCTTTAACTTACTAAAAACCCTTATTATCTTTTCACCCTAACTCCTCCAAAGTTTTCATTGCCTTTCCTTTAGCCTTCAAAAAAAAAAATGTTATGTTTAGCGCCATTTATTAGAATTTCGAGATAACTGCATTGTTGCTATATTATTGGTCCTCAATAACAAATTGATGGCATGAACAACATATGGCGCAACAAGTGTTATGTTATGTGTCTAACTGTTTATTGTTGGAAATGTACATGGGCAATTATCGGTGTGGGAAGTTGTCATATTCCGACCCCACTGCAAACCCAAAAGAGGTCGGGCAAAGCTCTGTCGCCCAGGCTATAGTTCTATATAATTTTGAATACGTCTCCATGCGGTTTTTGGTGCGGTGCTCGAACGAATACTTATTGTAAAAATAACATAAACAAAACCAATTCCAAAATAAAAAATATTAAAAACGTGTACTTACTAAAATGAATACATTATGCTTAGACGTATTTCACTGAATACACACTAACGTGTTTAATAATTCATTATGAAATGATACTATATTGATTATAAAATATATAGTCGTAGCCATTTTGTAATTAGAATGACGTCATTATATTATATAGTATATTAAATTTTGAGAAAATTACATATACGAACACACAACATTGTACTGTTGCCAGTAGAAAAAGTGTATGCAAAATTTCAACTCGATCGGTAAAGTAGAACTGATAGAATTCAGTTGCATAAATTCTCCTCACACATACTGGAAGTTCGAGTAAAATAAAAGCTTGTAAATACTTCGTAAGAGGTAGGGCTTTACGGTGAACTTGAAAAATTTCGAACTGAAAATAATTTAGCTCCATTGGTTAGATACCAATTTCTCACAGAATACAGACGTGCAGTAGATGCTTTCGCTGTTGCATTGCGCCCGATCATTGAGAGTTCCGGTGGCTCACTGCCCTTCTAACAGATATTTTTTTTCTTTCTTAAAAGGTCGGCAACGCACTAGTGACTTCTCCGGGGTTGTGAGTGTCCATGGACGGCAGTGATCACCTACTCTCCAGTGACCTCGCATTGGTGATTTGTTCGTTGCCTCTTTATTAATGCCATCAAAACAGGACTGACCTAATAGTGCATCTCTAATCGATCCCGCCACGTCTATTGAGCCGGCGCGTGGCGTGAGCACTTAAGAGCGTAGTCCCTGCTCGAAGCGGCTCGCGGTGCGTTCACATTAGTGTCGTATTTTTTCAGATATTTTTTTCATACTTGATCAAAATACGTTTTTGCCATAATTCTTTTATCTCGAAAATGTGCATAAGAAAATCGACCATTATGCCATTCGACCATAATTGACCATTTTGTATTCGGCGACTCATTTTTTATGTAAAAACAACTTTTTTTTTAATTATTCATTTTCAAGGTACTGAAATTATTTCATACAACAGAAAAGTGTAATACTAATAAATATCTGTTTTCATCTTAAGCAGATATTATAACATTTCTTTCCCGATAATCCAATTCTAGATCTATAATCTATACACACCTAAGACACAGTGACCTATATTTCTCCATAGGTTTTATAGCATTTGAAGGGGTAAAAGAGCATGCATACGACCACGAAGTAGGCGATCACCCTGTACACTTTATTAGAGGAGTCACTAGTTAATTGCCTTAAAACGAGATTAAACTCCTATTAGATACCATAAATGGAAACCATCTATCCACCTATCCGCCATAATCCCAGGCGACAAGCGCATAGATTAGGGCGCGCCCGGTAAAGCTTCCGTCTCGTCGCTATAATTAACAACAGCAATCATATCGCGATATGCGGGACCAGGTGAAAAGCGAGTGACAATAAATGATTATCAGGGCATGTAAAAGTGCCTGTATATGAGACATTTAACTATTGCATTGATTATACTTTCTTAAAACATGTGGTAAATAATTATTATGATCTTCTTTTGAACGACGGAAAAATAATGAAAGCGAAGTATACTTTATCTGTAGCCTTATATTACTAAAGTAAGTGTTATTTCTCATTCACAGAACATGATCAGTTAATTGCTTACAATTGTTCAATTCAAGACATTTAGTTTCACATTAGTCTGATTAAATATCATATTTGACCAATCATAAACCGGTCTTTAAATAAATGACCTTTTTCAAAATAATAAATATTGTAATGATAAAACAACATAATCGTGCGAATATTATCATAATAAATATTATATTATAAAAATATATCGGTAATGATATCTTTTATTTCTAAACACTTGCAAAATTTTTTGAACAAATAAATGGTTACACGAGAACTTTCGATTTATTAGTTCAAATATATGGTCATTTTTCAATTTAATTAAATAATCACCTCTTTGCAGGAACATTCAACTCTTACTTAAATTGTATGTCTTGTTTGCACAGTTTTTGGGCTTTAGGCAAGAGCAATGGGCTTACTTCAAGCCCAAGGTTGTGAATAAGAGCTAATCTACAGCTATACTTTTATTACACATATCCGTTTGCACTAGCCTTGCTTTGAGTAAAGTACGTTTTTTAATTAAGGCCCCGAGTCCGGCGTGCCAAACCATCGATATGCATTCACCAGGCAGCCCGCGCCGAGTCGAGCGGGTGCTACGCTCTTAACCGCGAGCGCGCTCGTCCCGGACCGTTAGCGCGCCGCCGTACATAAGCGCGCCGGCAGCCTCCAAAGCTCATTTTCCGCGATCGCATCGAGTGTCTTGCGCGTGCGTCGACTTTTGTTTCGTATTTTGCAGCTCATTTAGGACGGTATGTATTTTCTATTACCGATTTATTACTGATACTTTTTTTTATAATTTAAGTAAATAATAATTAAATACTCAATGCCCTCGTAATGAAAAAGGGGGGCTGCCGCCATTTTCTGCCGTTTTCTTTATAACTGCTGCAATTCCATATAATTTTTTTATTACGGATGTGCTGTTATATTTTTTTAATTATCAATAATTGTAAATATGTACGCGGCATATTTTTATTAAATTTCAAAATGAAACGATATTCTCTATTTCGTCATCATTCGAATTAACAAAACTATTGAAATAATTATAAATATCAAAAAATAGGTAGAACGCTAGTAAACAGCAAATCTCTTACAGAATTCTCCGTTTGAGACGACAGAATGATATGACATATCCCAGGATAACCGAGTCCCGTAACAAACATATCTGATAGAAAAGAATAACTCAGCCGACAAGTTTTCATTGTCTTCAGCCCTGGCCCTTCTATTTTTCATGGTACTACCTCTTTTGGTCCCCTGAAATGGACAAGGGTTTTCGAGTTTTCGTTATAGTTCTTTTGGAAATTATGACGCGTCATAATTTCTAGAAAACACGTTCTCCACCGAAATAAAGGTTTCACCGAAACCTTACCCTGGGATGTCTCGAATAGTTTTCGCTTTTCTTGAATTGTAATTTTCGGTCGTGTCTTAAGATATTTTTGCAAATATTGACGAAGAATTAACTATTTTAAAAGCGGTACAGGCTCTTGTATTATTTCGAACGACCGGTCAAGTGCGAGTCAAACTGGCGGTTAGCGTGGCTCACTAAGAACATACGTCGACATGCCCTTATTATGATATATATATAAATTATTGAAAACAAGCAACAGTAGCCCTTTACATTAACGCACACCTGATCATTTTTTTTAAACTCACAACTCGCTGTTTTCATTAATTTTTTTCGTAATTTTTAAAATTTTACTTATAGTTAAATAAATTCAAGATTGTTTACATTATTTAAAATAAAGCACTGAATGTGCTTTCGGGGTACCCCCGTCAGTAACAAAATTTTTTTTCAATATAAATAATACAAAGTAATGAACGAAATAAAACAATTTCATTTAATATAAAAAATATATATCCATTAATCAAAAGTAGATATAAAATAGTAAATTATGAATTATTAAAAAAACTATAAATTTCAAGAGAAAGAGAACACAAAAATGGTATGAAAACGGCGTAACGCTTTATCGTTTTGTTACGATTTCTATCATTAAAAAACTTTCTACCAAAAAATACGTATTTATTCGAAATTATGATATATCAAAATATTTATTTGTGTGATAATTCACACAAACACCGAAAAAAATATTTTGCTTTTCGATTTAACTTCCGATACTAACACGGCACATCAAAATATAACTTTTATGTATTTATAGGTGTCGCTAAATTGTGGACTTTCATCTTTGACCGGGTTAAATTTTAACTGGCCACGTCAACACATTCCCAGTTAACTGCGCTGCGACGTGCGGGCAAACGCTCACGTGAGTCCGACATTGCAACGGAGATACAAAAATTACCAAACTTCTATAAATGTATCACTCATAAAAATTGTGCGTTCGTAATTGGGATATTCGGTTTTTCTGATAGTTGTCTGCGAGACTAAAGAAATGCAGTACCTGTGTACACATAAAGTAATGCAGAGAGTTTGTGTGTCCGAGCTAAGCGACTACATGGATATACAAGATCTCTTGAAATATAAATTTATTTTTCATACAATATATAAATATATGGTGTGTGTGTGTGTGTGTGTGTGTTAAAATTGTATAAACATGTAATATATAGCAGTAATAAGCTATATTTATACAATTTTCATATGAGAGATAAACATCGGGCTTGGGTTTAAATCCAACCGCTGGGCCGACCCACAGAACACTTATCCGTATTACGTATAAAATTTTTAATGTTATAAATAATTTAATGTTAACTTTCACACACTGTCTTCCAATGGCTCGTCTATGCTGTGTTATAGCTCTATGCTTACACTGCAGACCGTGCTCGATGCATACTCGACAAATAGCCAAGTTTTAGTTTTTTGCAACGGGACCAGCGACAACAGAAACTCCGTTGCCGGCCTTAGCCGTGGCCGCGTCGCGCGCCCCAAAAAACAATATTTATATCGTCGCTCAAATTTAACTGTTCACGCGCCGGGCGGAGCCGGTCTTACCGCTAGCCCGGGGCTGATTCTAACTGTGCCCACGCGCGAGGACCCTGGCCCGATTTCTTCCATTCAGCCACCTCACGCTCTACGGATTCTGCGTCTACGGTGTGCGCGTGCGCCTGCGCGCAGTCCCTACGATTCTCAGCCGGAGGGTCTCTGCTCTTAGCGAAGGGCGGGCGGGGGATGCTCAGAAAATAATAACATAAATCCTTTTAAAACTTAAAACACCGTTTTGTTTTTATGAGACATAAAATAATAGTCTAGATGCGGTTAAAAAAATGTCCGAATTTGTATATTTGAATTGTTATACGAGGAATAATTTATGACTAGTTTTCGCCCGCAGCTTCGCCCGCGTAGATATAGAATGAATTCTATATCCAGTCCAGTTATAAAATGAATCGTGAACGTCTCCACAGCGGCCGACGTCGACGCGCCCGCTGTGGTCACGGTCGCGATCACACTATGGATTTCGACCCGGTTCCACGTTCGACGCAATTCCGAACGAAGTATCTCATTTTTAAGAGTTTTTCGAAATTCCCACAAGAATCCTAAATATTTTCGGGATAAAAACTATCATTTGTGCAACCCAATAAGCTTATTTGTCTTTTTCCAGTGAAAGTCGCATCGAGATCGGTACGGTTGTTTCGAAAATTGCTCACGACAAACAGTCAAGACAGACGGACAAGAGTTTTAAAAGGGATTGTATACCTATAAACAACACTACAGACTTAATAAATGTGATTAATTCACAGACAGACGGTTTAACTTTATTTACGTATATAGATCATATAAAGGAAAATATTCGTCTTTCGGTCAAATGGCCGATTAATAAAACTAATATTGTCCAACCACATACGAAATGAGATATATAGAAAGAAATAATTTTATTTAACACGATTTTTTTCACTCTCATTGTAGATTAAAACCTATAATATATCTATCTATGTGTTTACCATCGGTTCAGAAATACAAGAACAAGAAAATCCGCCACAAGATTACTTCTAGTCTATTAATTAATCTCACACTTAATCCGATACATCGATGCGCAAGCGCAGCTAGGCTACTTATTATGTCAACGAATATTTCAAATGATAAAATTAAAATATTAATTGGAATGGTAATAGCTTTTTTCTTAAACTGGGCTTTATTAATTTTTCTGAATTTATCAGTCGTGTGTTGGAAAGAATAATCTCTCAATACGTAATCCATTAATATTCATGACATTCAAATGTAAATGGGGAATCTATAATAAAATATGCTGACGTGCTGAGTCGCAACCGGACGCATTAAGCCCAACGGCTCGGGTTTTAATGCATTTCGAAGTCTTAATTTAATGCACGACTTAAAATGCAGTCAATTAAACGACTGGCACCGGCCGCCTCACCCTAATCACATACTTTTTGTGTTTCCGATAAACAGATAATTAATAAGCACATAATAAAGGTAATTAGAAATTTTCCAATCGATCGATTGAATTTCGATGAACAAAAACACGTGTGCGTTACGCCGGTGTTCCCAAAGAAAAAGAAAGGGCCGGATAAGTGCGAATGGGACTCCCTCCTTAAGGGCTCCGTACATACTTAACAATATTTTCCTTTTTTCAAAATATTGTTCGAAATTTTTTTAGACATTCTAACTTTTGGAAATACTAAATTTTCATAGCAGAAAGTTAAAAAATGGTTTCTCATACGTTGGTCTACATTGCGATCCGTACTCCTGCACATGTTTGTAATGATAAAACCAAAATTATAGTATGTAACTAGAAAGTAAACATTTTCGGATTTCATTTCCTTTATTTTCGCTGTAACTTTTTGCTTTTTGCCAAATTTCATGATTACAGTTCAATGAGAAATTTTATATAACTTGATTTACACGAAATTTTCAAAATATAAGACATAAGTGGCCGTATTTTTGGTTGTGTCGATTTAGAACCATAATATTTTCACATTCCTAGGGACCCCAGACCTAAGTATTCGATATTAATTTCAACTTCACACCTCTATGCAGTCTTGAGAAAAAAGATCTCGACACACAAACAGATGGACGACGAAGTGATCCCATAAGGGTTCTTTTTTCCTTTTTAGGTACGGAACCCTATAAACCGATTTTCTCAAATAATTTCTCCCGTAAAGTGAAAACTCGTCTCTAAAAACAATTTCTACAGCATCGGCGGGCGGCGCCGCCGGGCGACGTTTTGAGTCGTAAAATATATACCGATAGTTACGTGAAAGTCGTACTTCATCGGCACGAATAGGAAAAGCAGCTATTAACAAGTACATTACTAAAAATTATTTACGTAAAATAATAATTTACATTCTGGATAAAACATGTTGGTATAAAACATGTGTTCCTTCCACGTAGGTTTAGTAACGACTATGGTGACAACACTATTTTTTATTATCGAAATATGTTAAAAATTTATAATTTAGCTACTCCCTGTTAGAGGGCGCGATAACGGCTAATTGGACGACCTATTTTTTTTTCTGAAGTAATCAAACCTTCAACAAACTTACCCGAATAATGCATATCTTAGCGACGAGCGCGGCGGATAAAAGGGGAAGGTACTGTGAATGTAGTCCCCCCAGACCTACCTCCAAATCACATTTAATTTGTATTAAAGAAGACACAAGGCTGCTGTCTTTAAGAATCGTCATTAAACCATCACCGCCTAAAATCCTGCCTCTACATCTGGTTCCGTAACGTACCCAAAAGAAGTATATTTAATTTTGCAGAGCGAGATAGCTTCCAACTATGACTCGGCGACAACGAATGATAAGCTTTCAAAGATATTAGTAATATATGTTCCTACCTCTTTTAGTTTGTGCCCAAAATATTAATATACTTAAACTAATTTTATATTAAAGTAAAAAGTAGAATAATATATTTCGAGATGTCATTTTACATTACAACTTTAAACGTATTTAAATGTGACTCAAATTCAGCTATGTTTCTTGATATAATAATTTACTTATAAATCGAACCACGTTGTGCCACATGTTGGATTACGTTTTCGTTGTGTTTTCATTTACGTTTTAGGATTTTGCAAACGTAAATTATTGCTGCTACCCGCAGAATGAGTACTTTCATTGCCACGTCCGTTACGATTTATTTAAAAATTATCATATTAATAAATTTTATATTAATCTTTGCAGAACGAGATAGTCGAATTGTGGGTAGCCTCGGTTGTAATTTGAGATTATGAGGAAATGAAAACGTTAACTTTTACCTAAATAATTTACAATTAAACGTATCTAAGACGTCAAGCCACGTAGCAGGGGGCCGTCCCACGCTATTCATCGGTAGCGGTGAATTGGCGGTGGCCTCTCTCGAGGACCTTCCTTCTCCAGCGGTTGTCAGTTCTGAGAGCGACGTGGCCCGCCCATCGCCACTTCGACTCACTGATCCTTTGAGCTCGGTTACTCTTCTTCTTCTAGGAATTTATTCACTTACCTCGTGAAAAAACTATGTGCATAAGTTACATAGTAATAGAAAAAAAAAAAATCCGATTTGTTCGAAACATTTAGCAAAATTGCGTATGTTTAGTCTTATGTGATGTTATAAGACTCTTTGGCTTTTAAAACATTAATTTAGGTATCAATTAGTATTAACGTGCTTTAAAGAATATCTTAAATGAGCAAACTGGTATATGCGAGTTGTTTACATCGTGTAAACGTTTGCTCAAGTATCTAGTTTTACATATGAATTTTACTTAGAGACTCCCAGCAGTGCTTAATGTGAATTTAGATTAAAATAATTTTTAAAATAAAATATACTCTCCATGTCTTCCTTTTAACGGTTGCTCGGGCTCTAAAACTCGTTAAAAGGAGACATGGAACACAAATTTTATTTTAAAAATGACTGTTAAATATTAGTTTGAAAAAGATGCTGGACGAGTCTCCTTAGCATTTTTGCTTGTTCTTGCCAATCATCTACATTTTAAATTATTGTTTCAGCTACCTGACGAGAGGTGGCGCTGCTTGCCATGGATCTTATACAGCGATTATTTATTTTGTTCGCTGCAGTACACTTGGGGCAGTCCAATTTACTGCGAAGTCAGTAATTTGTTAACTCATAAACCCTAAACAAAGCTTACATGATACTTTTTTTTTTTCTATCCTGCGACTTAGCAATCTGTTTCTTACATGAAACTGTCGATGAAATATGACAGTAAATTGTCCAAAATGTGACAAGGATAATATCAAATCAGGTTACCGAGTGAAATCTGTAGTCTATGCCTATTTTTATATAAATAAAAAAAGGTATAAATGCATTTTCTGTTGTGCTTTTCTAAAACACAAAACACAATTTTTTTTGTATTGATGATTTGTAGTATTAAAAGAGTTTAGTACAAAGAAAAATAATAAACACACATTACAATTAATCCAACAATCCATATTCTTAATCCCGACATCTTCGGAAGTTATTAAAATGTAAAATATGGTAAGTGGCGCATCACACATATCGGAATATTATTTTCTTCCGCACAGCGCGAAGGCAAACCGGTCCAGGCAGCATTTTCACGGTCGGCAACGGGGAACAGTGCCTGGGCTCGGACAGGACCACGGGCGGCGTGTGCTTGTCCAGGAACCAGTGCAACACCCAGGGAGGGAAGGCCATTGGCTTTTGTGGCGTGTTCGCGACTTGCTGTTCGCGTGAGTACATGGAACACGACATCTCTAGTAAAAAATATCGAACTAAATAAAATAAGTACTTCACCTACTTGTCTTTGAAAACTATAATTTTCATAAAGTTATAAATACCTACAAATTGAAACAAAATATCAAAGGTGAGAAATATGTTGAGTAATAATTTTATTTTAATGACTAAACATCGTATTCCAATTATCATATTCTTATTCGAAATTGCTTTAAATCTTCTTCACCACAAAGACTGATAAATCTTACAACTAGAAAAACAATACTTATATAAAAACTTCAACTCATTGATATTAAGCACAAATCAAACAAAAAAATAAAATACAAAATAGTGACATCTACCGACACAAATTCTTTATACTATTATATTAATTTTGTTTTCTATTTTCTAGTAAACGCTTGCGATGTCCGAACTAATACGAAAGTCGCCGTCTTCATCAACCCGCCTTTAGACAAGGAATCTTCCGGCTTAGAATGCTCATACAACGTCGAAATCAACAACAACAACGTGTGCCAGATGAGGATCGACTTTGAAACTTTCAATTTAGCACCACCCACGACCGTGAGTATTTGACCACTAGATGGCGTACGCAAATAATTACGTTTGAACGTCAGATAAGGCGTTCAAGAAATATTGCGATTCGAATACATTCTAAGAGAAAAAGAGGTTTTTTTTTAAGATAACTTGGAGACTCCATCCAATCGATTGCTAACACAAGAAACTTTAAACACAAAAATTCGCGTGGCTTTATATATGTAAAACCTGACATCTCGCACTGAATGGTAAAACTATTTGACAATTATCTGTGTACAACTCTACTTTCTTGTTTTAAATTTTGTTATTATGTAATGTCGCTTTTACGTCAAAGTAATTTTTTCCGCAATCTTTATTTAAAGTAAAAAGTATTTTTCATTAATATTATAATATCCCTTCCTAGTCTAGGACATATTTATATAAAGGAAATACATTTTTAGGTGGAGCCGGTAGAGAATGTGACCCAACGGCCGGGCTACACCTGCAGGAATGATATCTTCCAAGTGACCAATCTTCAGGCCAATTCTGATTTCCTGCCGCCGCTCTGCGGCGATAACAACGGCCAACATCGTATGATATCACCCATAGATTACCTTAAACCCTGCCATTTCTATCACCACATTAGTTCTAAATCCATACAACTTACAGACCAAGAACTAATTAAAACTCAGTATTTAGACAGTAAAAGAAGTTATCAATTTCGGGTACGACCCGTGATATATGTATGTACTAAACTTCAATAAGTACATTACTATATAATTTGCCATAATACATCACAATAATCAACCGAAACTTCAAAATAGTAGTTATGCGTATCAAATATGAAACTTCATGGATAGAGGACTGTGAACTTTGAAGTACACGGCATAAATTTAACTCAACTTGAGTTATTATAAAGCGTAATTAATGCCAAAACATTGTATTATGTGGGGAGTTAATTCACGGAAATCCATAATTAGGCACTTGCCTGCAACACGCGTTAGCATGCAGCTAACACATGTTGCAGGCAAGTGTGTATAAGGTTAGAATTTTATTTATCTCAGTCCATCAAATAGATATATTGTTATTTCTGCGTACATTTCATGCCAATTAGGCACATCCGCAGGACAATGCAGTCAACAATATAAACCGTTTAACGGACTAAGATAAATAAACTATTAGCACTAGCGTACGTGTTCGATATATATCAATACTCTCGAATTCATGTTAATATTTATGGTCCAGGCGAAGGTCTAATGACAAAACAAATTCACTCAATTGCTTCTTAAAAAAAGAAGTAGAACATTCATTATTCTCGTTTTCCATTTCACTGAAAATATGTAAGAAGTGACATTGAACACACCATCGTTTAAATTTTTGTTACCCTCATATCCCTCAACTTGCCAATTCACTATGCTACCACGGAAGAAGTCGTACTTAAATGTCGAAGTTGCGTTAGACTCATTTAACTTTAATGGAGACATTAACACAGAACGTGGTGATAACTAAAAACTTTTCTTTTATATAGATCGAGTATCCGAACAACCGAGTTTTTCTCGGTGCCTTTCGACTTTGCCTTGGATATATGATAACTTTTCACGAAACATTTCATATATCCATTTCCAGTAATAATTATTTAGATAAATAATACAACACTACATAACTCCAAAAATACCCAAGTATTTTACTAGTGCCATCTGTAGTTCATATCATGTACTGCCAACAGTTGTTGAGAACCAAAGTAATAGTATCAAAATGCGTGTAGTGGCTAGTGGCGCTAAAAACTTTATTCTAAACGTCGTCTCGACGTCTCTCCGGCCGCAGTGTACGTGCGCGTCAACGCGTCGACAAACAGCAGGACCATACGCATCAACTTCAAGATCGCCGACCGCAACTCGCAGCCGAACCTGCCCCAGGCGACGTGGAAGATCAAGGTGACGCAGCTGGAGTGCTTCAACACCCTAGGGTATGTCTGTCTTCGACTTGAAACAGTCTCTGCTCCAAAACGTGAACGAATCAGAAGAGCGCTCGAATTTAATAATGTTTCAACAACAAAGGTTGAGAGCACCATCCATAACTTTAGGTTCTGACACATCGTTACATAAAAATATTTCTCATATAAAAACTTACGTAATGGTATATTACCTATGCCTACATATAAATAAAAGACCGTCAATTATGAAACAGCGGATGTCAATTTGAAAAACCATTTGACATCTGTCAGATTCTTGTGACGCTAGTCATGTGATGAGGATGTACGAAAGAGATGTCATTTTGACATGTGAACTTACGTACGCAAATCGGACACGATCGATTTAAAAAAGGCCGGTCAACGTGCTTTTATAAATTATCTAATGAAAAAAACCTAAACGATAATTTTTTTTTTTTCAATTTTACTTTTGAGATCGAAAAAACATATTATATATTTAATCAATATATGATATGTTCAAATATTTGCTAGAATCATTATTGATCTGCCAATCTATTACCCAAACCCATATCTGTCTACCTCTTCTACAGTAAATACCGTGATGGCATCTTCGAGGCCATCACCTCATCTCTGCCGTCTTCGCCACTCGTCACCAGCGCCGACCGCGATGAGTATCTTATCGGTTTGTATCAGTTGACTTATTGATCGCAAATACCATAGACAATACGGATAAAACAGTTTATATACAAATGCAAAAGAGTTACAAAGGAAGATATCATATCTGACGAGACCAAAATTCGTAGTCCTGAATCTCCACACCAGAAGTCATCATGAACACGTCACCACTCATCACAATATATCACCGCTTATAAACTTACTTCTTCAAATTTGTACCGTAAGTATTTCGGAAACGCCATATCACAATCATTTACGTTATGTATTTCTCCATTTCTAACTTCCATATTATAAAACACAACCTCTTTCTGTGTGTCCGCTTATAACTCACCCACTGGTCCGATTCACGTGATTCTTTTTTTGATATGGAAACACGTTTGGAAACATGTGACCAAGTTTTAGGATGCACCATTTTTTACCTTTGACTTTGATCATCTGATCATAGAATGAATTCCTTATTTTTTTAAAACCGATCGGTTATCTGTAACAGCAGCATGAGGGAAGACCAGTATCAGCACCGGTCCGCGTACACGAGCGGGGGCGAGATTGTTCCAAAATAAAATAAACAATAATTTAACGGTAGTAAGAGTAAGTATGTAAGAGAAAAGTATGCGTTCTTCTGGGATAATTTCATACAAATCGAATTGAGAGTGGGGTGTGGAAGCGAAATTGAGACGAGTACCGCGACTGCAATCGAAAGTAGAATCAGCATCGAGACCGCGGTCGACAGCGACATAGGCCGAATAAAACATAAAGGAACTCATTCTATGTACCGCAGGTGGAGCTAGCAAGTGATCATTAAAAATGAAATTTATTTATAAAATTCTATTACTTTTAAAAAGCAATTTTATTCTCAGAATGTAACTATAACTTTAGACGTGATTATATTACCACCATTTATACGTTACACATTAAACGCCTACCATCATTTAAAACGCATCTTCACAAAAATAACACTTCTCCACACACATCACGACACATCACCGCACGCCATTAGACATCACTACATATCACCGTCGCTCTGACATCACCAGCTCCGCCCGGCTGCCTGCAGTTCTACCCGGACCGCGCGGGATCCTTCGAGTCCTTCAACTACAACCGCGGCGCGGGCCCGTACATAGCCAACCTGGCGTACGCCACCTGCTTCAAGAAGACCCCAGACGTATGCGGTGTTAAGTGAGTCCCCTTCGTCGTGAGCGTCATTTTAATTAACACTGTATATATAGAATAAAAATTATGTTTCAAATTCTCATCAGCTTGTAATACGTCACGTTACACTGACCTCGGGTTAAGGTGGAGTGTCACTGCAACTGTGAGATTTACGACGGTGAAAGACACTTACGGTGTTACTTGTCTAAAAGGAATTTTCGTTTGCCAAAAATATTTGGGAATGTGCATTTCTTCGATTATAGAAGTCAGAATAAAGGAAGAAACTGCAAACGGAACGGAGATAAGAGTCCAGCTCAGAGTTGCGAGCGAGAGCGGGAGCAGAACGAGATCGGGCTAGGGTTGAACAGAGCCGATGAAAAACATGTAGAATTTATTATTCGCATAGAAGAAGTGGCGGGAAACAGTTAATTTATTAGTCATAATAAAGTTACATTACCGTTAGCGTAACATTCAGCTACAACTTACTCTCGGTAACATCTCTGTCTCTCTGATTTCTGAAACACTTTAACTTCAAGTACTGCCGCCTCGTAACATTCTTTTAAATGACGCGTCTCGTTTCAAAGGTTGACAGCCGCCAGCTTCGACATGGCGTTCCGCACCGATGAGAACCTGTACCTAGACACGGACTGCCAGATCAACCCGGTGACGCAGGGCACACCGCAGAGCGAGGACTACCTGTTCATACCCGAGGCGGAGACCGCCGAAGGGTTGAGAGGTGCCAAGTTCTGTGGTACCAGCGCACAAAATCAAATTATTGCTTGTGAGTCTTTTATATAATTTCTATGATCGAAACGATACAGGAGAAGACTTAATAATTTTGTGTCCTTCGCCGATTTTGTCCTTATTATATGAATACAGCAAAAGACAAAATACCTTTAATAGTATATCCAATCTGTTTGGTACTCAAGTGTTCGACAATCACTTTTAAACACTTTTGTCTAAGACAAAGAACATTAAAATGTGCGTGATTGCCCAAACTACTTACGGCTCCCGATTCCCTCTATCAACGTGGACGGCTCCAAGGATTAAACTTCTTGAACCGAATTAAAAATATTATTTGGTATTGACTGCCCTCTATTACCAACCGCCCCTTCCATCGACACACTCCCCCTTTCATATGATACCCTATTCCCACCCAAGAGGCCGGTAACGCACCACTCTAGGTCCCTCTATATCCACGAGCGGCGATGACCACCTAATGTTTAAAAAGACATATAAATAAAGCATTACCTCGATTTGCAGCAACTCCGCCCGGGCCCTTGTACGTGCACTTCCACAGCGACAACCTGGTCACGGACGACGTCAACGAGAACGGATACAGGTTCAACTACAACGTGCTGAATAACTGCTACCTCAGGAAAGGGATTTAAGTAGGGTCGAAGGGAAACGAAAGAGAAAAACTATTTGTAGGTACGCCTTAAAGGCGGAATAGATAAAATCGAATTAAGTAATTTATAATGGTGGGCGCACTGGCGAATGGATACTTTATTTATTTAATTTATATTAACTTAATGCGTGTCGATTAATTCGAAATGATTTCGTTGTTAAATAAACTATCAATTTGATGAATTTGTTTTTGTACCTATCCCAATTTTAGCTATATCCCCTACAATTTAAATAGAAGAATCATATAGTTGCTAACTACACTCATAAGCTAAATCATCAATAAAAGTACAGAATAATTCTTCTAATAAATATTTAATAATAGTATCCTATATTTCTTATCTTTAACCAACGGCTAGAGTTTCTACGTTTCTCGTACCGACTCTACAACCTGCTCGTCGTAACACTTTAAACTTTTTTGATTGGTTGGAATGTTCTAGAGTGCAATAAATCTTGTACGTCTATGTCGGATGTTTATCTCATATTGTAAATAATTTATGCGAGACTAGTCGAAGGATGTACGTGCATAATTCATTTGTCCACGGTTCGGCCCACTTAATCATAAAATAATGAAAAATTGTTCTTGGGTAAAATTTGCGGAAAATCCTGTTCTTAGTGTGCGTCTACGTCCAAATAAGAGTAACTATGCGAAATTTAAAATCGATCGGACTTACTGTTTCGGAGATCTTCTGAATCAGAAGATCTCCGAAACAGTAAGTTCGATCGATTTTAAATGAAAGTCAGTCAGTGGAATTTCAATTATACGTATAATATAGATACATGTGGCAATTCGAGTGCTGACGAGTCGGTTCCACGATCTATGCGTTCACAAGTTAAGTGCGATCAATTAAAAATGTAAAAGTTGTTTCGTAGTGAATTATAAATGGTATTAATATAGTATTAGTGTTGTTAAAGCTATAGCTTTTGCTTTTCTGCATGTACCGTATTCACTCGGTCTTAATCCTCGAACTCCATAAGGTCATTTCGTAGCAAGAAATTTGTCCCCAACGTGACTGCTCTCTTCACCTTAAAACACTAAAATCCTTTCGAATATGAACCAGCGGGTGATTTTTAGGAATAAAGCAATTTTTTAAGGCTTACCAAAATACTTATACCATTTTTTATTCTTTTTAAATAAAGCAAACATTAAGCGATCGGTGTGTCAGTTTCCCACTACAAGGTACTTCGCTTGATTCCTGACTGTGGTCGATTTGTTCGACAAGTTAGATAAAAATAGCGTTCATTATATATCTAACCAAGCGATATAGGCAGAGGAAAGATCCTTTTTTTGAATCAGTTTCGTCTATAGTGGTACACATTCTCTTAAACAAGGAAACATCTTAAATTTCAATGTACAGTAATTACCTTGTAGGATTTTTTTGAAAATATACTTCTTTTGGAGCGTTTTTAAAAATTATGAGTGTGAATTCTTGATTGAAAATGAATGAAATGAATGAAAAAAAGAGTGAAGAACGAAAACTACAGCACAACGTTCTCGCAAGCGGTTTACCGAGCGACTCCAGGCCACTAATAACTGATGTGTCAAACTTTCGAGCTGGAGGAGTTGTTTTCGAGTTTCTTATCAACAAGTAGGTGAACATACACTCACGAAAGGTATACTCCCCTCGCCTTTCTCTGCCTTGACTATTTCCTACCCTCCCCCCAATAGCTCTCTGGGATACCTCGTCCTCATAACCTATATGGGTGATGATTGGTCCTAAAATTTTGAAATTGGGCTTGTTTGATCAGCATTAGAACAGGAAATTTTTGGCACAGGTAGATTTTAAATTTTTTGTCTTTTATTTTTTGGTTTGAGGAAGTGTAAAATCTTCTCGGACGAAGATATCCGGCCACGCGACCTAGAGACCGGGTTATGTGGGATTTTTACCCACTTTTTGTCACCGATGCAAGAGGGGTATGCCTACCCCACCTGAAAAATCTTGTAGATGGTCCTAAAATTGGCCCAGTTTGAATAAAAACGATCGTTCTTGGAAAAACGAGATAAAAAATTCTTAAAGCTACTTTACAGTGCCATCTTGTAGAATTTTAAAGTAATTATTTTGTTGTTATACTACTGGACTTAGTACCGAAGTGCCAGAAACTTAATGTAACTTACTCAGTATAAGATGACGCTACAAGACGTAAATTACACAATTGATGACATTATTGATATTATTCATTTGATAGCAGACAGCAAGTACATTTTTCGTATTACGCTTTATTTCCTCAGAAACCTCGAATAACACCAAGCAGAGCTCGGTTGCCTTGGTACTGACTTATAATTACATTAAATGTTTTCTCAGATAGGAACAGAATCTTCATTAAAAATACATATATTCTTAACATCTCACTGAACCCTTTGATTTGATGTTAAGAGCGTGACGAAAGTACGAACAATAAACAGCTCAGGCAGATGTCAGCTTTTATGATGAATATAAAACACCTGACGCCTATCCTTAAGTCCATTTTAGACCAACTTATGCGCATTTAAGCATCTATGCCTATCCTTATAGATGGAAATCATAAAAACACTACGATGCGTGTCTCTAATAATAATAGATTCGGCAACTTTTTCACAAATTTTATCGAACGAGTTTTCGTCTCTTCCCGCTGGAACGGAGGGTCGCTTATAGAAATTGACATAAACAGACACGAAAATGTCTGTTCAATACATTATCTCTTTTCTGACGTGAATCCTCTACCGCGGCGAGTTATACCGGCTGTCGGCGTGGCGACGCTTTGTGCGCTTGCTTTCCATTCTGCTGACGTACGCATTCGGAGTACGTTTTTAGTTATTAACTTTTTGAATGTGGAATGTGTTTTATTTAAAAAAAATCTTACTATTTTATTTTACATCATACGATATTACTTTACTTTAATAAACCATCCTCTAATGCATTCTTTCTATACCATATATTTTCAATGTTTCACATCTGCCAGGCGTCCCACTGAACATCATAATGCTTTTTTTTTTATTTTAGGGAAAATATCAGTCTCTACTAAAGATTCAGTTCTCACCAGGAAAATAATGCCCGTCAAGCTTTGAATTTAGAAATAGTTTAAATTGACAATTTCTAAATTTGCTGATAGGCGACAGAATAGTAGAAAAAGATTCATAGAGTATTATGAAATGTTCAAAATAAATTCTCCTTAATTTGTTCATTGGTATTTACGTTATAATAAAAATAAATTGGTACAAAAAATGATGCGTGTCAGTTTTGACGCGCGACTGGAATTTACTTCTTATGAACAATTATCATAAATAATTGACAAACAGGGCACTAAAAGCGTGTGTACACTTATATTCACACTTACTTATATTGATTTGCAAAATATATTACGTAATATATGTTATCCAATAAAACTCGAAATAAAACTCCACATTGAGCAATTGATAATAATAACAATCATTTTTAACATCTTTACATCAAGAGATTTACTTATCTGAGATAAAATTAAAACATCTAAAATAAGCAATGGAAGAAAAATACATAACATGCATTCAGAACAAAATGCGGGAATATGTGTAGAGAACAACGTGACAACGGTTTAACTTTTTGTAGCACTCGATTTCGCAACCCACCTAATTCGCGTGCCGCGGGCTGCTATGAAAGTCGATTCTTAAAGAGTAAACATCAGAAGTATCTTACTATTAATCGAGACATAATTTCATTTATGAGACTATTGAGATCACGCAACCTCGACTCATTCATGGATTGTGTCAATAAATTGTCAGTTTTCGGGGAAAATTAAAATTAATAAACATACACATTAATTTTAAAGTGTTGCAACGATTGGTTTCGTAAAACCATTGTCGACGGCTGGTATAAAATTCCCAACGCGTTTTGTGGTATATGTTTTTAATACTGCTCGTTCATTATTTAATATGCGGTAAAAATTTTAAATTTATTGTTCTTTATGTCACAACAATATGTACTAGACTTAATGGCGACTATTCGAGCGTCAGTAAAACTATAGTCTAGATTAGATAATACACGTTGAGAATCCTTCATGATTTTTGTCGTTGTTGTAACTATTAGATTTTTTTTTTCTATACTAAATTATTCACTGTTGTCATACTGAAAGAGATGAGATTTTAATAACTATTTAATTATACAATTTACTTACATTTTTTATGTCATTTGATTTGTAATCTAATGTGTATTTTGAATTATCCAATTTTAAATTATATTAAATTGTATGTGATAAAAATAATTTGCTATTTAGATTTTGCTTATCAATTTTAATTATTTCAATGTACCTAATATAATCACATGTTGTCTCAGTAGTATGTCAATAATATAATATTCATTTTCCCATAATTGACAAAATGATTCTAAAATTTTTGATTCCTATTGATAGCAAGAACATTAAATAAAAGATTTTTCACAAAAAATGAAAACTGTCTTCTAAATTATTAAAATAATTAGTTCCTTTCGAAGCCAGTATCAATTAAAGATATACCAAACTTGATGTCATGTGTAACGGCGATTTCAACACCGCCGCGTGAGCGAATTTCTTGTACAGTCGCCAAGGAAAGCGGATTTCTTGCGGTGTGGTAGATAAAATTATGGACAGCGTTTTCAGATGATCAGACTTCTTTATTACAGCACGAGCTTCGTATGTGGCGGTCGGAGTACAAGTGCGACGGATGCACTAATTCCGCTGCAATTTATAGATGGCGCATCCGCCTGCACATATATTTTAATCGAGGAGTTGTAGCCATGCACTTTACATTTTTAACGCATGAGAGCCACATGCGCTAGGTACACCGATTCGCGATCGTACCGTAACGACCGCCGCGGTTCTCGGCCTTTGATTGGTCCCCCTCGCCAAGACACAATTTTGTATGCAACTCATATGCACATCACAATGACTTTGTATATATAATTATAATACGATAAAACACAAGCAAAACAAGAAATATTTCAAAAAACACTATATATATACAAAAATAGACAAAACATGTAATTCCTTAACACGTAAACAGGTTGACTTACTAACCAACTAAACATTTTAAAATATTACTATTCAATTGTGTACTTATATTTTCTTTTTTCTTTTGTTAAGTCTATATTTGGCAACGGCGGACCGGTTTGCAGAATTAGTAACTTTTCTCTATAAGAAAACTGTTTAAATGCATTTAGACTACGGTTTAATTTAATAGGCTAACATTTCCGTCACAGATTTCACAACTGTAACTGAGCAATTTTTACTACTTACGCAACAGAATAACTCAAATAATATAAAACTATCAAGATTGTGGTGTGCACGGTAACAAAAGCGTCGTGACTGCTAAAAATGGTAATGAAGTTAATGTCTTAATTGTAAAACGCTATTTAAAATCACAAAAACATTCAGATTACAAAACGAATTAATTCAGTCGGGTGTTCTATGTAGGCAGAATCACAAATTAAGTCTGTATGCTTATAGGTCATGATACATAAAAAGATTTTTGCGAATGCGTGATGTACATGTGCCTTATAATGAGGCAAGGGGCCGTCCATTAATCACGTGAGGTCGTTTTTCTCATTTTTGACCCCCTGATATTTGATGAGGTTTGGGACCGCCCCCCCCCCCCTCTGGATCACGTGTATTTTTTTGGAAGTCTATGTAAAGGCTATTTTTGACTGGAAAAAAATATTTAAAAAATGGCGTTTGATTCGAAAAACATTTATATGTATTTGCAATAAAATTAATGAATAATTAATTAATGTTGTCTTCGTCCCACGGAGTTGCAAGACTTTCATTTAAGGTTACAACTGGTAAAGCTTCTTCTTCACTGGCAGTTGTTATTGGCAAAGAGGTTCGTGACGTATTAACTTCGGTTTCGTCAAGCCACTCGGCATCATCATCCTCGCGCACTACGCAGAGAACCTCCCTCCCTCGTAGCGTGAGGATACGCGTGGGCGTTTCGTGGGCAGTATGGTGCCCATGGCACTCTTTTGCTCTTTTTTTAGTGCAGAAGTACTGCCCACACTGCTGACATATTCTTTCCACAAGAAGCTTACGATCCTTCTGCAGGCTAGGGCAATACAGGTCATAAGGCATTCTCATGAAACCTTCATGCGTTGGGGCAATTAAAAGTGCCCGACGTAGAAGAAAGTTGGCAAACGTCTTGCCGTCATGCTCTTGAGGTTTCAGAATACATAGGCCACTGGATGTCTGCGAAATCGGGTAAGGTGGTAGAAGAAAACGTACCGGAAGAACAGATCGAAGAGAACTCCGCAGGGGTCCACAGCAAACGCGGTCATCACATTTTACGATCTGTTGAAATTAAGATATTTTTATTACAAGTTTTACAAGATAAAAAATATAAATGATAAAATAATTAAGTAATCGTAAGCGAGATTTTACTGCGTACCTGAAGGAAATACTGGCTCTCCCGCACATGCTCAGTATACCATTGCGGAGAAGGCATGTCAGGAACAGAGCTCTCAGCAATGTCATCGGGCTCGACAAACTCAGCTACAACGCAATGGTTGTCGATAACTACATAGTTCCAAACTTCTGCTAGAACTTCTCCAGCCTTCTGAAAGTTGTTCTTTTCTAGGTCATGGTCTATAGTTCGCCCTCGTTCATCTAAATGGGTACCACAAGAATCATGTGGAAGTATAAGGCCAGATAATTCACGACTTAGGGGCGCCATTCTTCTCTCAACGCGATTGAATGCGCTTCTGCCTGGTGCATTGGTGAAGAGGAATACGGCGTCAAGATCGTATTTCTTAAAATGCTGTATAGCTTAAACTTCGGGCACCCGGGATTTTTATTAGGCCCTCCATCTGATGAAATTAAAACCACAGGTTTCAGCCGTCCGTCTTCAACCCGCATTATATCTTTGAAATTATCAAGAGTGGTAACCTTTTCGAAATCTACAGCATGAGTAGATGCTGTAGAGGAGGAGTGCTTGCCACTCCTTATCGCCACATATGTTGGCCCAGAGTACGTTACTGCTTCAGCACGTCCCATATCGTTTGGTTTTATTATGCACCCAGCATAAACGCTAGGGATCAACTTGTGCCTTGCAGCAACTACCCAATCGTGGTCAGGTAATGACACACGATATTCAACATGCATCAGGAGTGGAGCTTGTTTATCACGGCTGTCAAGCCTATTGGTACCCGGGCTTTATCGTCTTGTGAGAGAAAAAACGCTTGGTTTGGCCCGAGAATAGATGCCACTGTTTCCAAAGATCTTATTGTGGCGACACAAAAATGTTGATCGATGTGAGCCTTATGGTGATCTGCCTCAGGGCGACTCAATTTGACAGGCACGGTGACTACATGTCTTTTACCTTCCAAGGTGGTATAATTTCTTGGGAGCAACCGAAGGTATGTGCTACTTCTCGAAATTTGGAATCCGCGTTCGTTTAGTTTCTCATAGAGGTCATTTAGTGTCCTGCAACTGCGAACTATTTCTGAACGACGTCGTTCTTCCGCAAAAGCACCAAACATAGCCAAATCGACGATAGTTTTTAGCAATAATGGTTGTTGCTCTTCCAGGCGCGGGCGACCTGGGCCAGAGCGCGTTTTGAGAAGACTAACTACATCTGGACTTTTACTACAAGCCAGATTAATCTTTGATTGCATTGATAATCTATGTGAATGGGAGTGACGCATGTGTTGCTCCTTCTTTCGTAGTTCTTTTTTGCATTTATCAATTTCTTGATGCAGTTTCTTCACATTACGCTCACGCGTGTCATCTTCACTGGCACCCAAAGAATCCCTACGACGGACAGCTACGTCAAGTTCCATTTGAAGAAGGGTAATCTGATCCTTCAACTTATCCTGTGCGGGAGTAGCACGTACAGGCTTTGGCAAAGAGCTACTTGTACTTGGTGAAGCCAGTGAAATCTCGTCGCTATACTCCAAATCTTGAGCTTTACGTTTCCATGAACCTGGAATACAAACATATATAAAGATCACGCCTATATCCCTTGCGGGGTATGCAGAGCGTAACGCCGCTTGAAAGTGCGTGAATCTGGGCTGGAATGACCGAAATTTATATAAACGAAAAGACAACAAACAAATATTTAATATTTCATAAAATATGAATAATCATTATTTATGAATCATTTAATTTTATATTGTTTATTACCTGCTGGGGTGCTTTTATTTGTGTTATTGTCTTCAACAGTAATTCCCGACAATTCTGCAGGTGGATTTGGCACATTGGATTTGGTTGATAAGGTGGGAATTTTTTCGTTGGTATTCTGAAAATATACAAAATTTTATTATTATCATGCAAGTAGATTAATCATCCCCAAGTATTTTTTAGTATTTGTTATAAGAGGAAACAAAACGGCACACGAACCATGCACAATCCTTTATATTATTTTCTTAAAATAGAAGTGAATTTCGTGCAAGTGAGATTAATATCGTGCAACTAAATAAACCATCCTTCATATAATTTATTATTATTTATCAAATATTGAAATAAACATAAAGAACGGACGTAGCCTAGCGGGCTTCTTTGAGCGGCCCAACTATACATAAATACTGCCATCATCCATTTGTGAATATTTAGTTTAATTTAGTAAAATATACCGTTTACTCTGTTTTTTAAGCTTAGTAAACTGTCTCGTAGACAGCGTTCAGCTCAATATACCTACTAAAGTCCAGCGAGTGGAGAAGGCATTTATTGAGCCGATCTGACCTAGAGATTAATTACATATTTTTTAATATATACGTTATAAACCTATTCGATTAAAGCAATTCTAAGTAAGGTTTATATGCATATTTTATATAAATATGTACCTACTACTAAATATACCTCAATATTGTAAAAGATAGGTACATATAAGATTTAACAATGACATTATACTCGATAAACTATAGGTAGAATATTAACTTACCTTTTTATTATTAGAACAATAAAAGAGAATATTAAAGGACTTCTTTGCTTGGTTCTTACGGCGGAGATTTGTAAGAAATCATTCGCCCACTTCGTAAATTCTTCTTTTTGAGTATATTTTTCTTTCGAATTAGCCCATATCTCATTGAATTCTTTCTGAGCCACACTAGGTTTTTTTCCTTTCTTATACTCCGCAAATAGTTCTTTATACAGTTCACCTAGTTGAGACATTATTTTAACGTAAAAATTGCAAGGTAACGGTTACGCATGCATTCGGCAGTAAAACATCGAAGCATCTGGCGACTGACTGTCTGGCGAGCGAGCCCAGTGGTCGGCGCGGCGCGCGGGGAGTCGTTGCCTAGCAACGGCGGGCGAGTCAATCAAGGTCATACTACAAATCGTTCAAATTTTCGCGCCGTTCAAAGTTTCGGTTCAGAAATAGCGCTTTTTGACAAAAAGTAAATAAAATTAATGCACTTGATGTCTAACGAGACCCCCTCCACCCTCGTGATGTTTCGTGATGTTTTCCGTACCCCTCCCTTGAGCCTCACGTGATTAATGAACGGCCTAATGGAAGATATAGCTTTAAGGTTAACAACGCCACCGTATGATAATAGAATATATCTTATGAAATACTAGTGATGCTTGACGATAACCATAGAGGGCGCTCTAGTAAACAATTCATTATAGTTATTGATTTCTATATTTTTTATATAAATAAATGATTTGATATTTTACAATATGCGTAGACAGTAAAAAGATTTTCGTTTTTTCGGTATATTCGCCACTACCTATCAATTAGGCCGCAAAATTTATCATAGTGTTTTATTTAAATACTGTCATCTGTAAGATCGCAAAACATATTTCAGTGATTTATGTAAATAGTGCCATCTGTAACATCGCAAAATGTTTATCAGTACTTTATTTAAATAGAGCCATCTATTAGAAGGCCAAAGGTATCACAGGTTTTCTTTAAATAGTGCCATATGTTAGACCGCAAACTTTATTACAATATTTCTTTTACAAGTGCCATCTACTAGATTCCAAAATACATCTCAATGTTTTATTTAACTAGTGCCATCTGTTATAACACGAAATTTTTCTAAATTTTTCATTTAAACAGTGCCATCTATTAGATGGACAAATATATCTCAGTGTTTTACTTAAAAGTACCATCTGTTCGATCGCAAATCTATTGTGTTTTATTTAAATAATAGCATCCGTTATAACTCGAAAATTTTTTCTAAGCTTTTCATTTAAATAGTGCCATCTATTAGATGGACAAATGTATCTCTGTGTTTTACTTAAAAGTACCATCTGTTCGATCGCATATCTTTTCTGTGTTTTATTTAAATAATGCCATCTGTTATGACACGAAAAACTTTTCTCAGCTTTCCATTTAAATAGTGCCATCTATTAGATGGACAAATGTATCTCTGTGTTTTACTTAAAAGTACCATCTGTTCGATCGCATATCTTTTCTGTGTTTTATTTAAATAATGCCATCTGTTATGACACGAAAAACTTTTCTCAGCTTTCCATTTAAATAGTGCCATCTATTAGATGGACAAATGTATCTCTGTGTTTTACTTAAAAGTACCATCTGTTCGATCGCATATCTTTTCTGTGTTTTATTTAAATAATGGCATCTGTTACAACACGAAGAACTTTTCTCAGCTTTTCATTTAAATAGTGCCATCCATTAGATGGACAAATGTATCTCAGAGTTTTACTTAAAAGTGCCATCTGTTCGATCGCAAATCTTTTCTGTGTTTTATTTAAATAATGCCATCTGTTAAACCAGAAACTCTATTTCATTAATTTATTTTAATAGTGTCATCTCTTGCATCTCAAAATTAATGTGCTTCCTTTATACATCCTTATATCGTATATCCTTCCTTTGACTTCCAACTGCGTACATGCAAAATTTAAGGAAAATCATGAAGGTTCTTACTTACTCTCACGGATGTCTAAAATGTATCGTATATCCTTCCACTGAGTTTATAGCTACCTTTACACTTTTATATGAAATTATAATTTAAATTCATATATTGAAGTCAGTTAAAATACATAGATTTTCAGTGACTCAGGGAACTCTAAAACCCATTACTATTTTTTATTGCAGATAGCATTTTTCCATAATTGAGCCCGTGTACATGGAATAAATTTTCTCATCATATGTATCAACTGTTGACATGTGTCCATCATGATACCGATCCCGCTTTTCGTCCTCGATTTCGACACTTCCGGTTCCTGTCCCGATCTCGATCCTGGTTCCACCTTCGACTTTCACCACCTTGATTCAATTCCGATAATTATACCATTTTTAAGAAAATGTTTTTCAATTTTCATGCAGGAATCCTATTTTTTTCGAAATAAAAAGTACGTAAGTATTATGTAACCCAATGTGCTTCTCTACCACTCAATGAAAATCTCATTGTTATCATTTCTCTCATTCTCAAGATACCCAAGACAATCAAATAGGCAGACAGATAGACAAAATATTTTAAAAGGATTGTTTGGGTGCATGATACGTATAAATAACTTTATAAACATAATAAAGCGTAGTTGCTTTGAAATCACAGAGAGACACTTAATTTTATTTATGTATGTAGTATTATATATATTATCCTTTCTGCAATGTGTATTCGATAATTACTGTCGCTAAGATATTTTCACTATAATCGACGAAATATATATATTGTGGCATTTTCTTTAGTTATTCCTCTTATTATTTTGTCCATTTCTGCAACACAAACTTCACTGTTTCAATTGTATAACAATAATAGTACTGATCACTTATCTCCGTTCGTGAACGTAAGACACAATTACCTTAAAGTTATTAGTCAACGTAAAACGTAAAAGTTCATAGATATGCGGTGGCCAAAAGGTGGAATTCTCCATGGTTTTGTGAGTAAATATCTTTATTGAGAAAATTTGACGTTTATAGAGATGTCCACGTGAAAATATGGCCCCTTAATACAAGGTGATGCTTAATGTAGCAGCAAACTTACATGCAATAGTTAATTTATTACGTAAAACGTCTTAAGTTCAATAGATTTATACTGGCCCGACGGAACTCCGTCGTTCTATTTGAATTTCAAGTAGGACCTATTAAAACGTGTTACATTTAAAAAAAATCAAGGGTTTGTCAATTCTGGTGACAAGCCATTTCCCGTCGCGGCGCACGAGTCGGTCTATCCCTATTGGTCCTAGATGCACCAATAGATACTCCACATCAATGAGTAAAAACCTGACGGAACTGCAGTACATATTAGATATCAAAAAAATGCATTCCAGTTGGTATAAAGTAAATTAATTAGTTGTGGTGGGTGTGCAGATGGGGAGAGAATAATCGGGTGAAGAGGTTCATGCAACTAAATCTTTTATGAGAAATAAAAATGCGTAGAGGTGTTTTAGCTTGATATAATATTACACAAATTGTTATTAACAATAAGATTTCGATTCGATAAATATGCGCCTCTATTGCATTCAAAAATACAATATAAAAAAATAAATGCTTCTTAAATATTTAAAAATATTTGACTATTTAAATGTATTTTCGAAATAGAGAAAACATTTTCGATAATGAAATATTACACTCTTGTATCGATGGCCGGAAAAAAAACAAAATACAGTAATGTTTATATTAAATTCCTATTTACATGACATTTTAATTTTCTTACAAATATTAATAAAATTATCATTCGAATATCAATAAACCGTAATCACATCATAATGATATAAAATCTTAAGCAGTCTTACAATGATATCTTATTGTATATAAATTCTACGATACAACAGACAAACTGTTGTTGTATTTTTTTCTTTATTTATATACATATCGTAACGGAATACATTTTTTTTATTGTTCAATATATGTCTAATAAAAACCAGATTAAATTATTATAATTTTTGAGGTGTTCTTAAAAACTAAACACTAATCGAAATTGCCCATTAGGTAAGAGGAAGGCGGAAGAAAATCAATAGTTCAAGTTCTAACTCAGAGATGGCGCCAAATTCAATTTTTTTTTCTTTTATTGTTGTGCCATAATAAATAGTAATACAATGTGTAAACTATTTTTTCATAATAACGAAATAATTAGTAAATTATTGCAGCATTTGGAGAATCTTTTCAATTTCCGCTGTAATCGTCACATTGTGGTTTTAATTAAAATCATCTGATTGGCTGAAATTCACTTTATTTTTTATGTCAATCTTTTATATTATTTGTTACAAATCGTAAATTTTAGCGCAAATTACACCGATGCCAACTGATAGAAGGACGACGAAATATTTTGTAGAGTATTTATAATTAACATAGCGGTTAATTTTTTTCGGTTATGAGCCAGGTGGCGCAACCCTTTAACCTTTCCATAAGAATAGAATCACAATAGTCTGAGAGCGACCGCATTTAATCCTTGCGTTAAAAAACGCACTCAACTGTTGCAATTAAAACTAAAATACTCATATGTTAGTAAACAACTAAGAAAGTTTGTGATCTTACATGAATGATTTTAATTTAAAAATTGTAATATAGCAACAGTTTAACGTGAGTATCTTTGAAAATCTCTACTTGATATCTCCAGTTTTATCAACTTTTGTAAATAATACATTTTAATTTAGTTTATACGAAAAGATGAACTTTGTTTCTCCATGTCTTCAAAATTATTTTTACTATATTTTTTGATTGACAAAGAAGTTAATAGACATAACAACAAATATGTTTCAGAAATTATAAGGAAAATTAGGTTTACTTACAAAAATTGTGCAAACTATTAATATTAGTAACAAATTATCAAGAAGGAATGAGTCTTTGACTCTATGTGTAATTAAAATGAGTAACAAAACAAAATTAAAAAATATATTTTGCTCATCAATATCAAACATCAACTTCATAAATCGCTATTAAAAAAAAAATGAATTTATTATTTCACATTGCCCAGTCGTGTGTTTTATAACGAAAGATTACGCGCTACCAGCTCTCGCCTAAGTACAAATTTGTCCAGCCAGTCCATCGATACTTACAAATACTATGCCCTGTAGAAGGGCGGCCCCCGGCTCACCGTGTAGGTGGACAACGGTATGCCCTTGCTGCCGTAGATGCCCTCGGGAGCGTTCTCGTACTCCACATCGTAGTAGATGCCGGTTTGATTCTGAAAAATTATGTAAGATTCCTGTTAATGAATGTGCTGCTAATGTTCTAAAGAAATATATAATACATACACATATATGTGACCAGTGGAGAAGTGCGTATTGGATATGAGCCTTATGTCATTTAAATACGAGCAATTATGATCGTAGATAAAAACAATATTTTGTTCAGTTGGTCCATTTTGCATTCGGCGAATGTCACGCTGTAACTGTTAGCGTTGTGTTTTGAATTGATTTATAAATTTAGATTTTTTTTCGTCTGTAAAATACTGAAGTTTAAGACCTACTTTTTTATAATTCTGTATTAAAGATGAAAATACTAATAAATTCGAAATAAAACTACAAAATAATCTTCCATTAAAAAAATATTGAAAAATAGAATTCTCTATATAAATAAGCTCCCCGCGTCTCGGCTTTTGTCTTCGTCAGCGCTTTTGATGTAGGTATATTCATAAATTATTTTTAAATGAATTTATTTTGAGGGGTGGAATTTTCGAGAGGAAATAAACCTCATTTGTTTATATTAAACGTGATATATTTACAACTTGTTGTTTCGAATGATTCCAGACATTTATGGAAAGCCAATCGGTAGGTATAAATAGTATTGTGCGGCGCTCAGGAGAGTTTTATTTCTACGATCGAAGCATTCACAAGTTAAGTGCGATCAACAATAAGCGGCTATTGTGACTATATTTCTAAATATCCGCCTTCTGCTGTTCTACGTGTTTCCTTTCATAAGATCTCAATTTTCGAATTTCTGACGGAATCTTTTCATAAAATACTACTTCTTTTTTAATAAAAGGCAATCTAGATATAATTACTGAAGTTATATTAAAAATATGTAAGAATACAACTCAACCAAAACTTGACATGACCTATAAATACAATGCGACATTGTTAATATTAAGACTCTTTCAATCTCTTTTCAATTATTGAGAGTATTCGTAAGTAATGTCAATTTACATAACTGGAATTTATAAGCTGCTTTTTGTACGTAGGGCGCACTGAAAATTTCTGGAACGAATGAGAAAAAATTACTATTACTTTTGGTTAAAAATAAACTTATTGTTTTTCAAAATATTCTCCGTTAGCATAAATGCACTTTTTCATACGAATATACGTGTATATAATATGCGTATCTATTTTGATCATACGACGCACAGCATTGATATTTTTTGTTGTTCACAGCGGTGGATGGGTGACCATCACGAAATTCATCCCTGAGATTGATACGACTGCGCTTGAATTCTGTAACCAGTTATAAGTCGTTTTGCATGGTGCTTCATCGCCAAAAGCAGTTTGAAACCGAGCAAGGCTCTGCTAAGCTGTCAAATTACCGTTAAAACTGTAGAAAATCATACTACGAAAATTTTCACGACTAAATCCATAAAGATAAAGACACACAATTTTTAAAATGCGCCACAATGTAAATACAATTGACAATTAGATGAATAAAACTGTATTCTATAACCAAAGAGCTTAGCTTTCCTAATTCGTATGCATATTTTTATGTGCCATAATTGAATATAAATTAATTTCAAAAGCTAAGAAAAAGTAGTCACAGCTCTCAATAGTACTACAGTTGACCCCCGGTAATCCGGCCCCTGTCTAATCCGGCGCCGCTTGTAATCCGACATGCCCTATCACTGTTAAATGTAGAAACACAAAAATTATTTTCACAAGTCTTCACTAATGCATGATTAAACAGGTTGCAACCTTTACGCGCCACCTTTACACTGTACTGTGCTCGATGCGCTTTGTTTTGATTTTTATTGCTCAGTTACATGTGCAGTATGATTTGTAGTTCAGATAAAATCTTATTATTATTTTGATTTGTAATTTGTCGGATTACAAGGTACTCTTTTTCAACAAAAAACCGGACTATAGTATTGTGTAACAGTATTGCCTAAGACCCCCTGTCTTAGGTAGTACTCTATAATCCGACAAATTCAATAGTCCCACAGTGCCATGCAAAACGTTTGTCGGATTACCGGGGGTTCACTATATATAATAAATAAGCTTTGTTCGACATGTCTTCATTTCGTAAGCTTAATATTTTGTATTGAAGTAACCGATGTTCAAATAACCAAGTAAGCGATGCTATATCCAAAATCTCTCAAAGCTTTGGTAGATTAACTTACTGGAAATTCATACTAATGATCGGTTCTTGATTAGATATCTATTGGTAATGACTATAATATGACTTACGAGCTTTCGAGCTTTCGCCATTGTACTATGAAGACCTACTGTCGTTTAAATTTTAAATGTAGTAATTACTTTTTAAATATTGTTTATACAAGTGATCAAGTTCCAGAAACTTATAGTGCGCCCTACGCACATGTTATAACATGTTATGACAAGTCTAGTTCTGTGGAACTGTTTTACTTTTTTTTAATGACAATTCCAGACGGTCGCACTATCGCTGCCGAGATGTGTAGTGAATATTTGACGCGATTGATTGAGGATTTGTCGCAAAAAATGTTCGGCCTTAAGAAACCGAAAACGGGTGCTCTTACAATATGCCAATGCTAGACGACATACTGCGAACGTTACACGAGATAAGATCGAAGAACTTGGTGGTATTGAACTCCTACCACAGATAGCATTTAGTGCAGACTTTGCTCCGTTAGACTACTATTTATTTGAATCCATAACGAAATGTTAAAAATGCAATATGGTAATTCTTTGCGTTTAAATCTAAGGAATGGTTTACCAGTCTCAGAGGACTTGCTGAATATTGGGTTAAAACCATAGAATACTATGAGCTATATTTTGACTAACTAAGGTTTTCTTTTTGTATGATTATTTAATAATCAAAGTAAACACTAAATTGAACATTATTTATGAGACATCTTAATAGAGAACCTGGAAAAAAGATATTAAATGCTTAAGATTGAGTTAAGAGGCGATAACGAATTAGGTTGTGCCTTAGTGTAAAAAAAAGATGGCCGTCACGGGACGCCCGACAGGTGTGAAACATCTATGTTAATATTAAGTTTCATAATGAATAAAAATCTATAACTAAAGATTTTTAGTTATGGATTTGGGTTTGAATCAATAGATTGTGTTCCGTGAGGCAAACGTTGTGGACACGTATTAAACGTTTCACTGCGGCCTGCAATTTGATCATCATTGGTTTTTTGTTTCTTTTTGGTTATTTGATAGTCACCGTCACTCATATTTCGATTTGATAATATTATAGCTGACTCGAAATTTTTAAACGCTTTGAAAACAATTGTAGTGTAAACAACAATACGACGCGTGTATTCATACGGTATACGTGTCAAGTATACTTTAGTCGAATAGAAACATAGGAACGCAGCTCACACAGAGAAGTATCAAAGTGTATAGTATACGCGCACACACACACACACAAAGGAGTCGAAAGCAGCCGCGTAGTGGAGAGGCGTGATGGCATGAGTCATCTGTCACGGCATTCAAGTCGATATTACTACCAAAGCGCGCCAATAGTTGTTTCACATCAAAAAAACTGATAGTAGGAAATTAGCAAATAGTAAATAGCATAGTGTGATATACGCGGCTACAATCTGATACCCTATTGCAGCAAGGGCGGATCAAGCCTTCAAGTCAGGGGATCCCCAGTCTATGAAGGGTTATAGATCCTAACCTAACCTAACTAACCCCCCCGCCCCACTCAATTCGCCACTGTATGGCAGTAAAGCAGGAACTTGGTGATATTCTATTATGTTCGTTATTACTGGCGCTGACTTTCCTCATTATTATTGTTTAAGTTATTTATTTTAACAAATATTTTTTTTAGAAACAAAAAGTACATTTCATGTTTAAGTGTAATATACTCAGGGCAATTTGGAAATGTATTTATTATGCAGTCCCGATTAAAGTTCCTAACACAATAACAATTATCCCGCAAACGAGAGGACCATTCGAAAGCTTTAAACGTTTAAATTTATTTGAAACCAGATGGCGATTGTACAAATATAGACTTATTATTATATTATTTACATACAATTATTTGAAAAAAGTTCTGCTTAATTTTTTTTTGCTGGTTTAAAATCGACTTAAGATATAAAAGATTAATTGTTACGATTATATATTTATTTTCGTATTTCAATCTTTCAATTAAAGATAAAATGGTCAGTCTACATTAGTTTTAGTCCTATCTATCCATTCTTTCACATATCTAACGAAAATCGAATAGTTTATATACATATACTGTTTATGGCACTTTTTTAAAAAATATTTCTAGTTTGTTTGACGTGAACATAAATTCTATTCAAAAAAATTGTAAAAAAAATTTATGTAGAAAATTCTAATGGCCTTAGTATTGCCATTGTATTGAGTATTGAGGTTTGTGTAATTTTTTTTCCTCCTGTATGTACCTGCATACTCCTCGCCCTGGACTTGGGCCTCGGCACGAGCAGGTCGGCCCTGTCCTGGACGTGGCTAGATGCTTCGGAGCTGGTCGACTCGCTAGCAGCATGATTGGTGTAACCTTTAATTATCATTAAATAGATTTTACTCATTAGAAAATTAATCAGCATTTTTCTTTTGTCTTTTACATAAGTACTTAATAGATAGCTTTTTTCTACCCTCTCGAATAATATCTGAGAAATAATAAGCGCAACGAAAAACAAAAGTATTTCCCAATTAGTTCAGCAAATGAAACATATCTATTACAATTTTGTATTGATTTAGAAAACATTGTCATGTTTACACTTAATGTTAAATCTGTTATAATTATCACGGTTATACTTATCGCTTAATAAAAACTTTAAAAAATCCCATAAAAGCACTTCAATTGATCAAAGAACGTTCAATTACCTCGAAAAGAAGAAACAACGTGTCCAATTTTAAATACATTACATTATTATTAAAAACATGTGTTTTTACGTGTCGGATATCCTAGAATGAAATATACCAATAACACAACTTGGTGAACATCGATAAAGCAAACAGAAATATAATATTCAATATAGTCGAATATTATTAAATTTTTGAACGTTACGGATGTGTAAATATAAAATACAATGTGTTTGACAATATTTGCAGGGAGGCAATTCGTTGTCCAAGACAGCCAAAGTAGTCTTATAAGACAATGATTACTGACGTACCGTACAGGTTGGCTTGCGAGGCCGTGGTGTTGGCGCGCGACGCCAAAGTGGTCAGGGTGCTGTTGTGGTGGACAGCGCTCCCCATGTGGAGGCCCAACCTGTGGAAGAGAACCATATTTAGGGTTCGTACCTCTAAAGAAGTTACTCTTTTATCTGTAAATTAAAAGCCTTCATTTTTTTTGTATATAGTCTTAAACTATGTATTTAAAATGTCAGGGTTATTTTAATAGGAAAATTGAAGAGAGCTCTGAAGTTTCAGTATTTTTTTTCATATGGTCGATGGTTATGTTTAAATTAATAATTACGTAAATTCTTAATTAGTTGTATAAATTTTTCCAAGAATCTAAAAAAAATGTTTCCATAGCTTATGATACAAGTACTTTTAAGCGAATCTAATGATTTCGATATCTGGCCAGCTATTCATTCTGACCATAAATTGTTTTAATAGAATCCTAAAAGTTGTTTAAATTTAACTTTCGTATTCCTATTAGAGAACGACCTAAAATGAGAAACATAAAAATATTTTATGGAAATGGTATGTCATGTTTTCCCTATCATTTAATTCATTATTGCACCGAAAGAGAAAATATAAAAGACCACCGTTACAATTGCAAATACAAATCAATAACACCAAGGACATGCATGTGATGATTTATGAATTTACAATAAAATTGATACCTGGGCATGGGTACAGGCGGCAGTGTGGGGTACCCGCCGAACATCGCCGAAGACGGCCGAGTCGCCATCTGCTGCGTCGACTCCGCCTGCGACGGGCGAAGGAATTAGCAAATCGGCCAATTGCAAGTTGACTCACCGAAGCTATTTCTTTATAGTGCGCCTCTTTTAGCACAATCGTCGTTTTAGACACGCTAAATTTAAACATACTTATATATGTTGATGTACAAAAACAAATCTAATTCATACTAAAAATATGTCGTGTTCTAGCGACAATCGAATTTTTTCGCATCTTCAATGAATGCCTTACCAACTACAATACCATGGAGGTAAAAACACTAAGATAAATTATCATCGTAACAAAACAAGCTTGCAGCTATTCCTAGATGCAAAACAATGGCTTGTTTTCATCTTACAGAAATGGACAGACGGACATGTGGACGAAATGTGACATCCACGGTTTATGTTATACATCACAGTGTTAATATTATTTAACGTTATATAATATGTCCAGGCAATAGAGCAGCATAGACACATCTACTTGACGCAATACCACTATCATTATATACGAAATTATAATAATTGTAGAATTTCAAGACTAGTTAGCTTTTTATAACTTTATTTCATGGCCAGGTCGATATTTCTATTGAAAACAATCATTTGCGATTTTAGCTCGGAACCCTAAAAACGACTACACTGATCTCAAGCTATGCCTAATATTAAGACACCAAGATGTCCCACATACTAAGAGTATGTTCAACCATATTAATATCATATGGAATATTCTATACAGGAGCTATTTCATATTAACGAAGTGTGTGCCTACACATAAATACGAATTTATGAAATATGGTGACCGCCAGACAGGGGAATTGTCCCTTATAATCGTCCCTTATCGTCCAGGGCGGGTCTCCCTTGATAATCTAGTGACACTTTAATAATCACTGAGTTCCGGGATGATTATATTACTTTTGTTGGGTTTATCCCTCAGTCGGCCGCGTTTTATATATTTTGTGCACACGCGCATACGCTTTCGTCGTTGAGCACCCGCCTTCGTACACATACGAGTACGTCAAGCATCACCCACTTTCCCGCGTTTTGTCCGCCCCGCTGTCGAATCTGTTCTCTTCGTCGAGGGAAGTTACACTATAAATTTCGGGGTGAAAACGGTGTATACAGATAAGTTATAAACGACGTAACGTACATTGAATTTGTACTACGTTTACTACAAAGCTAATGTTCAGTACAATACTCACAGCGTAGTGATTGGCCTGGGCCATTGCTTCGGCTATCTGAGCCCATCGCATCCTCTCTTCTATTGAAACCTGCAAATATAATTATTTTTATTAATATATAATAAACGCTATGATATAATATTAATATATCCTATACTATTAAACGATCTATTCTTGTATATATAATTGTATATGTTTCACGACAATTTTGCAACCGGCCATAATGACGATGACAATTTTTATTTTGATAAAGGTTCGTTTTTCAAATTTATCTATATGGGTGTTTTCGGTGGAATAATGGAAATAATACAAAAGTTTCATACGTGTATATATGAAATTAAACTGAATATCGTCATAAGTATGACAGGATATCTATAGAAAATAACATAATAAGAAAAATATGTATCTAGTTGTGTTTATTATTCTGTGTTTAAGCCGCTAAGACATTCCCAATACTTTTATGGTTTTCAAAATTGTAAAACATGTATATTTTGCATAGATTATTATTGACATAGAAATTAACCAGACTTTAAAAGTGATGAAATCAAATATTCAAATTCTCTTAAAGTTTTATAAAATTGTTAAAAACAAAATTAAAAATCCAGTTTTAATGTATTTTTTACGTTCAAAGTATCTTGCTTTATTCGCCTATTGTGACTATTTAATTTTAGTTCCTCTTATAATATCTACCGAATAGCAATAAAAACCTACCTGATAGGGTGGCTGGCCGACAGGTGGCGTTTTGATGGTGTTGGCCATGTAGCTGAAAACTGGTGAACCCATGCCTGCCGCTTTCTGCTCCCGAGACCATTTCCGGCTGATGACATATTCATTTTTTTTCTTTCATTTATTTATACAATGTAGTATTAACATACAGAAAATTATTTTACAGTACACACAAAACACCATCGAATTCAATAGTTTTGTTGTTAGCGTTTTAAAGTAATCAAAAACGAACGATGTTTGTATTGATTTTTAAAATGTATAACGGTGTATATAATCTTATCTATCTGAATTTCAATTTCAGGGATGATTTGAAATAAAATTATACTTGGAAACAGCCAGAAGGCTGCTTAGTCTGCGCAACTTGGTAAAACAATCAAAATGTTTATGTAAAATCCGACGTGTTCACCTCCAGGACAACAAGCAGGCCAGCGTGAGCGCGATGACCAGCAGCGCAGCCAGGCTGGCACCCACCGCCACGCCCACCACCTCGCCGTCCACTTCACAAGTCGACCCGTAGTAGCCGGAATTGCAACTGAAATTGATTTTTCACTACTAAATGAACATGGCGTTAACACACAATTATATGACACCATATTACAATCTAAATAATGTATTCACTGATCGCCTCCGAACTACCGAGTCTATACTTGGAGTTCTGATGACGCAATTCAATAGGTGCTGAAGAAATCTCCTGGAATGAATGAGATGATGGCATTATCTACAATTATGATAATATATTTATTCACACACAAATATTCTTATTGAGGAAAAGACTTCTGGTTAGGTTTCTAATAGCTAATCAGAAAATTCTTAGTTGGTCTAAAAATGAAGAAACCTTTCTCCTCCATTTTTAGGTGTTTTTATTAAACATTATCTACTCATGAAAAGTACATATTTTATAAAAATATTTATTGTGCTATTAATAAAACACAATTTTCATTTTTATAACACTATGAATTAATCCTAAATACTAAAAATCACAATATGTTTGGAGAAAACAAGACAATCTGCAATATATTACATATATTCATAATGTTGGTAAATAATATTATTTTTAAATATATTAAAATTTACATACCTGCAGTAGGGTTGGTTATTGTTGTATTTACAAGTGCCCCTGTCGTTGCAGTGGCTGGGACTGCAGGAGATGCACTCCCTGCCCCCCCTGTGCAGTTGGCCCGCGTAAGGATCGCGTGTTGTATCGGGACAGACGCATCTGTTATGAATGCAACAAGAAATCTCAAATATACTAAAACCAATTTGCATTGAATAAATTATTATGTTCCTGCACTTTCTTATAAACAGTAGAACATAAGATTTTTTTCAGTATTTAACGAACTTATTTCAAACTACATATTTCATCCATTTGTTGTCTCATAAATATACGTTAAATAAAAATTAATAATAATAACTTCTTGCACATGCACATCGCGCAAGTGAACTTGAACTATTATGGTTTACTTTACGCATCTGTTTACCTTCAAGATGATTTCATGAATAGGGTAACTAGTGAGCATGTAGATTCTCATCGAATGATAATATTATCAAAACGGTATTTTGAAATGCGAAAGGAACTCATCATAAATAAAAACACTAGCATAATTAACAGGACTCCAAATAAGTACAAATCAAAGAACTGACCTGAAACCGCCCCAGGTGTTGGTGCAGACCCCCAGCTGGTGGCAGTCGTTGAGGTCTGAAGAAGCGCACTCGTCCAGATCTAAAAGTAAATAGCGAGACATAAGTTAAAACAGTTCATTACACTCTTACATAATTTGTAAAGGTATAAACTCGCGATAGAGTTCTAATAGTTGTTGAGGAAAGTTTGATGTCCCCCACTGCCGAGTCTTTTATTCCAGATTGAGGGGTTTGGCCATAACTGCGGTTGCCACGAATACGGTGCCAACGTCATGGACGGATCGCTTAACATATCCTTATAGAAATAAGGCAAGGGATTTAAATATTAATCAAAAGACAAAAATATTGATTAATTTATCTGTGACTAGGATTATAATCATGTACCTTGCACTTAAAAAGTTATCGGCTGACCACTAAACCACTGCTTCACAACTCTATGCAAAACTCTGTATTTCTTTTTTCTAAACAAGAATCCATATGTTTTTTAATGAATATTAAATTTACTTCCATTAGGTTATAAATAATGGAATAAGAAAGCATTAACACATAGACAACACAGTTGTCCTAACTTATGCTAACACAATACCATTGTAGAAGACAAGTCATTGTCAAATCGATATGGGGGCGATATGCATCACACTGTCTTGAATTTATTAGCATAATTGACAAAATGCTAGACGCATTCATGAAGTATGAAATTTTATATTATCTACATCGATTTTATTTCAGACTAAGTCGAATCTGAGTCGATATTATATTTGAGTTAACATAATCGAATCGCTGATGAGGCAACACCATAATAGCCTTCCAGTTGAATAGATACCCTCAAAAAATACCAATGTCGATATGCACACACAGCACAGTCGTGAGCTCACCTTGCAGCTGGGCGACGCTGCCCGCGGGCGTGTCCACGAACAGGGCCGAGGTGCCGATGTTGTTGGAGCGTCTGCGGATGACGCCCAGCAGATGTTTTTGGATGTCCGTGGCGACCGCGCTGCGTAACGTGTCGGCGTTCTCCTGCATCTGTAAAGGGTGAAATGTATGCATTTGTTACGATTGTTCGATATGAAATTATTTAATGGCTGTTAATAAATAAATAGTCATGTGTATTCTAATGCAATAGATAATATATAAAAAAAATATTCGCAATATAAAAAAAAATTAAAAATATATTTATCAATGTTAATAAATATTTTAAAACCAGTAAAGTATCGAGAATCAGAAATCACCACTGAGGTTATTACCTCGGTTGTTATTTTATTTTATATGCAGATTACTTTAATACTTCACATGGTTTTCTTGAAATCTATATTAAGACAATAAGAAAATTATATTTAGTACTCTTATAATCAGTATTCTTATTATCAAAACGATAAATAATTAGGGACGTAGTTTGAAAAAGAAATTAGTTCCAATAGTTTGTCTCTTAAAACCAAAATTAGAATTATAGTGGTACTTATATTGAAGAAATTAATTTTCATATGTACTAAGTCCTTTATAAAATAGTGTAAATATGAAAAAAAAACTAATAACCATTTTCTCCTTTTAATCACGTTTTCCTGTTGTTGTCGCTGCTGTGTCAGATTACCGTCGCTCTACCTCTGAGGAGTACAATATTTTACTATCGACCTAGGCCACGGTTCCCGTCCGGCAGACGCGCCCCCTATCAGCGACCGCTAGCGACTTTACGATACGGTGAAGTCGTCCGTGACTAACGACTCAACACGTTTTTCAATCCACCACTGCGCTTGGCTCAATTCAATTCAAATTAAAAGTTCATTGATCTGTTCGCCCGTACGTAGCAGGAATCGACGTCGATACACATTGTGATTGGTAGGCAACACTCCCGACCACTCGGCCGCCGATTGCTTCATTTCGTTCACCGTCAGGAAACTACTCGACACGACTATCATGCGAATGTTCAACCGTCCAAGACGAGATGATAACATTTTGACGATACGCACCAGTACGGTGTAGTTGATGAAGACGCCGCGGCCGCCGGCGCCGTCGCTGTACACCGAGTTGACCGACCCGCTCACGAACTCGTCCGAGAACGGGGTCATCGAGAACGCCGAATCCACCTGAAATACGTGGCGACATTAACGCGCGACACAACCTTACAATTAAAATTGTAATTTTTTACTTCGAAAGAAAATTGTATACATATACCTACTACTTTTTAATATAAAATTTTCTTAACACTATACCGAGTCTTGACAGTCTTAACGCATGCCTCACAATGCGGGAGAAGAGGAATGGGGCAGTCGACAAATAAAACGAATAGTTTGATGGACAATTCAAGTGATGCATATTTAAAAGCGAATATTAAATTTCTTTGTATGCGTAGTGGATTTTTAAATTTTTTTTAAGATGCAATCGAGTGTGCCAACCGCTCGCGAGTAGATAATCATCGTCGACCATGACAATTGCAACCCCCAGAGAATAATGAAGTTGAACAGTTCTTCAGAGCACTCTTCATATTATATGCGACAAAGCACGCACAACGGTGCACGCTTCATCATATATACTATGGGTCGGCTGAGAAATCTAATATCATTATACTAGATTTCTTCGTAAAGCCAACGAATCGAGCTAACGTAAGCTGGCTGAATTGTCGACGATTTGACACTCTCGGCGTTGGTGAGAAGTTTATGGCCAGTTGTCCGACATCGCCATCCGATCGCTATCCGACCGCAGCGTCAGGCGTCGGCGACCGGCCTCGCAACTGAAGGCACTCGCGAAATACGTTAAAGTTGGTGTACATTTCAGCTCTTTAAATTTAACGTTTTCCTTCTGAGTGAGAAACGTAAGAGGCCTCGCAAAGCCGACGTCGCCGACGTCCGCGTCCGGCGCCGACGCTGTGCGTCCTGTGCCGTTTTCGCTTATAGTCTAAGATCCGGCATTACAAAAATGTACCGTTATGTGTTAATTGAATCAAAACATGTATATAAGGTTTACAAAATTCTAAATATATTTATAACTGGCAGTTATCATGAAATTATTTGCAGCCAACATTAAAAAAAAGTAATCATTGTTAATAATAGCGGGACTACGGTGGCAGACATTATTTTCCTCAATTTTTAATATCTATTGTTATCTGCCTGTTCAGTATTATTTGATTCAATTAACAGATGAGGGTATATTTTTGTAATGCCGAATCTTAGACCATTATGTCGGTATGCAATTGCGATAGACGAGCTTGAAGACATCGCCCGTTGTGGCTACGGGTCATCAGTGATGAGACACTCACAGCTTTGAGCGCTTCGTAGCTGAGTTTCTGGTACATTTCCGACTCCTTGTCCGCCAGTTTCGGGTCCCACGCCACCTGAGAAAAGGTTTTTTGTTTATTTACTCTTAAAAGGTGACGATAGTAGCTATTTTCAAATTTTCTAATGGGCAGAAAAAAAAGAAATTCTACACATTTCATCCTGATTCTCAAATACTGTATACCGTTTGAACGAAATTTTCACAATTGTAGGACAAAAAGGAAACAATGGTGAAAGTGGTCTGATCATGTCATTAACACCGTATTTTTTCAATTAAAATTTAGTCCTTTTTTAACATGCTACCAATTTGGTCCGCATGAGCCTTACCAGGGCCGCACTTGCCAATCCTTTCATCGTGATACATACTTTATAATCAATCTACTTGTATTTATACTTTCCGGTGAGCCTAACTATCTTGACCGATACTTTTGGACTCTGGTTATAACACCTTCATTAAAATTGCACCAATCTCTTACCTCAGATAAAATATGTTCCTATCAATGTAAACAGAAACCACAGACCTTCATTTGGTATACGATTTATATGTGTCTCCACTAAACATATATATGTGAATATAAACAATTTGTAATTTTCCACACCTTTCCGTCATACAAGCGGTCGACGCGCATGCTCAACAGAAACGCTGTCACGCGCCGACACGGGTCCCTGTGCACCCTGCGCGCGTAGCCCGGCCGACACTGGCAGCTCGATATTCCTGCGGGTTACATACAGATACAATTTACTTTTAAAATGGAACTTCTTTAGGCATATCGGAGGAAAATTTACTACGGTATTATAAAAACGTCACGATTTTCCCCTCAACGCTACAAATTGCGTGCGTGTATGTGTAAATATTTATGGTATGACAAAGTGAGTGTGCGAAAACTGGTAGATATACAGATCAGTATTACTGATATAGAAAAGTGTGTAGAAGCACGTAATCATTTTAATATCAAATAAAATAAAATCTATGTATAACCTAAAAAAGTTTTACTTCCTACATGTATACACTGATATTCACATACATTTTTATTAAGTTTCTACTCTATTTTATTTGCATATTTGACAGCGTCTCGTAACAATTAAAAAAAATACCAATGAAAGACTGCCTATCCCGCTAGTCGCACAAAAAGGAGAAAAACCACGAACCGTCCAAGCCGATTCGTGTGCCCTTCTGTTCGACGATTATTCGAGCACTTAGCGGCACTGCGTCACCTGCACCCAAATACTCGGAAATTAGCCGGTAATGCGCCACGCCGGTTCATCGATATCTACTGTTCAATTACATTCAAAACTTCTACTGTATTACAATTACCGCGCTAACATTCGGCCGCGTGAGAACGGAATGAATTTGTACGTTGAAGTTCCGCTGTCGATACTGATATGCTTAGTGAAATAGACACACTATTTCAGAAATTACGAATAGATACCTCGAATGTCGGCCACTCGTGACGCTGGCCGCGACAGATTTTACCATAATTATTTAGCTCATCATTGACAAGGTGTATTCCTTTCGAAATTCTAAGTTTAAATTCTGGATCGAAAGATGAACGCACGCAGATAAGTGAGCGAGTCTAACTAGAAATTAAGAAATTAAATGAATCATTTCGATCGAAAATATACCGTTTGTGTAAAGCGGTTATGACGTGACGATCACCGCGCCATCTGCGCGGTGCACGCGAAGAAGACATCGTAAGTGCGTAGCGCAGTTTTTTAAATTCATGGGCAGATAGAAGAGATAAACTGTCACTTGCTTTGGCGGCGAAAAAAAATATAATTATGGAACCTGATTCTTTGAGAAGGTATACCGAAATGTACAAAAGCACATAAAGTTCCAACGCACATTAGCCCAAAAGTATCCAATTTCTGTGACAGTCCAACAACACGTTGCTGAAGCATCGTGTTTTCTTTATCTCAGAACGAAAACTGGTCGTGTTTATACCAAGGTGAGCAGCAAGTAGTTACATATAACTGTATGATTACCTCCTTCAGTCCTACACTTCTCGTTTTGTGTCTGATCGCACGTCGAATCGTCGCCCACGATGCAAGTGTCGATCCTGAAAAGCCCGGAATTAAGATGCATTTGAGTCTATGATTACAATTCACAGAAGTTCAAGAGACATTTATAATTCAATAAAACATGACAATATATTTATAATTCTTCATTTTTATTAAGATTTCTAACATTTTTTTTGTTAAAGTAGGTATAACTTACAATGATATAAATTATACAACACTAAATTTAAATATGCATATAAGTAAAGAAAAAGTCAGCTGATTAATTAAATGACGAGTGTTATGACTATTTACTCGTTAAAAGTTCACGGCAGATAGCTTTTCTGCAATTTTATAACCTCATAACCTCAACCAGATACTAGCCTAGAAATTGAAATGTGTGATATGACTTTAAGCCGGATTTAAGTAGACCACAAGTAGCCAAGTAAAACATCTAACTAACAAAACGGCCATATAAGAAAAACTAAATTCAGCTAAATAGTCGTATAAGTGCACTACAACAGCTCCAAGAAATCGAATATAAACTTTTCTTACCTTTCCTGGTTCTCTACTTTAAAAATCTAATAATCGTTTACTCGAGGGTGTCATAATGCCCAAATTTCTTAAATACTTTAGGAACGAGTCTATATAACTAATGCAATATAATTCCTATACATATACGAATGTGTTACGTGTGTGCCTACAGACATTCTAGTACTGTTTACGAAAGATTTCCTTTGATAGGTGAACAGTGTCCAACCTGATCGTGGGCTGCGGCTTCTTGTACACTTGTTGGGGTCTGTGCTGCGGCCTCGTGACGGGCCCCGAGGGCACGTCGTCGGCCGGAATGGCCACTCCGGTCACGCCCGTGTGAGCTTGAACTGAAAATGTTGTTGAAATGGGTTCATTAAATATGAATGCACTGCAGACTAAACGAAACATTTTACAAGAAAATTAAAAATAGCCCAAAAAAAAACGTAAAGCAAAGGTTCAAAAATGAGAAAATGTAACATTGTAGAAGAAATTTGAACATCATAAAAAAAATATCTGGCTCAGTTTTAGGTTTATAATTTGAGAGTCCAACTGTCTTTACTGCTTTTTGGTCTATCTATCCGTGTCTTCATCACAGCCATTTGTCTCAGTGTCCGCCGTTGTTATCGACTTGAAGCTTAAACTAGTTGCAGAAATAATTCACCGACACCCCGATGGCACATCACTTATTTGAAAAGTATGCAAGTCTGATTTAATTACAATAATACTAGCAAATAAGACCTGAAATAAGTGATCATAGGATTTTTGATATATCTTACAGAAAGAATAAACGAAAACTTCAGAAAGTTACAGATTCCAAAAAAATTCTATATATTTTTTCCCACTCCAACCCTTTTAAAATGTGAACTTCTAGAGGTAGAACTACATCATGAAAACGTTAAACATATTGTACTGTACAGAACCCTAGATATGTTGATCGTAATAGCACTTGACGTAATTATTTACACGTGACCGACTCACTGGCGGTGTGCTGAGGTGCATGCACCCGCGTGGGTCGTATACTGTGCGTGTGCACCGCCGGCTTTTGGGTGGTGGGATCACCAAACAGGTTGAGGTAAGTCCTCTTGCCGTCTATGGAGACGAAGCCGTGCTCCCCCGACGCGGTCACGATGATGTCGTCGTGGTCATGCCCCGGCGCGGGGTCGACCGCCTCAATGTGAACTGCGACCACCAAACGCATGGAGTGATTGATACATAAAAGTTGAACATATACGTGAGTCCAGAGAGTAAAATAGCCCCAAATGTCAGTCTTGATATTGAGATAAGTACGGTAACAAAGAAATTGTTCACTTAGAAAAGACACCGACTACACCTACCAGCATGTTACCATTTTCAAATCAAATGAATGATTTTTTGCAAGGTAACAATTAAAAAATAAACTATTTGTAAAAATCTTGATACGGTCTAAAATATTTATCAAATAAGAATTAAGACAGAGGTTACGAGTGACTTAATACTAAAAGACTAAACAATACTGAAATTATAAATTAATTTTAGGTTTACGGATATGGGGAGTACGGTAAGTATGAAACTTGCGGGAGAGACTGTGATTGTAGCTGAGCGGTCATCGTATAGCTCTTCGATCAGAAGATAATGGATTCAATCCCTGAATGTAAGCGAATTGTATTTGAAGTCAGTGCTGAATCAAATCACTTACTCCGTGTCTCTGGGTGCACGTACCCCGTCAACCGCGGATATTTTCATCTCATGGGCTACTCAGGCAATGGACTGACCCCAATGGACCCCAACCCGTGCTGACCCCTTGATCACCTTTGTCGGAGGGCTGACATTCCAGGCCTTCAACCTGACATAAGAATTACGCGAGGGTCTGACTCAGGAGTGAGGTTAATAAACCTGACATTACTAAAAGGAGGCGATAATCGGAGCTCAAATTTCGTATTTTTCAATTTTTCTTATATAGCGAAGTTATATTGCTTTTGCAAAGGAGACAAAAAAAAAACATGACAAATATGGTATCAAAGACACAGTGTGAGTGGAAAAAACTTCACGTTATTTCAAGAGGGGTGGCATTCAAAGCGAAATCGAAGACACTTTAGGACACTCGAAGCGAGTGATGGGTCGTGTTAACCATCAGGTGCTGATGCTCACCGGCGGCGCCGCCCTTCTCCCCCGGTCCCTGGATGGCCGACACGGTCACGTCGAAGATCTCGCCGTACCCGTCGGGCCGCCTGTCCGCCGCCGTCACCACGGACGCTTCGGGCCGGTAGTGGTAGTGGGTTTGAGTGCCGTGCGGTTTGAAATCTGTATCGTCCAGGACTATTCCCGGTCGCGGCTTGTAAGGTTGGCGGTGTGCCTCTTGTATAGCTGAAATTTTTCATGATATCTTCAGCGGGCCTAGCATGACGCCCTAGAGAGGAGCCTGCCTATAAGACTATTCTTTCGCTCATCATTTTGGTATGAAAAGAACGATCCTATAGAGAGACTCTTTCCTAGAGCATCATGTTAGGCCCACAGGTGATTAAAAAAAATTAATGATTGCTAGAATTTACAAATATACTGAAATTTTGTTGGTAATATTTCCAACAAAATGTAATGAAATAAGTAGCAATTAAAAATTGTATGATAATAGTAAGCCAAATAGCCGACTATAGAAAAACACTCAACGTAATATAGATAATAGAACCCGGCCAAGTGAACTTTGGACCAAGCGCATTGGAGTGTTGTATAGGTACTTGGTACGGTTTCGTGTGTAACTTATCTGTTTTACAGTTAAAAGTTGTGAACAGCTAAAAATTTGTTCACAAATTTTGGTCAAAATCATTTGCCTTAATAATATTTATTGGGTACTAATATTTTTATTATTATACCGATTTAATAAAAAATATCGCTGGCGATCTAAGGACAAAAGTCAATTATTATTATTAATGATATTAACAGTTATTTACATCATACATGACATTCGCCAGAATGAAAATCGAACACTTTGCGGTGTTTATTGTAAATTGAAAAACCCATCCAACGATGTACTACGCAATGGAGTGGATAAAAAAAATATCTTGGCCCATTTATATATAGGAAAAGCTACCATTGAATTGATTATAAAAGTTCTATATTGCCATTGGCTGCCCAATTAAAGGTCTCCTTGGATAGCATACAACATTTTGTAAATACTAACTTGATGGAGTAGTAATTTCTGCTACTGGTGACGGCTTCAAAAATAATGACGAATTGAATATCTCTTCGATTTTGGGAGCATAAGATATTGAAGCGCCAGTGGGTGTCGGAGTTACGTTTTGTGATATGAATATAGGATTCTCAGTAATCGACGACTCGATGACATCTGAAACCGATTCGTTTTTGACGACTGATAAATTCTTGTTTACTATTTTTTCGTTTTCCACTAACTTATATTTATCTTTCGCAAGTTTCTCTTTTTCGTTATAAGGTGATTCCTTTTTCTTCTCTTTGTCCTGTTTGGTTATTTTCTCTATTTTTGGTTTCTCAGTTGTAGTAGTAGTAGTAGTAGTAGTTCTCTCTGCTTCTGTAGTCGTCGTTGGAGGAGTTGTTGTGGTCGTCGTAGTCGTTGTTGTAGTACTGCTGGTTGTGGTAGAAGTTGTGCTTGTGGTCGAAGTAGTTGAGCTTGATGTTGTGTCTTTTTCTTCTTCCTTTTGTGATTCTTTATCTTCGGTCTTTTCACCTACTTCTATGTTAGCCTCTATGTCTGGTGTAGTTACTGTTGGTGTTTTGTCTAAATCATCCGTGTGAATATTATTCTCTGAGTGACTTGACTCATTTTCGTTGGCAAAATTCAATTGATCTTCATCTTCTATTTCAACGGGTTTCGTGTAAACTTCTTCTGGTAAATGCAAAGTTGGAATATCATGAGGAATAGTTGGAGGCATGGGTTTATACATTGGCAAATTATGATTTGGTCTATTTGGATTCGGTCTTGGACGTGGGCGTTGCCAAGGAGGTATAGGCCTGTGAAATCCAGGTCTGTAGTGATTTTGATTAATTGGTGGAACCATTTGTTCAGGCAAATTTACTCCATGATGTGGAGGCATATCAAAAGGGTACGGAGGTGGCGCTTTTGTCGGTATAAAAGGGTGACTGGGTGGTGTTATTGGTTTGTCAAAGTCTGGAGGCAAAGGTGGAGCATCAGAAATTCTTGGAGGCCCACGATTGTTGATTCGTGAAGCCATCGGTCTATTTGGCCTTCCTAAGAGTTGGGTGTTTGCTTGGATATTAACATTCCCATTCAAGAGTTTAACAAGGCCCGTAAGAATGTTCTGAATATCTGTACTCTTCGGATTTCCAGGGTCGTACCTAGGGCTCACTGTCGCGAATATCGGTTGCACTGCAGTAGGTTGAATCCGGGGCCCAGGCAGGGGCAGTGCACGCGCCCTCGGGACCCCTACCGCTTCCCCCGGAAAACTGAAACTCAACTTATCGCCAAAACCGTGGGAAGTCTGAATTTTGTTCTCTCTATCGTGCAAATAATCTATGGTTTTAGTTGGATGAATATCATAATATTTTCTTCTGTTGTGAGTTTCTACATCGTTGTTTTCTATTTCGTTGTTCGTTGACGGTACTTCGTCTATGTTTATGGCTCTTAATTGCCTTTCGACAGGGTCAGCAGATCTCGCAACTATAACATGATTTTCTTCTTCGGGCGCTATATCGTTGACTGTAGTTTCTAAATCGTTTTCACCATCAAAATAGTGAATACTAGGTTCTATACTAAAAGTATTTTCGGTTTTACTCGTACGTAATAATTCCTGAGGATGTTCATAGCTTACTGACTTTGGTGATAGTTGGGATATCGTGTAGATGTCTTCGTAGCCTGAAACAAACAATCACAAATCACAAATCTTTTAACATCATAATCCAGTGTGTGCGTGTATGTGTATGTGTTTTTTTAACTAATCCATTACGACGAAAACCTAAACAGATAAACTGTCATAGGACTTGTTACGTCTTTTTTTTTAAATAATTTTGGTATAAAAACTATTTTGGTCAAATGTAAATATGTAATGCATAAACACGCATGAAACGCGTTTTTTAGGATTCCGTGCTTCAAAATAAGCCCTTATAGGATCGTCGTTATCCATCTGTCTGTCTGTCTGTTGTACGTCTGTCTGTCAAGAGCCATTTCTTCAGGAACGTGTGCAGTTATAAATTGTAAAAAGTATTTTAATCATAATAATGAACACTTCAGCTCTACGGTTCCTTGGAGCGGAAACAAAAACCAAAAAACATCTAAGTCAACGTAATCGAAAAATACGGCCATGCATACCTTACATTTTGACACTCGCAAGTAAATCAAAACCGATAGGGCACTTCCCACTGATCTAGAATTGCTGAATTTGGAAATGAGCGAGGCCTCACTTTGTAGTTGTATCACATGAAATAACATTTTTTTTGTGATTACACATGTGTATTTGTGGTCAGAGTATGAACTGTGACGTACGCCGATGTACATACGCCGAGAATATTTCTAACTTCCACTCTGAAAATTTTAGATTACTGGAAATTTGGATATGTTTATGCAAAAATCCGAAAGTTTTTGCAAAAAAGGAAAAATTTCAGACTTCCCGAAATTAGTAACTCGCCATTATCGCTTTCGACAATAAACAAAATCGTCACGACCTTTGATTTGATTTGATTAAATGTTTGCATTTATAATTAAGTTAGTACAAAACCCTTCGGGTGCGAGTGCTATTAACACTTGTCCGGTGTTTTTAATACTGATCTACTCAATTTTATGTGAAAATCGTTTCATTCTAACGAGATTAAAAAAAAGAATTTAAAAAAATTGAGAACCGTCTTCTAAAACCTATTTAAATAGTTTTTTGAACAGACTTTAAAAACAACTAATCAGTTATTTTTGGTCGGTTCCATCTAAAGCAAGGCAAAAGAACATATACAAACATCAATATGAAACGTTAAATATTGAGTCAAAAAAAAATCTTAAAAAGGCACAACCGTGTCTGAATTATCTTTACCTAGAACCGACTCCAAAAACAACTTAAGAGTTGTTTTTTTAAGTCTGTTTAAAAATTGTTTTGTAATATAATGTTCTACTAATTACGATTGTTACATACCACATGATTATTTTGATAAAAATTTAAATCGTTCAATTGCAAATGTTCGTGAGTCGAACTTGTAAGAACGTTGTCAGCGAATACGATTCATATAGAAGTTTATTGTGAATAAAAATATTTATAACCGGCGGTCATCCGCCACTTCCGCTGGGCGTTATGGGTTGTAAAAATAAGTAAAAAAAAAACCGACCAAGAGCATGTCGGACCTTGCTCACTGTGGGGTTCCGAAGCCGTTACTACAAAAAAATGCACTACTGGTCAAAAATTTACATTCTTACATTTTTTGCATTTCCCGCACAAAATAAATACTTTAGTCGCCTATAATAGAGAAACAAGTATGTATGTCAACTGTTAGTTTTAAACTAGTATAAACTAAAATGCACCAGCAAAAGAGCGTAACTTCATGGCACTTTCGTCCTTTTGTTGAGAAGCGCAGTTTTTCAGTAATAACTCAAAAACACTATATCCGACGGTATATCCGACTATGTTCAAAATAATTTTCCTAGCAAGTATTTCTTAAGCTTTACCTTTGTATTTTTATGCATATTTTTTGGAATACGGTTTAGAAAATAAAGGGGAGGATACAATTTTTGCTAATTTCGAAGCGATTATTTCTGAAAATATACAATTAGTCAAAAAAATTATTTAGAAACCTTAGTGTTTTAAAAGCCTTGTATTTAAACGCTTATCTGGCACGTAGGTATAGAACTTCCAAATAATTCCAAATCACTACCAAAACGGTTGAATGCTCACCAAAATGCGTTCACATTTTTTTTATAAGTGTAGCTATTTTATCTTTTATTTTGTGCTCTAAAATTATTTAAGCCCCGGAAAATATATTCTCAATCAGTTTTTTTTTTCTATTATCGCTAAATAGATATTACCAACAATAATACGCTAAGAGCAAATGGGTATAAGGCTCTATCACAATCAGTGGTTCCCAAAATGAGTGCAGAAAACTCTTATCAATCTCCAGATCAATGTACATATATGTGGCATCAGCACGTATCATTTTATAATTGCACGCAGGCTGACCGGGTATTTCTTTGACAACATTAGGCGAAAGTTGGGGTCATTATGATCATCGGAAACTTTAAACGAAACCACAAACATTATTATTCTAGAATGTACCCCGTTTGCGTTGCGTTTTGGTTGCGATTTCTTGCTCCACATCAGAATCTGAATGTAATAGAGGAGCTTCCGCATTACTTGGACCTGGCTGACACTTCTTCGTATATTGTTCCGGAGGTGGCCGTGCGTAAAGGGAGACGAATATATTTTATTAACCACCAACGTATTTTGGATACAGTCGTAAATTTTAATTAAACATAAGTCAATAAGAACTACAGATGTTGGTGTTATTATGAATTATTATAGTCAAACAAAAATTGGTGAGCACTTATTCGTTTTGGTACGCAAAATTATAATAAGCCTATAACGCGTAATCATTCCGATTTACGCGTATTCACTTGGAGATTTAGTGAGTTATGTTATGGGGGCCTTATTTTGCTGTCGATATCATTTATTTGGGGTCTATTCATTTTATTAGGCACCTATACTAGTATAAGGGTCTAAAACTTATTTTGGCGAGAGCTTAAATTGCAGCGTTTTTAAAAGAACTGTCGAAATATATGTCACACGTTGATGTTTATAGAAAAAAAAATTGAGTTTCTGTTACATATACGGAGTACCGCCCTTACAAATATTTATTTTTGTTATTTAACTACCAAACTAAGTAGTTTACTAGTGTACTAGTTACTAGTATAGTAACACCTCTATATTCCGAATTTTGTCACTATACATCTTGTAAATTTTGAATGAAATGCCTGTGACATACGGACGGACATGATGAAACTATAATGGTTAGTTTTTACCATTTCGGCTCGAAGCCGTACGAAATTATGTAGAGTGCAAGACATTAAACAAATGAATCATCTAAAACCACCCACAGACGATTCCGGGTCGAGTACTAAAGTCATGTACCGATACGTACAGTAGTTTTTCACTGACTTCAGAACAAAGAAATTCCTTTTTGCTATATGCATATAGACCGGCTGAGCGTTGTCTCAACATCGGCGGTGTTTCGTTGCCGAAGGCTGTTAGTGAGAGACGCCGGTGGTGAAAACCTTACAAAAAGTGGCAATACCATCGTCGAAACGTAACTTTCCACGTCTCTTCGCGTCATCAAGTATATTCGCTACGTAAAATCGTCCGACTGCGCCGGCGCACCGCGTCCGTGACGGCGCAGCGTCACGTAACCGACTTATGGCAGTGAAAGTGTTGCCAGTGCGGGCTCTCGGTATCGCGCCGAGCGGTTTAACTACAGCGCGACTGATATGGTCTCGCTTATCTGAGAGCACCTGTGGGGGTAGCGATTCGGAGCGGGGTCATTTTGGACGTCTTCACACTATCGAAGTCATTCTGCCGTTAGCTTACGAGATATCTTCTTCTTCTGCATTATTGGTATCGAGTATTTTACCTGATTTCCTTCGAAAGTCGTCCGAAACATGAACGGTAGGCTCTATGTCAATTTACCGTTGTTAGCCGTCGGACTTTTATTTAAACATGATCCATTAATTTACGTCCTGAACCTAAACACCATCTACGGTGTTCCAGTTTCTTAATTCTTACTTCTCAATGGAACCTCTTGGACTCTCAATGGAACCTCTTGGACTCTCAATGGAATATCTTGTTTATACTTTTTAGCTGTTTATCGCGTGGTCAGGTTCTATCTATCTGCTTGTCGTGTGTATTTGACGCTCTTCCGTGACGTATAAAGGTATTCCGAACTCTTGGCAAGCGCCTACAGAATTCGCTCTACTTTGCGTTATCTATAAATAAAATAAGCGTCTTTTTAACAGACGTGTTCACTTAAAAATGCCTAAAAGATCTTTGGAAAAAACGCGGTAAGATCGAAAAATATTATTCATATTTCATCAGTATGTTATTCGTATCTAAACATATTTTCCAAAAAAAAAAACACCATTTACCAAAAAAAAAAATACCGAATAAAGCTCGATCATCCAATACTCAAAGGTTCTATTACCTCCACGCATATTTCTGTCTCTCACAGAGTAAATATATACCATATATTTATAAATTATTCACATCAAGAATCTAGATATTGAAACCATTCATCTGTTTCCAAAGTCGATGTATTTGATTTTTTTTTTCTGCTTAGTACATATGCAAATGATATCTGCTATATTTTATTTAATATGACGTCATTGAGCCTGTTACACGCGGTATTGTAAGATCTGCCGATGACATCTTTGTTCAAAGGTGATAAGTAGATTTAATAAAATATAACTACAAATCTACTGACTGATGCATAAAAATACGTATGGATTAAAAAAAACAAAAAAAAATCTAGATTAAATTTGTACATCACAATACTATTATAAATAGAAGTTATATCTTATATATATACAAAAGAGTAAACTGACTGACTGATATATATATAGGCACAGCCGAAACTACTGGCTGTAAGGCTAAATTTCAGGACTTGAAATTTTGTACAGATATTCCTGTTATGATGTAGGCAAACACTAATAAAGATTTTTTATAAATACAACCTCCAAGAGGTTGAAAATGGTGAAACACTCTTATATAGAAAATCGAAACCATTGAAGCTATAGATGCGAAATGTAACATTTTAGTTATTTATAGAAATAAAGAAAAAATTATATACATCGTTTTTCTTTTTAAATTAATCCTGAAGAGGATAAAATAGAGGATGAAATATTGTAATGAAACTCGAAACCACTGAAGTTATTTATGCCAAATTCACATTTTAGCTTATCATTACTGATAAAAAGTAGTAACATGCATCATACGTAAAAGTAACTCTAGAAGAGGTGAAATGAAGGTTAAAAATTTCATATAAAAAAAACGAAATGGTTCAAGTCATTTACGACACAATTTATATTTAAGCTAGTTATCACAAATAAGAAATATCGACATGAAAAATTTACTCTAAGAGGGTGAAATAAGGAATGAAATGTTTTATGAAAAATCGAAAACGCTATGTGTATTTTGTCCGTTTTTTTTTTTGCATTTTTAAACAATTCATTCGATATCTATGAAATTAGGTATATGTAGTACTCGTAAACGAGAGGCTATCGAAAAAAATCTTGGTTCCACCTTTATATTTCGGCTTCTTAAAATTCTACAAATTCTTTCACTCGTAGAGAGTTTATTTTACGACCCAAATTTTATTTTATACACTTCTAGCATTTCCTATAGCTTCGTTCAAATCAGAACGACGTGACCGATGGGAGAATTTAAATTGCACGCAGAACTAGAAGTAGAACTAAACGTCGACACCGGAATAAAAATCGAAATTTTGACCGAGGTCAAAATCGAGTGCAGGATCAAAATTAGAATCGAGAGCGTGACTGAAATTGGAATGAGAAGTGATACTGAGATCAAGATTTAAAGCGGGACTAGGATCGAGGAAGGAATGACAGAGCACTGACAAATACGAGCAGTGTTCAAAAGACTCAAAAATGCATGTGTGGAGCGTTGACTTGGAGTAGTCTCGAACTCGTAGCCATCAATAGTGAATTGATCAAATTATATGAGAGGGAGTGATATTATGGCGCTAGTAGGTATTGTATAGCGGCTACTGAGCATGCTCTAACACGCAAACAAAGGGTGTCTAACGTCACAGAGTTCCCGAAACTAGGACAAACTTCAGTAGCCACACGAATGGCTACCGAGTGGCACATCGAGGAGATTTAAGAAAACTTACTTGACGGCGAATCCAAATCTTTCGCAGATTCCAACTTACATTTTTTTGAATTGATTGTATACAGGCAAAATGGCGCTTCAATTGGTTATCAGGAATTACGTCGTATTCTCTGGCTACGATATTTTCCGGTGACTAGACAACCTGCTGTCATCGTCTAAGACTGTTCTACAGCACACTTTTTATAGGAAACCGCACAATACTTGTATATTACACTATCTTTCCCATGGTCTAAGACCAGATGCTCGAAGGTGCGTCGCACTCCCAGCAGTCTGTCAGTGCATTGTCAGCAGAATTATCCTTCGACAGTTTGAAATATGACATAGAGTAAACATCTTTTCCTTGGGAAAACTGTATTGAATAATTTTAATATACAATATAAATAGACAAGCACAACTCAAACACAATATCTTTATCAGATTATACCAAACTGATTAAGGTATTCTGCTTTTAGTTGGCGTTGTTTGGTTTCCAAAAACAGCGACACCTGTAGTTTTTCAAAGACGTCACGGCGATATGCTTGATTAAAAGAAATTCTAATTATATTGGCGACTTAATATAAGACGAGGCGAGGAAATATGAATTACAAATACGTCTTACAGCTTCACTTATAACTCAAGATAAATTCCCTTATCAGTTAAAAATTGTAAATGAGTTAATTTAGAATCAATTTTCTCGCCACATTTTCTGATATACTCCAGGAAAGTTGAGGGCATTCGGGATCAAAAAAAAAACTATTAATCACGACTCATAATCATACGGGGAGCGCTGGAGTAACAAATAAATATACAGTCGTCTTGTACCGTACATCCATCTCTTTTTTTTTATTCCGCAAATAAAAATAATCTCTACTGTCACGTTAAGTTTATACCGTGATCCCAAAGCTGAGGGCGTGTACGGTCCCGCAATCCATTTCTCCAAGAATGAAGAGTTGAGGCTTGAGCTTCTACACTGAGCCTAAATGATGGTGCTAACGAGGGTCACCGCCGACGCAGTGACTACGTCCGGAGCCGAAGAATTAGCTTGCTTTTCGAGTCACGGAACGGGTAGTTCCATTCGACTCCAATTACAAGCTCATCGGTACATTCGCCAACCTCGACACCTTCTGGGTTGAAGTCAAAGATCTCGACCTGTTCTGTTCATCGTCGATACGTCTATTAAATCAACTGTTCGCTTTGAAGGAAAAAAATATTGACATACAGTAAGAGATTTCTTTATTCGGAACGCGACGTCTCAGAGGCCGTCGGAGTCGCCGCGGCCGCGCTCCGCCATTACCTGGACCATGTTTTATTCATCTTTTGACCTGCGACTTAAGTCTGTGACAAGTTACGACTTGTTTGCTTACGTAAAAATGTTGCAGGTTCTTTCGCCGTGCAGCAAAAAAACTCGTAGTGCGCGCCCGGCCTGTATGTTCACAGGGATTTAGAAGGCTTGCCTCGATTCTCGTTCGCTGCAAGTCTCGCAAGGTCGACTATTATCTGGCTTTTGTCTTCAAAACGCGTTGAAACTTCACAAGAACTCGGTAATACTCTAGTTACGGATAGATAACCCCTTGTCAAATCTTTAGAAAATGGAAACTATATAAAGGCCCTTTTAATTTTGTTAGGCACGAAACTAACCTATAATTGTAACAACTGTAATGATCCCTTCCCTTAAAATATTACGGGTCATATTTATTAGCTTTTCAATTCCGAAGATATAAACCAAGCTTCCGTGGACATCTCTAAGAACAAGGCTCGAAAATTACCGTATTTATAATTAGCACCCAAGAGCTGGTGGTCCTCCCGGGTCATGAGTGAGGCTGGATGTACTTGTGACTCGTTTTACTCACCAGTATTATAGTATAACACATGAAACTCTGCCGCTGTGAAGTTGGTCACGAAAGCGTCGCAATGAGGCAAAATAGAAAAGCGGAGAAAAAGAAAGAAAGGAAGGAACTTTGAATCTTCACATCCGATCATTGGCAGGCAATTCAGAGCGGCAAAATTACGTGCGTTATACTGTACTACAAGTCTTCTCCTAAAAGTACAAGAACAATACTACAGCTGCATCTTAGAAAAAACTATAGATGTAGCCGTTCGTATAGATCAAACGCGGCGACTAAAAGCGTATCATCTTCATCGGTTTTGTGCAATGTATTTACTCGTCTGTCCATGTGAAACTTCTTTAGGCGAGGCTTGTAATAACCGAAAACAATTTTCCAAAGGAAGTAACGTACCGTGAATCGCATTTATAACTTTGAATTACGAACTCGTCGTCAAATCAAAAATATTCAAATTAGAAGTGGCCAATCTTAGAAAAACTGCAACGCCAATATAAACCTCTATGGTCTTTAATAATTATTTTGTTGATAATTAACTTGTCCCGCGGCTTTACCTCGTTGGGCATAGAATTAATTGTTTTATTTTTTTATGTCGATCTCACTTTAAATCACGATGCCGATTACAAATTTTGTATTATAATCTGTTAGAATCGATTTTCACTTTAATCGTAAACTCAATCACAACTTAAATAAAAAGGTTAACTTCAACCGTGTAAAAAGGTTATAAAAACTGTATTTTTTGTTTAATATTTTATATTACATAAATCGTTTACTATTATAAACAAAAAGTTACGTTTACATTATTTCATATTTTAAATGAATTAAAAATAATTCTGTTGACAATAAAATAAAGTGATTAGTGGAGTCACGCCGCGGTTATCTCGGCTACAGCACGAAAATGGACCAGCGCAATCGGTGCAACACCAGATCCTCATAAAATACAGATGTGGAGTAACAACTTCCACTGTTGCACTTCGCCAAGTGAGAGAGAGTTCCGGTGGCCTACCCCCCCCCCCTCCCTTAAACCCACTCCCTTTCCTCAAACCATCACATGCTATCCTTACTCAAGTGACCGACAACTCACTGGTAACTCCTCTGCGTCTACGAGTGTGTATGGCGATGACTACCTACTCTCTGGTGGCTAGTAAACTCGTGAACCCCTCGAAGATGCCATAAAAAGCTGTAGTAAGTTAATAGAAATGCAAGCTTAATCAATAATCAGTTGGTTCTCAAGATTAAAGACAAACATCCATTTCAATACATTAAATATAAAATTGAAGTATCTAAATGTAAGCTCACATACAAGTTCACCACTCTGACTAACGGTGCTCCAATAGAGTCGACATATCCTACTCTGTAGTAGAAGCTGCGTATATACGCAACTAGTCTAGGAGCTGAGCTGCTATTATAACGAAAAATTAAACTAATGAACACACGGCGACGCAAAGGCCAATTATCATTTCAGTCGCTGATTACTGAAATGTTCATTGGTTTTTGAGTCGCCATGTAGTAATAATAATAATATAAATTCTAGAACTCGATCCATAATAGTATAAATTCTAGAACATGGCCAAAGGGAGACCAGCGCGGTTACTGATACGAGCGACCCATCGACAGGACGAAAACGATGATGCTGCGACGAGACCCCCCACCGGACGTGTGTATGCAGCGAAGTTGTATACATGAAACTCGTAGAAGAAGTTTTTTTTTTTACAATTTTCGTTTATAATATACGTACATTTTAACACACATGTATGTATTAGTTGTTTTTAAGATAGACAAATTCTGTATATAAACGAGCTAGAGTCTGCACTAATTTGACGAATCGCGGATGATTAAATAAAAACGCCTACTCTATAATTGAGGTCTCTTCTTTCAATGCGTCGGAGCATAAATAGTCATCGAGATGGTCATCGATATATCGATATGTGCAATCGCATGCATGAGGTGAATAATTGCATTAGTGATGGGCGAAAGCCCGCGAGAGCCGCCTTAACCAATAACAGGCGTGACTGACGCTATTCATGAGACTATCTTAATTATTTCTGTTCTACGAAAGTGCGATTTTCTACCGACCGACAGAACTTGTGTCAACGGCCGGCCGAATAGAAAGTCCGGCGTGGCATTTTTAAAAGAAATAAAAACAAACATACCGACCGAGAGTGTGTAGCACGCGTACGCGCCAGGGTTCAGTCGCATTTACAGAATAATTACATCGGTCACATCGCAGCATAAATAAATAATGAAGACGAAAGAGCGGCGGGCGCCGAGCGAGCGGTCAGCGCGTCGGTTTCAAATTAGAAGATAAATGATTCTATTCCTGATCGCAGATGATGTGATGTATATTTGTTTTTGTACATCACTTCCTCTCCCACTAGAGAGCAAGTGGTCACAGTTGCCCATGGACCTACAACGCTAGAAAATTGAATAGTTTGATACCGACCTTTTACAAATGAATAGGATATCTGATGAAGGAAGAGAGAGTCACCGGAGTTCCTGGGAAGGAATAAGTCATCTGATGGAGAGGGGGTATGTCACCGCGAAACTCTCAGTCACTAGACGAAATACAACAGTGGAAGTTGGCAACAGCCCGCCTGTACGACATAGTTCAACTTAAGTCAGATTAAACAGCCGGTTTTGTGACTCCGAGAGCACTTTTAGGTCATCAGCGCTCTGAGTCGCACCGCGTCAATGACAACAGCCGTCAACATGCTCTGTCTGAATCGAGCCAGCGTGCACGGCTAAGCCCAAGTCTCTCGACTTGAACTACATATTGTACGGGGATACGTCCTAGCTGTGGAGTGAGGTAACCACCTTTTATTTAACAAATGTCCCGATTCGAACATAATTCACTCAACAAAACGAACTCGACCAAAAAACCTTCAGCGTTGCAGCTTTGACATCGAACCTGCGACTCCTGCATTGTATCACTGGTCACTGTTTTTTTAAAATGTAATAAGTAGTTATTCAGGAATTCAAGGTAACATATTATGCATTTCTACAATCACGAGATGCAACACAAAATTTGATTTTGCATATAGGCCTGCTATTAAAAACCACGGTAAAATTAGTTTGTTTTCGTACTACAGTTATTTATCGCATTATAATAGAAACGGCTTTTACAGTTCAACAAATCGTGCTCTTAAAAATATTCAAATGAAACAAAAAAAATTCAGACTACGTCACATTTACGGTGAAATGCATCTGATGTGACTGTTATCTCGTCGTTAGTTTATATTTGTTATTAAATAAACCATTCGAAGTAATACAATTCCGATCCACCCTGCAATCACTAAGCCACCGAAACTCTCACTCAATAGACGAAATACCATCATCAGGGTTCAGGAAGTCGATGTCAATAACATGAAACCGTCTGGATCCGTAGTCCACATGGGGATGCCACAGGGATTAATCCTTGGTCGTTTTCTGTTTTTAATTTATCTAAATAACTTGAGTGGCCTCGTTAAGGATGTTCATGAGATAGCACTGTTTGCAGACGATATCTCTATTATTCAAAGTTAAAAGATCACAATCGGATTAGGATGACGTGAATATTGCTACCACCAATATTAAAAAAAAAATGTTCTAGGTAATTCTTCATTTATACAACTAACACACGCGGTTTCACAGTTGACTTCCACAAGTTACACTGTTGATGACAACTATCAAAGGTTGTCAAAGAACTCGTACCTTAAAATTAATTTTTACTTTTTTTACCTTTTTACAGTCATAATAAATCACATGTATAATACAAAAGGTAACGTGTTATCGTCGCTACGTCCGCGTAGAATGTTATTTTACAAAGTAAATAACGAACGGAAAATGCTAATGTATTTCTAAATTTTCAAAAATTTCAATAAGAAAGTGTTTTTGGATACATGTTTTTTGACAACTTTTGACTGTTATTATTAGGAAAATCATTTGTCGAATTTAATGGAAAACGACATGAGCGGATTGTATATCTATGCGGAAAAGTAACTTAATAGTAAATAAATAAGCACTAGGCAGGTGGGAGTAGGCAGTCGACGAGACAAACATCACGTTATGCTACCATAGAGCCTGATGCTCTTCACGCACGCCCCGTTGCGGTCGTGGTCGGCTGGTCGGGCGCGACCATATCGGAGCGTCCGCAAATGCCTAAAAGAAGGTGGTCGTTCAATGGCGGTCGAAACGGAGCCAATGCCCACGTGGTTTATGAACCACTTTTCACGTTTTCACCCTCTATTCCCGAATTCGTTCTCGGTCCGTTCTCATTTCGTTGTCTCTAAATTTCGACAGTTCTATTTATTTCCAACCGCCTTCTAATCGTTAAAACATTTTCGATAACGGCACATTTCTCTAAACAGGTCTAATGTTTATGGCTTAGGCGTGTGTGTACAGTTAATTTTTGTCGACTAGCCTCAATACGTGCTCGAGAGAGACGCATGCACGAGGTTTTACACGCGCGAGAAAGAGACGGCTTATATTACGTGACGTTGCCATTGAACGAGTGTACGGTTAATCAAGTGATAGCTTTTTTTTTTCTCCTCCACAGTATATGCAAATTTTAGAGAAACAACATTTTTCGGTAGTAGATTTTTTTTAATAATGTAATTTGTAATGATGTAATTACGTATATACAAACATGTTGTAAGTACATAAGACCGTGAATGGTATTTGAGGGAATTTTTCCTCGGATACGTGTGTGCATAATTTAGCTGGTGCTTAGGTACACAAGAAAATTTTTTGATTTTGCGACTATAAATTTAACGGTTTATCAATACACACCTCATTCACAACGCTTTTTTTTCATACATATAAATCGATGTGGAGGTAGCTCTAGTGCCATTAGTAGTCATTAGTAATAGCGAATGTGAAATTTTGATTCGTCTCACTATAGGAAGACGAATTTATATCATACGATCTCGACCGAAGTTAAAGTCAACCGGTGGTGTTGGAGACGCAACCCGAGGCATATATTTGTATCAGTCATACAAAACTTCAACAATGAACATCATAAACAAAACCACGGGATACATTAGCTTAATATCGAACTTGTAATTTACGTTTTACACTATATAAAATGCATTGTTGTAATTCTAATTTTGTATGGAGTTTAAAAATTATCAAATTAGAGGTAATAAAACGAGTATTTTTGGACGAGCCGGAATAATATTTAGCAACGGCTTTATAAGAAGCTTTGTGGTAAAATTATGGGTTATTGTTGTCCGATCTTACAAGGCACAGTTACATACAAATACCTTGGCGTTATAATTGACAGAAATCTGATACTTAAATATCACATTGAATTACTTACTAATAGAATCCAGAAATTGATATTTGTCTTTAAAACCTTACGTTACATTGTTCCTCCAGTTATACTGAAATATTTCTCATTGTGTCAGTCACTCATTGTCTACTGCATCACCATTTGAGGAGGTGCACACAAAATCAACGTTATTAAATCCGAATATGCCCAAAGAGCAATTCTAAAGGTTAGTATCTCCCTTCCTTATAAGTATCCCACGACGAAACTTTATCAAATGACCAATGTGTTAACGACTAGGCTATTATTTATTCTGTATACTGTACTGAAACAACACTACGATATAGATCATAACAATATCCTATCACTTAATAGACGAAAAACCTTTGCCCTACTTCGTATGTATCGATCTCCTTCGCTCGACAATTTCATCTGTTTTTGGGTCCTTTCCTCTACAACAAAATTGCAAACACTATTGATATGTTTTCTCTCTCTTATTAAAAATACAAGAAGAGTGTCATCTTGTTTCTGAAGCAATTTATTTATGAGGACACAGAATCTCTGTTGTTAGTAATAAAATAACTACTATAATTAGTATGAAACAATTTACGATCAAATCAGTTGTGGTTACCGATGTAACACCACATATAAACACACATACACCTTCCCGCACGCGCCCTTACTCGTACACATATACACCCCATATATTCACGCACATTTTGTAAATTGTGTTGGGGAGCCTGGTGACCTGTAACACAGGTATTTATGACTATTTCAGGCACCAGACTCCACAATATTCTACTTTTTTGGAGTGAATAAATAGTTATTATATTATTATTATTTAAAGAAACAATTTAAGATTAATTTTAAAAACTAAGTTATTAAAATATGCATAACGTAGCGTAAACTCTACATACCATACCCAAAGCAACTATATACATATTAATTTATAGATATCAAATTCAATACAAAAAAAATATAGAAATATTTAGCGAAAATTTTTAAACATTTCAATTTCCTCAATTCCCGAAAATTAAAAAAAAAATAAAGGAAATATCTTTAAATAACAAACAGCATAAACAACAAACTTAGATAAACTTACAAATCATTTTTTCGCAGAGGGAGGCAGCGTCTATTGAATAAACCTTTTCGATATTTTTTCTTAATATAACATATAATACACAAAAACACTAAATAATTTAGAGGTCGAATTTGTATTAAGTTTTAATCAACCCACTGCTTCCGCAATCTTTTTATTTAATATTGAGGGGCTCAAAGATCATCGAAAGATCGAATAGCGTTCAGGGTGTGTGTTGTATAAATCTCACCCTAGTAAGCTTGTAGACGAAAAGTCGCTCATAAATTCGACTTTTCCCGTACATATAGATCACGTAGGCACGATTTTTATGCGCGCTTCCTAGGTGTACTGCACGGACCCTAACCAGTTCTTCAGTGGGCCGGCGGCGAGTGCGCCGGCAGGTTGCCGGGTCCCTTTGTGAACAAGGTCAGTCAGTTAGAGGCACGCGCGTGAAGGGCCCGACCTTAACGAGGTTTTGTACGATGAAAGCCCTTCGTTTTTGATTGGTTCTGTAATTTCTTTCTAAATGGAGATTTAAGAAAGATTTTAATATGCTTGTATGTTGAAAAATTAAACAAACGTAGTGAACCGGGTCTAAAGATGTATTAAAGGAGTCGGAGTAAATAAATATAACGCTGTTTTATTGAATTAACAGAAGTCGGTTTTTAATAGAACCTTTTCAGCTAAATCTATTCTGTGACAAAATGATTACTTAGTCTTAAATTAGTTATTTAAAAATAACTAGGTGGTGTATGGAACAGTGTGCTTTATGCAGAGGTATGACATAAATCTGACCTTGAAGATGTAAACAGGCCAAGCCATCTCATGTTTTCTTATCAACTGTCTATATTTACTCTTTTTTACATGTATAAAAAACAACAACAACGAAATTTGTATAAACAAAAAACACGTCGTCATAAGAAAAGAATTAAGTCGATCGAGCCGACCGCAAGGTATTGACTAAATATATCTATCAAGAAATTTTAACCACATTTCTGGACACCATGAAGGATTGGAATATTATGCCATTATTAAAAATTCGAGTAGACCATAACGTTTTTAGGGTTCCGTATCTTAAGAGGAACCCTTATAGGTTCTCTTCATTGTTCGTATGTCTCTCTACCTATGTGTCTGCCAAGACTCTTTTTTCCAGGAACGCGTGAAGGTACTAAACGAAAGTTAATTACAAATATTTACGCCTGCTGTCCCTTAGAACTGTAAAGAAATCAATCTTCTAAGCCAACGCAATAAAAAAATACGGCCTTTTTGTAGCACATTTTGATACTCGATAATAAATCAAAACCTACTGGGTACTCTCGTCGATCTGGAGTCGTGGACTTGGGCAAGAATCAGGGTCTCATAGAATAAGCGAATGAATAAATCAGAAAATCTTTCCTTTGCAGTTACATCATTCAAAATTCCTGTTTGCGATTACAATTTGACCTATGCGGTCAGAATATGGATCATGCCGCTTCTTCTGAGATGACCTGGTGAAACCGCATCGTAAGGACCACCAGTCACAATTCCTCATGTCCGTAGTCCAAATTCCTCATTTAATTGTTCTTCCCAATAAATCGAGACGAGTAGCTGTGAACGCAGGATTTACGTGTCCCTTCATCTTTTATGTGGAAAAATTTTGCTGTCGATCCCAATTTCGTTCCTGCTTTCAATTGTGGCTCTCGATAGTGCTCCCGTCCCACTTTCAATTCCGATTACATATCGGAATCGCTCACGGTTCTGATTCGTACAAAGGCATGACAAATACAAGTAGCAAGTTACAATATAGGCTATATTACTCTGGGATAATGTAGCTTTCTATGTGTGAAAGAATTTTCATACTTTATACAACTCCACTACGCCCCCAGGTTAACTTTTTCGAGATAATCAATATCAATGAAATAAATATTATATTCTGCTCCAAGTCAAGATCTATCTACCCCTGGAAACCACATTAAAATCCTTTCCATAATTTCAGAAATATGCGAGAACAGACAGACCAGCGAAAAATTTAAAAATCGTTGTTTTCTTTTATATTATCTCTTTCTTGTCGTCCCTTCATTGTTTTTTATACATACGTTCGATGTACAGACACCACCAGTTACACCGTTTTATTATATGTGCAAGTAAAAGAATAATAATAAGATTTACGAATACAATTAACTCCCAGCATGAAAATTGTTGTATTTCACGTATTATGATGTACTTCATATTGTTCTGCCTTTGTGTGAAAGTGTGTGCGCGCGCGCACATTTGTGTTTACGACGTGTGATTCTATTTCGATCCGGTTTAATGGTTTTTAAGGTTATTCACTCCGTTGCGATGTTTTTCATATAATAGACATCAACGAGTCGGCATTCAATAATGACTTCGATTTATTTAATACTTGTTATAGGAATATTTTAGATATTTTATGATTCTGTACGTCCGAATTCCGAAAAACGAAACCTTTGTATGATCATTCGTGTGTTTGTCTGCCTGTCACAGCTACTTTGTTCCGAGTCTACTAAATCGATTAAGTCGAAAGAAAAAAACACTCTTAGGTATGAATTTCTATGACCCAACACGGGGGTTTAGAATTGTTTTATTCACAAAAACATTTGACCTTTTCCCCCTTATCTACATGTCTACGAAACCTAAAATTTAGAAAAACACAAAAAAAAACGTGCTTTAGTTATAGATTTTAGGAAAACCTCTAAAATTTCTATGGTCTTAATATTACAGAGAGAATCTCTAAATATTGAGCATGCAAACTTACTTTTGCCATTGTTTTAATTGTATTTGAAACTATTGAACCCAAAATTAAAAAAAAAAAGGAAAATATTTTTTTCATCTATATAAATAAAAATGGATTGCCAAAATGTGTGTACGCGCATCACTTCCGAACGACTGCACCAAATTGGATAATTCTTTTTTTTGTTATGTACGTTATTATCAGGACAAGGTTTATATAAAAGAAGATAACACTTTGTATCTGGCTGTCTGTCTATTCGTTCGAGGTATCTTTGGAACGCATGAACAGATTACGATGAAATTTTCACTGTTAGGTAGAGAAGCTTACTGAACTGCGTTTAGGGTATTTTAACGATTCTTTTTAGGGTTGGTACGTGAAAAAAAATCTCCTAAAATGGGATATTTTTTTGGAATTTAATCAAAATGGAAACCGGAAGCGAAATTAGAAGCAAAGCCGAAATCGAGATTGGATTGGGACGACCCTTTGTATATTCAATCTATCTGTTTGTTCGGGGTATCGTCGGAACGGCTAAACAGATTACGATGGGACTTTAACGGGAAGGTAGAAGAGCTTACTGGGCTATACTTGGGGTACTTTTTATCGCGATATTTTTTAGGGTTCCTGCGACTTAAAAGACCCTTAAAAATGGCATGATTTATTGGAATTTAATCAAAAGTGGAACCGGAATCGAGATAGGAAGCAAAATTGGAATCGGGGTTAGATCGAGAGGGAATTAAGGACGAAGAGCAGAATCGGATTTATGATGGATGTATGGATAGCAGTCATCAGACGATGCAAAAGATTTTAATAATTCTTTAACTCATAGAGAGCTACTCTATTCCTGAGTTATACAGTTTACATTTTATTTTGATATTAGTATTTACCACCGTCTTCGTTCAAATCAGAACTGGGACTGGTAATGGAATTGAAATTGAAAGCTGGACATGGAGACTAAATTGAGAATAGGACCAGAATTAGAATCAAAAGCGGTCCCGGAACCGAAATTGAGAACGAGACTAGGGTCGAAAACGAGTGTGGGGACGGAATCGGAATCAAAAGTGTGACTGGGGTGGGAATAGAAAACGATAACGGGATTTAAATTGACATCAATCTATACAAAAAAAAGGAAAAAATCATTCTACGTCCATACTGACGCAGCTGCGGGCATTAACCATACGGACAAGTCACCCACAAAAACGTGCAGAACGACGTCTGCCAGGCCGGCTGGTTACTTATTAATTACAGGAAAACCTGCAATAACTTTTTGGTTTTTAAAAGTAAGGTAAAGGACATATTCATTGTACAGAACCCTCGCCACTTGTATTCACGATTGTCCGGTTTGATTTTTACACGGTAGAAGTCTTAACCTCGTCAGTATTGCTATTGGAACCGTGAAAGAAACAAAAAAACAATATACAGATGTGATGTGCTCGTCGTGCGTTGCAATTTATAAAACACAAACGTCACGCACGACTGCCACAATTTTAAATGTTTTATTTTGTAAAGGGAAAAAGTTCTGTATTGATTCCATATACCCTATATATATATTTCGCTATTATAATATATAACTTTGCAATAATTTTGTACATCATTAATTTTCGATTTAAAAAACTGCGAAAATTAAAAGGTTCTACAAATAATTACGCAGATGTTAATACTGGGGTTATATTCAATTACTATATTACCATATATTTAAAATGAGTAATTCCCAAACCGCTAATATGTTATAGTATAGGGCATCATGTATGGGTATAATAAGGTAATGTGTCCTATCAATACCCTATCCATACCCTATGTGGATAGGGTATTGTGGATAGGACAGTAAGTACGAGTTAAAAGCCCGACCGCTTGACGATATATGTTTTTCCCAATTCAGATATTCAATATACCAATCATCACTCGTTTTACGGGTCAAGAGAAACACACTGAAACGTGCATAACATAGAGTGGTCACCAGAACCCTCAGCACGATTCCTCTAATTGTACGGACACACTATACGCCCTACCGGTGACTATGGTCTAGGGAGCGAGCGGGGATCTGCAAGTTGATCATTATACGAGGTATATTTGATACCTCCTTCAACAGGTAATTTTACCTTTTCTAATTTTTTTTTTTATTTTATTCAATGTGTTTCACCAAACAATATCAAAACGGTAAAAAAATTATATTTATTTTGATATTTGGTATAATCTTTGGTACATATATATGTGTGTTTCGGAACATAGTCAGGACTTCTGATGGCATAGCCAGCATAGGCATCATGGCTGGCTATGATGACATAGCCAGCTGAATCGTGGGCTACACCCTTTGGCTCCATTGTTTATGGTTCCTCAGACAGAATAAATATACACTATATAGAAAAAAAATGTGTCTTAGGAAGTATATACTAAGTTATTGTCATACATAAAGTAAGCTGTATACACACACAATCACAGACAATCCTTTGCCACGCTAATTCATATTGAATCATATTAAATCGCGAACCAACAGTTTTGATATGCTCGCGCGCACACGTGCGTGTCGCTCTTGTCGCCTTCTCGAACGCCCGCGCCGCCGCCGCACATCAACTTGTCCAGGCGTTCCTGTGTACATCTGAATTACCAGAGTTCGCTTATACAGAATATTTATCTCCGACATACATATATATTAAATCAATACATCGCGATGTATCAAATTTTATGTCAATACATATATAACCGAAGGAATGGTACACGGACACACAGACACGGCCAGTCAGACCGAAGCTAATGGGGGTCGCTGGCTGGCTAAGGAACCTTAAAAATCGACTATTCGTTGCGGTCGAAGTACTGTAACGAAAAAAAAATAGACAATCACCTCAGTACACTGTTCAGCAAGCGAAGATGAACTTCTTTATACTGGCACTTTTCTCAGTATATAAAAAACCCGACCAAGAGCATGCAGGACCATGCCAAGTGTAGAGTTCCGTAGCCATTACACAAAGAAATGCACTACAGATGAAATTTTTTATTAGTTTTGTATTGAGAAATTTTGGATAGTTATGAGTATACTAACTCTTTTTCCAATTTGAAGAAGTATATAATAGATTTTTATATTTAATTATATGGCACTTACGTCTATTTGTTCGAAATAGATGAATGTATTTTGAACGTAAGCGGATATCCGGTTATATTCAAAATAATTTTCGTTGAAAGTACTTTTGTAATTTTTTCACAGTTTTTAAACATACTCTTTAAAAAATAGAAGGGGAGGACACAATTTCTGCTACTTTCGGAACGATTATTCCCGAAAAAATTACGTAATCAGAAAATTTATCTAAGAACTTTAAAATTTTTGTAAAAGAACTATCCAAATATGTACCACACGTTGAATGTTTCCGAAAAAAAATATTTTCATCTTCTGTTACATGTATAGAGTGCCCCCCCTTAAAATATTTATATTTGTTATCTAACTACCAAAATAAATAGCGGTTTATACAAGACTCCTACACTATAAATGTCATCTATATAGATCTTGTAGTTTTCGAATAAAATGCCTGTGACACACGGACAGACGGACAAGACGAAACTATAAGGGTTCCGTATTTGCCGATTCGGCTACGGAATCTTAAAAGCGGTATAGTAGCAAAGAATTGTACTAGAGAGTAAAAGGGGTGGTAGTTCTAAATACAGCTCTTTGATAAACTAAAAAAAGAGCGGTGGTAGCTCGGTGGGCAAACGAGTTACTTACGAACCAGAAAGGTCCGCGTTCGCTTCCTAATCACGGGCGGGATGACCGATGAGTTTTTAAGTAATATCACACCACTCTATCTGTGTATCGGACAGTGCGTTAAGCCGTCGGCCTTAAGGCGCGGCCGTCGCGGCGGTGGCAGCAGTCGTTAACGCTCCCGGTCTAAACTAACCCGACCCTCAGTTCCTCCGCCTGAAGTAAAAGTATGGTACGAGTGAGGTGAGTAAAAACTGAAACGACGTACCGAAGGAATTTCCGTTCGTTTCCCATGCAAATGGTTATATTTTTAAGCGGCAAAATTCCTTTGCCGCCCATCCTCCGAACTAAAAGGCACAAATTATATATGCGCTAACGGCCAAAAAGGAAGCAAAAACGACTCCGATCAACGCGTGCGCCGCAACGCGACTGGTTATACCAGAATAGATGTCGAATTATGTATTCGGACGTGCTAGGAACCGAACATTCCGATAAACACATTTCTGCTGCACGCTTCAGTTTCTAAACTAGAATCAATAAGCTTTAAAAAAAAAATCAAATTGACGTCATGAAAAGAAATATAATAAAAAAATTTCATTACAATATCATTATTTGTTTTAACATAGTTACTATTCCAACTATTTGTTATCACATTTTGTACACTATTATATTTCAATAAAAGTTTAAAGGCAGTATACCATTCAACAAGTGTACTTATTGTACACCTCTGAGAATAGATTAAATCAAGCGTCAACGCGGTGCTGTTCCGCCGCTGTATCGTCACGCTTTAATTGCTGGATGTAATTGCTACATATAGAGCAACTGTGGGCGGAATAACGGCAACAAATCGCCGACACTTGTCTCCGTTATCTATTTGTATACACATACATCTATCTATATATACTGACCGAATTGGTGGCATACTCAAAAAGAGCTAAATTTTAAGCGCCCGAAACCGACGGGCTTGCATGAAAAGATTGATGGATGTCGGTGAGGCGAGAGGTATGAGTATATACAAAAGTGCAAATGTAGTCTCTGCCTACCGTTCTGGAAAACAGGCGTAATCTTATAATAATGATAACAAAAATATATGTAATTTTGATCGTTTAGAACTTGCTTTAGTTTCGAATATTAATATACTATATTTGCATTGTATATATATGAAACCAATAACTAGCCACAAAATATTTAACTGCAAAAGTATTTTACATAACATCAAGGATTTGTTTATTCCAATAAATCCTGAAAAGAATTTGAATGGCTATTAGTGTAAAGAATGTCTATTAAAATATTTAAAAAAAAATCTAGTTATAAAAAGAAGTTACAAGCCTATTTGTAGAGAAAAAAAACATCGGGTAAACGACCTTTTACCTTGGAGTGAATTTAAGCTAGATTCGCTATCCCTTTTCACAGCGTCAGGAAAGAGCGAGACGGGCAGATACAAAAGATGACGGTGTGGCCAGCGAGCACCGTAAAACAATTTTTTAACAATCCGACACTAATAGATATGAAATTGAGTATTCTCTGGTTGAGAGACCTAAGGTTTGTTTGTGTAGTGCACAGAAATTTTTCCGAATTTTCTGAATACACAGTTCAGATTTTTATAATAATCTTGATAGTTTTACGGGATGCGTAAGAAAACCTTGTATTTGTATAACCAATTTTATATAACCACTATAAATTGAATTTAGACCTAGAACAAATTTTGAAAGAATGGATTTATCAAAAATAATAAAGCACATTTTGAAGTTATGCTTCTTTTGGCGCGTTATGAAAAAATGATGAAAATGATTTTTTATCGGGCTGACACGAATACTTATTTATAGTATGAAGTTTTCGCAAGCGATTTAGCGAACAGCTTCAAACCACCCCAAGTTGATGTGTCAAACGTTCGAGCTGGAGGAGTTGTTCTCAAGTTTCCTGTCACCAAGTAGGTGACCATGCATCCCCGAGGTATATACTCTCGCACTCCTCGCCATCCTTCTGCTTTGTAGATTTCCTACTGTCAATCCCATAGGCGATAATTCACACCCCCCGCAATCTATCTCAATGACGAGTAATTCTATAATTTTCAAATTGGGCTCATTTGAATCGGTTATAAGATAAAGAAATTATTGGCACAGGTTGATTTTCGCGCGTTATGAAAAAAATATTAGTGTCAATTTTTATCTGGGTAACACGGAAACTACAGTATGAAGTTGGTCGCAAGCGTTTTAGCGAGCAACTTCTGACTTCAGGCACTCATGTGCCAATACAGTTACTACCGGAAAATATTATGGCAGTCGACATAATTTAAAAATAACCTTAACATATTCCAATGTCGGACTTAATAATTGTTAAGTAAGTTAATTGTTTAACGAAAAGATTAAATTTTTATTATACTTTGTATTAAAAAAATGTATAAATTTATTTATTATTTGAAATTTAAATTATACTTCATCAATCATATTAAATATTCTACTCCCTTCCTTCTATTATTTTATTGTAATTATTTACATGCATTTAACAACAATTTTCAAATTACGCCGAAGAAGTACATCTTCTCATACATACATAAGGGCACACACTGTAGTCTTTTTGTATAGAATTTAGTTTTCAATAAAAACTTGTTTAACTCATGCTTGTACATTAGTTTATTAATGAGTTATAATATTCCAAATCTAGGACAAAATATTGATAGTTGAACAAGCTTATTATTTCATCTTTCTACAATTATTGAACAGGGAATTTTGAAAAAAAAAAAACCAAGTATTTATTTCAAATCAGTCACACGTATAATCTTAAAGAGATATATTACACGTCACGTATACAGTATGCGAGCGCTAGTCGCCCAGTGGTCAACTAACTGGCTTTCGAAGGCACGTAATGGATTCGGTTTCCGACCGCAGGCAAATCGACCGTCGACCGTCGACTGTTACAGCTTAACTTGACCACGTCATTTGTTGACGTTCTCCCGAGTTTCGTTTCAGGAAAGCTAATTCTATACCGTCCGACGGTACCCGGTAATTGTAGCACTTGCGAAATGAGTAAAGTAATAACAACGAGAGAGTTTTGTTGCGATATCGGAACTGATACGCTGAGTTGCATATTTTTCATATTATGTTAAGAAATATGCAATCATAAAGCCGGCCAACCGCGAACTGGACAACATAGAGAGGGTTTCGTACGAAAAATTATCGCGTTATTTCGCAATATAGTTAAGCAACACATTTACGCGTATCCTTAATAATTCATAAATTAATAGTTTTCGTTTAAGTTTTTCCATAAACTTGTGAATGAGGCTCTATATTCCACTTTTTTTTTAATTTTGGTCCCAGTACTTTCGAAGATATGGGGATATGTTCCATTTTTACATATTTTATCTCAAAGAAACATTTTAAAATTACATATGTGTGTGTGCGTGCGTGTGTAGGTGTGTATGACACATTTGATTTGTCACATGGAGCATTCGACTAAAGCTTTTGCTTAGCTATCTAACTGACCCGACAAAATTAACTACAAAATTAGAATTCATGTAGCGTATGAATGAATTGAAGTCATTCATTCAATTCATTCATACGCTACATGTTCATGATCGAGTCACCTAATTCTGAATATGTAAAAAGTTATGACAGACAGACACGAGGGTGAACGAAGAGATGCTCTTGCAAGTGTTCCGTTTTTTCATATGTTTTATGGAACTCTACGAACAATGGTCTCCGATCGGTTGGTCCGTCGGTTTCAAATCAAAAGGATGCTGACCGCTGGCGGCGATATCGTGGCGGCCGACGTCGTTACTTCGGTCACGGCGTAGGCCTTAACCAACCGACGTGGAGATCTAAGGGCCAAGGGCCGTATCAACAAACCTCGCTCAAATCCTGCGCCATCTCAAGAAGTGACGTGGAAGCGAGGCATACAGTATTTTCTATACCGAAACAGTACAACTCTCAGCCTTTTCTGTAGCTTTGTCTACGCTCAATATGTAACGCGCACTTAAGTGTGCTTTATTAATAATAATTAAGTCCCTAATAAGTTATAAACATGAGCGCGCCTGGGCAAGGGTGCGCGAAGGCCTCAACACCCATCATATATGGATGCCATTCTTATGGATGGATGTAAGTATACCCACGGAGTACATGTGCGTGATAGACATGTGGATGGTGGATGTTAAATGAACGCGAGCCATCTCTGTGTATATAGGTGTGCGGTAGATACGAATGGATGTTTAATGAGCACGCGCACCCACGGGTTCCTGTAAAAGCTGGTGCTGATGGTTGTGGGAGTGTGTGCCCTGCAGGGAGAGGACAAACACCCTATCATCAACTTAAATGACACAAGAAAAAGAAATACCGTAGTTTGCAGACAGTCTAAACGAATGCCTCTTTAAATATAGATTACATTTTTTCCAACTCCCACATAAACGAATAGTAAGGAAGAAATATAAACGAAGATGGCTTCCGTGCGCGTGTAATCACTGCCAGCTACTTCGGTGTTAAGGAACAAATAGTATTTGCGTGATGAGACTTGCTTACAAAATTACCGTTTGTTTTTAACGCAATCAGATTTATCTGTTCATTCAGTTTAAAATCATATTTTTTTACGGTTAGTAATAACAGTTTGTCAAAGTATTTCAATTGTTATTTACTTCACAAAAGAACCTGTATTCAAATTAGAACGACCCTCGTCAATATTTTCAAAGCCTATAGACGGTCATGATGTATCCTTGACATTTCAAGTGTCTCGAGTGATACTTATCTCGACAGCGTTATATACTCGCAGTACAGAGCGAGATCGATATTAAGTGAGTTTCGTTTGACATCGACGACGGATCGTGAGCGGAACAGAGACGCGGATTCATATCGTGACACAATAGCGATTTTATACACGAAATACACGAAAAATCAATTCACTCGAGCTTTCTACCTCACTCTAATTTATGGATTGCTAGCTGCCTCCACGGCTCCACCCGCATGGACGTTGAATGACTTCCTTCATCATTCACATCGACAGATCTGAATGCCATGCGTCATCCCGATATTTTCCCGCTTTCGATTTCGGTCCTTTCTCCGTTTTTAATTTCGTTTCTAGTTCCGATATATATTCCGTTTCTTTCCATTATATATATAGTTAATCCGTGATTCCGCCCGCGTGCACACACAACGAATTCTTCGTTCTTTTACATCGATTGATGACGTGATTCCATCTCGATATCGTTCTCGATTCCATACTATAATAAGCCATATTCATTCAACGAAAACACACGTCACACCGCAAATATTTGTCATAAAACGCCCACTTTCGCTCTTAAACACGATCCCGGTCCTGCTCGCGATTTCAATCCCGAACCGATATTTAAGTCGATCTCTCTTGTACATTGTCCTCAGCGATAATCAATCGGCAAAAGTAAAGAATGTCTTCTACAATCACGCAAGCAAAGTCGTGAACAAAAGTTAGTATCTTTATTAATCATAGCTTATATGTTATTCTGATCCATAAACGATATTATTGTACCGTTTCAGATAATTCTGTTCAGCCGTTAAAACCTGACTGAGTAACAAACATACAAACTTTCATAATATAATATTAACAGGATATTTGCTACATCACAGGAAAGGTTTAGAAAATAGTTTAAATAATTTTCCGCAGATAGTGTTGTACATTCTCATTAAAAATGATATTTTCAAAACTGTTATTAAAATCGTATAGTTAGTGTAATGCATTTGTATTTTAAAGCACAAGCGTGTCGCACATACCTATAACTTATTATCCACTACATCGCACCTAACTAATAGCTATGATAGTTAAGCGTACTTAACATTTGCTATCACTAAATAAAGAATATATTTATAGCTAATGTTAGCGCAGCAAGCACGCAATTGGAACGTTCGCTAGTAATGGAAGACACTCGAAAGGCTAAGAAAGTAATTTAAGGAATTATGAGAATTTTTATTTATGTTTGCTCCAGTCACTGCGATAGTTGGCGGCGTTCAACTCGATCTATGCACGAGACGCGGTCCAAATAGCTCGGGAGCTTGCCTTACATGTTTAATTGTTACATGGTGCGGGCTATCCAATTGATAAGAACATAGATCAGGGTCGGATGTAAGCAGACGGTCATTAGCATGACTCACGGGCCGGGTCTAGGTGGACCACAGATAGTGACTGCCTGTCCCGAATGGACCTCGACTATTTATCTCCCCTGACTCAAAGACTGGATCCACCCTTGACATCGTTGATATACTAAAGCTTCTTTATCGCGATGAACAGAGCGGCAGACGATATCCGCCATATCAGATGAATTGTGACGTCATAATATCTACAATAGTTTTCAAGTCTAAAAATTCTAGCAACCCTATCGGTATTCTAGACTCTAGAGCTCATCTAGAAATACGTCCAGTAACCATCATCTGATGAACACCGCGAATAATAGATCTTTTCATCACAATTAGATAATTTTTTTTTGTTTCCTCACCATTTACAACCTCCATAAATATTGTGAACAACACAGCGCCTAGCCGCCACGCGCCGCGCGTGCGCCATATCCGAGCGGCCATGTTGAAAATTTTGACAGTTCGATGTGTGTCATTCGTTCACTCACATCTGTCAACACGGAACGATCTGTTCACAAACCACTTAATCTTTGACGTTCCTGATCACTTTCTTCGAGAGATGCACTGTGCACTTCACACATTTCATACTGTATCTATTCGGCTTACACCCTGTTAGTACCTGAAAATAAACAGAAAATATGTAAATATAATTTTGTAATGCAAAAAGAATTTATATCATTGTTTTTACGTATTATCCGTATATGTAATAGGAAAATCTGACTGATTGAAGTTCTAAAAGCATGTAATCTTCCACGAGATATGTTTATTTAACGTATGGTATCACCAAGATTTGTTTACAAATTTACTCATAATGAGGTAAACTAAAGGATGAAATTTTTATGATTTGTCTAATTTTTGAAGTTATAAATGTGGAAAAGGGTATCTAAGTTCATACTTAGTAAAGTTTACTCTTTTAATTTTTATTTTATAACGCTATTGAAAATTCAATTCCTAAAAACTCAAAAGGATTATGCACGCGATTAAGAAAAACACGGTTCATATAAAAGTTAACGCCACATTATATCTATAATTTAAGGTATATAGGTATACAAAGAAATTTTATAACGTTCTTAACGAACGTTTATTATTAAGAGCAGGACCCGGTTCAAAAACGGGAGCGTAACTGACATAAAAGTCAATAGAGGTCATGATCGAAATGTGCAGCAGGACCGAGATAGGATGGGATTGATATCGAGAACGAGACCGCCATCGGCATCACGATTGAATGTCACGGTACGGGATGGATCAGCATTCAAGGATCAAGGACAAGCGCTATGTCCACGAGGACATCTAATAAAATGGAGACCTGTATCGGCGTTTCCTTGTCTCCCAGCTGCGTCAGGTTTTTTTCTTTATCATTTCACTGCCATAAAGATTTTTTTTTATATCGAATTGAGGGACTTGATCCTTTGGCGCGCTGGTGTGACGCGTGTCACGGGCTCGCTGGGATGATGTTCAGTAAAACAATATAATCTACGTCATACCTAATGCGCAAGTCGGAATGTAAGCTTATATGAATATACAAATATATGAATGCGTGTTTACATATTTATGTTTCTTAAATAATTCTTCCCAAAGAGTTAGTAGATAATAAATAAGATACTGTGAAAATCCCTCAAAAAAATAAAGATGAAGATTTTTTAATGAACTTAATAAAGGAATTTTCTTATACAACAATCGATTACAAAAATATTACCTTAAAAACTTAGGGTTACTGATTTCAATACGAGATTTTTTAACTCTAGTATTAAAATTTTGGAATCTTATAAACAAAATTCCTATTATATAATAGACGTCCTATTCCTTTTAAAAAGGTCGGCCACGCACTCCGACTCCCCAGGCTTGCGAGTATCCATGGGCGGCGGTGATTACCTACTTCCTGGTGTTTCGCGTGCTGCTTGACTAGGTACATGGAACAAAAATATAGAAATAACTTGCAAGAAACATGAAGAGTCGCGGGACTAAATTATCTGTGTATCGCGGTGCTTCTGCTAATCGGCCCGTATGACCGCAAGGTGGAAGGGCCATGAGAGGTGGTGGGTTGTACCCTAGAATGCCAAAAAAATATATTGGCACTGGATTGTACTATTAAAAATAGCACTGCATAATTCAAACAACTCAGAATATACCAAAAATTTGTTAACTTTCGCTTATATAAGTATGTGTTCATATCGCATTTGGAGCTCAATAGCGGTGGTTATGCAACATAAATTCACATCCAGCAATTGCCACTACACTCATACTTCAAACGTAATATGCGGGTCGGTAATCTATGAGATTTATACGGGATCGATACCGGTATAGAAATAAACGTACAAGTTAATGTCATTCCGACATCGAGCGCATAATACGAGCCTCGTCGATTCTTTCCCGAGTCGACATATTTACAGAGAGAAGCCGTTACAACCGACCGCTACGTTGTGGGCATAGAGTAGTCGATTCACGCATGGCCTGCGCGCCCGCAGCCGGCATACTAATGCACGCCGGTCCACTTGGCGCACGCAACGGGAACGCCGACGGCCGGCCGAATGACGGAGCTGCGCCGGCTACTTTCCCCGGCAGGCGCGACGTTCCTGGTCACCCAACGATTTTGACCATCAGAAAGCATATCCATATAGTACGTATGGATTAAATTTCTTACATTGAAGTGATCAAGCTTCTCTATCATCTAGAACGATGTTAAAACAGTATAAGTAAGTTAAACTCCTTAATTTCAAATAATGAAGATTAAGAAAATGTGAACAGGCTACATTCTATATCAATAGAATTGACAAGTTTCTTAAGCAAGCCAAATTCACATTCCATAAGATAATTTAACTTTCTTAACCCTCTGACACCACTACAAATAGTATGTTCAAATTAATTCTACGTTCCTTAAGTAATGATGATTAAGAAACTGTGCGCAGGTTAAATTCCCTGCTACTAAAATTGACAAGGTCCTTGACCGCCTTAAACCACGTTAAAGTAGAATGAGTAAACGACATTATCAACCCATAAAGTGACCAAGGTTCTTGACCATCTTACAACAGCACAAAAAGTCTGAGTAAATCAAAGAGATTTAAATTAGACATAAATAACATAATTATAGAGAGGGGGCTGGCAATATTTCTGTACAAAAACTTCGACATCGCGCGTCGCTAACTGTCGCCGAGTCTCTATACTGCACGACTCGGTGCCTATTATAGGTCACAAAATCGCAAAGCGCGATATCAATTCATTGGAAATGTTGCCAATATCCACTTTATGACTACATTGTGTAAATCTCTTTGACCTATATACGAATATTATAAAAGGAGATTTACGTTTGTCCAGAAATTGTTACCTAGATATCGTTGTTGTATTTTTGTTGTAGAGATGTCAACAATCATCACCAGTTGTGACATCCTGAAATACAATGAAGGAATATCGCATTCCATGTGCATCAAGTAACCTAATAAGCCAATCTTCTCGATTAGACATTGTCACTCGAGTGAGATAGACAAATCAAAAGCTGACGGATGTAATCCCTCTGGTGGGACGTTCGTGAACCCGTGCAATTCTGGTTCGGGGCCTGCATCGGACGAATTCCCATTGCGTAACCATTTTGAGGTAGTGACCGTTTAATTATTCACACGCTGCCATTACATGCAAATGTCATCGATAACGGAACACCTTTTGGTATGTGTGTCAGCGTTGCGCGGGCGCACCTAACACGCCGTTAGAATTTGTGTTGATCGACGTAAGCGGCCACGTCGGCTGGTAAACATGTACAGGCGGAGAGAGAGTTAGGCGATGAGTTGTGTGTGTTTGTGACGATGTATATACTATGATTAAGTACGAGTACCTCGAGTGCCCAAGGTCCTGTACGATATAAAATCTAGAGTTTTGCCGCAACATACTTTAGAAGAGGCGATTTGATTACATAGACCACAGATCTCTTTTTTATAAATCTTCCAAAGTATCGTACTGAATCCACTTCTTATTAGCATTTAGTTCTTTTTATTGTTTTTAAGATATTCTCAGCCGATATTCTTCCCTGAGAAGATTCTGATAGATTAGGTCAGGTTAGGAATTCCATCAAGAAATAGTATTGGGATATTAAAATATTTTAAGGAATAAATAAATAGAAAAAAAATAGGAATTCGAAAAAATAAAAAAAAAATGTATTTTTTATTTAATTACTGACCACATTAATGTTGAGATATCATGAGACTAACACAGCAATGCATAAACTTCTACCGGATTGACAACATACGCGTTATTTATTGTTGACTTTCGTTATGAATTTAATTGACAACTGACGACAAACTAAAACAATGGTCATCCAATGATCAAGTGACTAGCTTCAAACTAGAACACATCTGATTCAAACTCTGACAAAAAAAAAAAGCGATCGAAGAGTTTACTACTTAAAAACCACTTGTCCCATCAATCCAAGAACAAGTACTGGTCTCGATCAAAGTTTACCGCACAGGTGACAACGGCCAGCTTAGCAGCGCGCAACCCTTTAGGGACCCCGCCGACCCAAAAGCGCCTCGTTCTAGTCGCTGACCTGATGCCTATTAGAAAATCGCATGACTTTGACCATCCTCAGTAAAGGTATTTTCGAACATACGAGATTCATCACAATACTTTCGTTCGCCGTCAAATCGAAATACTTTCTCGACAAGCACCATCACAGTGGTGGTGATAAGACCTCAATGGTCTAAACGGTGTAGGACCTACGCCGTGCGAAGGGCGTTGGTATGTTCCAATCGGATTGTGTTCCACCTTTTATTACCTACAGGAGACACCGCTATCTCAGTAATTACGATCAGTTTGAAACGACTCGTGACGTCTGAACGTTGAGTCGGCCTGCCGAAGTTATGAGAAGTGGAATTTTTCGCCGATTTTGCTATTAAAAATTATTCAGCTATAGAATGATAGCTAATTAGTTCTCAGAAACAAGTTAATGTGTGGTTGTTGTGGCAGGTTTTAAGGACCGCACAATCGCTCCAGCAATCTTTTATTACTTCATATTAAAGAGTTTGTACCTTTAACCCGGTCGAAAGATGCTAAGCATCGTCGTAACTAATGCGGTGATAACGTCCCGAGCCGACAGCTTAACGTACTCTTCGACGTACAGCGAATGGTTGAAATAATCGTGATTCGATTCCGAAACTTTTGATTTGAACACAACGCTCTTAACCACTGACCCATCACCCCAGAACGGTAACGATAATAGAATCAAACACATAAAACGATAAGCTCTGGTGAGTTCTTTGGTGTTGCGCGTGTCCATGGGTAGCGATGATCACCTAATATCTGGTAGCTCGCAAACCCGTCACGAGACATAAACATCACGAGATGGCCGGTCTTCTATTAGACATGAAAACCTGATACAGAACACAAGCCACCGCTGGTTGGCGGTGACCCAGCATCGCGCATCGCAGAAATCTAGGTGAGAGGCTCGTTTTGAGCAAAAACAATCAAATTGCTGAAACTAAAATGGCTGTAATATTATAGGGAACCGAAGAAGATTTATAATATGGCTGATAAATAAGCTCAGAATCAGTCAGCGGGCGACATAAAGAGATATGCTCAGAATTTTTTTGCGAAGTAAAATCCAGAATGAGATAATCGACAGAAAAACTAGAGTAACCGACGTAGCTCACAAAAGTTGGATAACGGGTAACCCAAGGCCATTAATCGTGGAAATCTGGAGGGGATTCCCCCTATCCGGTGATGGCCGTCAAATATTCGTCTACGTAAGCTAACCCAGTTTCATTATAAAACGCCTTATGATTCACGCGCCTCCACCTCGACGAGAGATTGCGCAACTTGGTGAAGTTACAGCGTCCGGTTGCAGCAACCGGCGCGTCGCCCCGGACGACGAGCGTGGTGACTGTACCTTCTTTTGTCACACGCCATATATTACGGAACTATTTGATATTTACAAAATAGAAAAAGATACGACTATACATTTAAAAAAAAAAGCAGTTACAGCGCTAAATGTTGGTGTAGACTTGCATAGAAATTGAAAAATATTATAGCAATAAAAATATATTACGACATACAGTCAAAGATAAAATTAACATAAGGCGATTTCATTTTAGAAAATTTTTATTATTTAATACGCGGATCTTTTCTACACATCGTATTTCAAAATGAAAACGTGTTTTGAATTCGAAAGAGAGGATATAATTTGTGTGATTATAAATCTATATAAATAATTAATAATCCGTTTGTATTTTTGGCTACGCTATTTTAGAATATATATATATTTATATCGAACCTATCCTAGTCCCGCTTTCGGTTCAGCTTTACACCCGATGCAGTTTCTGTTTTTGTTCTCATTTCCTCTCTCAATGTTTGTCCCACTTCCGACCCCTATTGCCGCCCTCGATCCCGATCCCACTCTCGCTTTCGATTCCGTTCCTATCATGATTTCTTTCAGGATTGTTTCCTCAATCGATCCCCATTTCCAAGCGTCGATAGTTTTGTAGTTCACAATTTATGTTTCTAGACAATAGGTATCACAACCGCACTGCGTGCGATCCGATGTTGACTGCTTCAATAATTATTTATCACGCAAAACAATGAAAATTACGACACAAAATAAGAAACGTCCTTTTGTTTTTTTTTCCTTTAAAACCTCAAACATCTCTAAAAACTCCCACATCGGATCCTTTCCGGAATCACTAAAAACATTAACCTCACGACCGTCCATTCACTGAAATACATCCGGCCGTGTAAATGACGAACAAGACTGCGAGAGGAAACATCATACTTGTCGAGAATTCAACGTACCCGCGTCAAAAATAAAAAAAATGTGAACAGCAATGGAACAAGCTACACTCGCGCGGTATGAGGGTGAAGTTAAAACGGCTTCACGTTTTGTTAACACTTGATTTCGCCTTCCATGTGATTTGCTTACCGCGGGCTAAATATGAAAATTGATTCTTGAGGAATCACCTCCAATAAATTAATCTCTCATACATATGCCATACATTATTTTGTACAATAAAAAAAATAAGCGTACATAGCATTTATAAAAAAAGTGGAATACAATGGTTATAAAAAAAAACATCTACAATATAAATTGTTGGCAAAGAAAGTAACAACGAGATTTTGAATCTTTTTTTTCGCCAGCAAGGGTGCTATACGGAATTCAAATTTAAAATAGATAAATATGTAAAGAAAACTATAATTTTCTTTCCTTTAAATGTTCCCGCGCATCAAGTGTCATCATGACAGATCGCGACACGGATATTTATTGCTGTTTAATTAAAGACAGTTAGTTTTTGCTAATAGAAAGCTTAGAACCGTAATTGTGATTTGTGAATCGACATTGTGATCAATAACATTAAATGTCGTTTCTTTTCTTACAGGTAAAGTTTTTGTTATTGTTTTATTGTTAATTGTTACGGTTTATGTATGTGAATCACAAATGTAACCTGATAGAATAAATCTTTTCTTACAGAGTAACTCAGTTGTGTTTTGGTTACTAAACGGTGTCGTCCATATCACCAGGGAGAGAAAATAATATCTTATAAATATATACATATATTAAGGACATTTTTTTCGTTTGTCTGGATATTATTTAAAAAAGTACTAAAATTATCGTATCGATATGGGATTTTGACCGTTAGACGTGGAATCGTTTGTGCTTAGATGATTTTCGGTTAATTATTCTAACAGTTTCATACACCCATCGCCGTTTCTTTTTTTTTTACTCCCGTAAATCATAAAGCTAGCATTAAATACGACCGCAGTAAAAGCAGAGCTCCACAGAATGATCACGCGCAGGCTCATAAGTTCACGCGAGGTACCTCTGTAACTGGATCGTCGTTAAGTGTCAATCAAGCAGATGATAAAAATTATAATGCCTCTCCCGATACACCCTTAAATACGCAATATCTCAAATTATTTATACTTTGTAACTAGAACCAAATGTTATTTCCCTATGAGATATTCATAGTACACTTTTATACCCTATAACTTAAATTTCACAAGCGGTTTAGTAAAATATGATGACCTCTCATTTGGGATTCCCCGAACTCATAGCAATAAAATACCAAAAAAAAAGGTTTGGTGCTTTTGTTCAATGTATTGTCTTTGTAACGTGCAATCGCAAAAAAACTTTCAAAGTAACAGAAATGTATACCTTACGTTTGTTTATATTTGAGCTCGTCGAGTCGAAAACTTATTAACTCGAAGTTTTTAGCAATTCCCTTGAAATTCTAATTATCTAGAAACCACTTTAGCTCACTTTGTGTCTATAAAATGGTAGGGCGTTAGATAGACACACTTTTGCTTTTAGGAGTAAGGACCACCGCGTACACTGCGCGGGCGCCGGGACCGGTTCCGCCTGGCTAGTATTAAGGTTGAAAGAACCTGTTAGGTCTTACAGACCGACTGACCTACAATCGTGTATACTTGGAAAAATCCGGCCAAGCGCGAGACGGACTCCATCACAGTGGGTTCCGCAAAATTTATTTGTGTTGTGTATTTACTGAAAAAATATGTTTTCTATTATTCAACTCGGAATACCGCGAGCTCAACACAAACTTGGTTGGGTATATATTATTTTTCTTTTCTTTACTTTGTTAAATGATCACACCAAGTTCGACGTTATTTTTAAGTTCGATGTTAGGTTAAAACATCCAACCACTTATATGACGACTAATATTTTCATTCATGTTACACATTTTGAGATAACCGCTATAATAACACAAATTCTTCGAAAATATCTACTCGCTACCTATAACACAAGCGGCATAGCTAGTGCCTTAAAGGTCTACCTGTTTGGCGATCTTTGGACACGGCACTTATTTGATACGACGCCCCCGTTTAATTGATGGATATCAGATGTGGTTGCAGATCAAAACATCACGGTTTCCCATAATCTTAAATCACGCGCAACTATTTGCACATTTGGCAACTATAAGGCCATTAAGGAAACACTTGTTGGAGTTTACTTTTTAAGAATCGATTTTCGTATATAGCCCGCGGTACGTCAATTAGATGGGGAGCAGAATCGAGTGTTAATAAAAAGCGAAGTCGTTACGTTGCCGATCCGCACAAATATTTGCGAAATTTGTACTGAACGCTTGTTTTCCTTCCATTGCTGAGTTATAGATGTTTTATTTGTAACGTGAATAAGTTAAAACTTCTATGTATATATATGATATTATACGTTATTGCCATTGTCATCGATCGTTTAATATGAGCTTGGGAGTTTCAAAATTTTATTTCGTAGCATGGTTTACTTATATAATACGTTTTATCAAATAAATACAAATATAAGTATATAAATGCTTTCATTATTATAAGATACTTATTCATTTACCCCCTTTATCTCATATATATATATATATATCGCACGGCATTCGATCTCAAGGAATAAACTTCAGTTAAACGACGGAGTTAACATTTTATTTTTAATTGTCCACAGCTCAAACAGAATTGCATTCGCGGCTGCAGTTTGTGATGCAATTATCATTGTATACATTTAAATACAATAAATAAAAATAAATTCACTACTCAGGTGGTTGATACTGGATTTGGGATAGATCGACATCGAATAAGATATATCTCAGGATTAGTAGAATAGTTCTGCGCCTGCGCCGAATTGCAGATGATTACGTAACCATCCTAATATTACACTAGTAAGGTAAGTCATCTAGAGATGTTTATCTATGTTATGAAGAGAGAAGTCCTGACGAATGGCAGACCGACTTATGAACCGGGGATGAATTTACCGGAATCAGAAATAAGAGGTATTTCTGAGGTATTACTTTTAGATGTACGGGATACAAGAAGATAGTGGTACTTTTCGCGATAGGTCTTTTTAGACACCCTCTTCGTAAAGTGATGAACTTAGGTGCAAAGTTATATGTACAAACTTGTATGAACAACAAGTACGTCGCTTTTTGAATTTAAGAAGCGAAAAATTTCATTACAACTTCCGCTCATCAATTCAAAACTACGTGTTTCTTTGTTTGTTTGTGGGAAAACAACTCTTAAATTGTTAAAATAAGAACGGAGCAGTATTTAGGTTTACATCTTAGTGTCATCATTTCTGTAATTAAAAAAAATATATTATAAAAAAATAGCACGCATTTCGGATAGAAATTAAAATTGCCATGTTCGAGGACTTTTGAAATATTTATTAAACCTTAAATGGAAAAACCGTCCAAGTGCGTCTCGGGCCACGCACAATGCAGGGTTCTGTAGTAGCCCGTCACAATACGGGGTCTTAGAAGGGCGCTTCGTTCATGTTTAGTACCATGAACACTTGAATATTGAGTTCATGCTTTAAGAGCTAATAACGTCTAAAAACGGACCCACATGATTTTCCATTTGCATAATTTTATTTACGAATTTAAGTTTGTAAGCCTGTTTTATACAATTAACAACTTCATCTAAGTATTCTAAGTAATCTCCAATGAAATTTGTACGAATTCTGTTTTATACTTTTCCATGTATATTGTATAAGTTGGCACATATACAAAAGGGAACCGTTTAGCTGGCCGGCAAAGGGCAGTTGGCTCTTATAAGAATCGGCAATTTAAAGCCTAATATTTCGATCCTTAAATCTGACTGACCCGCAATATCTTTCAACAACCAATGACATCACACCATAGATAAACGAGATAAAAGTCATTCCCGCTTTACATGCAGACGACTTATTCTATGATTTATAGAAGTGTATTATATTTTTGGATACATTTTATGATTGTGTATCATTTATAGTCAGTTTAAAAGTAAAAGTTAACATCTTTTATTTTACCACTCTGTCGGCGTGGTTAATATGTATACTCATGCCGAATTACAGCTTTCTAGTACTAACAGTCTCTGAGTTAAGCCACAGATAGATGTGATCAAATTAAAAGAGTTCCTTATTGATTAAGGAACCCTAAAAATGCCGAGAAGAAATTAACACCTTTTTACATTTTTAAATTTCAATGTATTAAAAGCTTACACTTTTATTTTAGCTTCCATGGAAAAGCTAAAAGGAGTAAACCCAGGGGAGAAACTTAGAGCATATTTATATATATATATATATATATATATAATAATCCATACGAAGAAGAATTCATTACGACATGGTATCCAAGGAATAAATCACTTTCAAATTCACGCGAGGATAGTTCAAATTCGACATGATAAAAGACGCGACTGCTCTTTGGAATATTATTATAATTAGAAACCTGGCTTATGTTAATTAACGGTAAATTTATTCTACCGGAGTCCAGATATATTGATTAATCGATGAAATTATTTCTGCAACCACGCGGACGAATCAGCGCACTACCGTTTATGTATTACTAAATACTTATGTCTATTATTAAATACTTATGTTTATTACTAAATACTTATGTCTATTACTAAATACTTATGTTTATTACTAAATACTTATGTCTATTACTAAATACTTATGTCTGATACTAAAATTTAAACATTGTATACATGCTAAATAATCATTCGTCCCATGCGTTTACAATACGTTTATAATCATTTTTTGTATCTGTATACCAACACAGTAAAGGAAATAAAAGAAATTAATTGCACTTTAGTTTGAAAAGAGCTACCCTCAAGTTTCTTGCTCGTTCTTAAGGCACACCTACCTAACTGGCTTATGAACGAGTGGTAAACTTTTAAAACACTATAAATTCTTAAAAATATCCTAACTAAGTGCAAGCGTTATTTTATAACCTACGAAAAAGATATTTTGAATTTGAATTTTGTTCATTAATTTGTTAACACAAATAAAAACCAATAATAATTTACGTACTGATAATTTCTTGCATTCCATTACGCTTAATAAATCGCTAAAAGTTTTATTGTCGACTTACGAAAACTCGTCAAAATTTATTATTTAAAAAAATAATACTCACCAGTGCCAAGCGATAATCGTCCCGAAATGAAATGGATTCGCAAAAACAATCCAATATTTTCTTTACACGTATCCGTCCACTTTCACATTTCATCAAAGTAGTCGAATAAACTCACAAAATTTGACCAATCAATTATCGATCGGTTTTCACGAAATGCAATTACAATTATTATTTAAATATTTTCCATTCATTTATTTGTTTAAAACATTTTTTTTAGCTCATCGCTTTGTTAAGTTTCTCGTTCCGTCGAGTTTTTCAACTGACCGCCATTTTCTTGACGTGCGCGCGCAGACTGACGTCTCGGAGAAACAAGCCATCCGGAATAGGTGCGATAGGAATGGAAGATACACAGTCGTGTAAGTGCGAGTGAGACGAAAATAACAATTGTAGCGGTAATATTTCCCCCTTTCTCGTGTCTACTTTCTAAAAAGCCTCAAGCAGTTTTCGTTCTTATTATATGAGCATTTAAATACCTAATTGTTAATAGAAGTTTTATTGTTTTATTTTCATTTAAAAGTAAGATATCGGATAGAAATGTGTTATTTGGATGCTAAATCCTTACTGAATTTTCAATGATCCAATAGAAACCGGCCAAGCACGAACGATTCGATCTACATTTGAGCTCCGTAGGATGCATTTACATATGAATTTAAAAGTGCAGACGACAAACATGTGTTCCTTAGTGAATTACTGACGACCTTGCTAATGGCAAATTAAAAATGAACTTCCCGCCCTTCACGGTGCTTATAAGCCTATTACTGCTTACAGTGCATAATGATCACGTATCGTTTTATACGCTTGAAAACATTTGGTGACGTCATAAGACATTTATAAAGTATAGTCAATCCTATTATTAATAACTGAATATCATTTAACTACAGGGTGTAGACTTCTCATATACAATTTATTCATCCTAATGGCCACGCTGGGCAAGCAGCGTCGCAGTCGTGTGCCAGGCCTCGCGCGTCAATGCTACCGTTATCATCACTGGTCTATTTCTTTTGTAGATCTCGCTTGGACACATGTACTCCTAAATTGAATAGTAAGTTAGGATAAACATTAATATGGATCTTGAATCGATTACTTTGTTGAAAACATCCAATAGATTCCAATAAGAAATAATTGTATTGGGACCTAATGTGCTTTTGTCGCTGCAAATCCATATCAATACCCATGAAAACTTTAAAGAAAAGAAACGGAAAGTTTAATGGAACTTATATGTCTACAGAGTTCTTATCGGGATTTACATAAAGAATACATTAATTTTTCTGATTGTGGAATTGTCATTTAAATGCATTAAAAACATTTACTATTTCGTATTCGGAAATCCACATTGGTTTTTATGTCCAAATGGATTTACGATAAGAACAGATACAAACCTACAGCTAAAGTGCAGATAGGATCCATACAAATACAAATAACATTACAATCCCATTAAGTCCAATAAAGAAACGTCATTATGATGGACTTACATATAGATTCTTAATTTAACTCTATCTGGAAATTTTTTCTTCCAGATACATCACATATATATTGCAGATTATATTGTTGTGTATGGGACTGTATTGGATGTTCTCAAAAGGGTAAACAGGTAATCAATTCAACTCACTATATAGTATATTTCAATATATGTAGTATAAAAATACTATAGATGTCGCTGGTCGTAAATACGACACAACAGCGACAATTGAATACGAAACAACTTTATCAGGTTTGTTACATTGTAACACTTGATTTGATTTTCTAATACTGTTTTATACTTAGATATTCAAAACACATTGTAAAAAGAAATAAATTAATAGTGTAAAATAATACTTTTTATGCGACCACTGCGCTGTGCTGGTATGACAGCCAAACGTTGTCATTTTTTTGCAATCCGATACAAAAATGAAAGTTCTATGTTCGTAACAATGTATAAAACCTGTTTTCTTAGAGATAAAACCTAGCTAGATCGAGTCTCCTCCCACAGATTGTCCTGTATCAAAACCAGTAATAGTAAATTACTAAAACATGAGAAAAAAAACTGTAAAAAAAAACTGACAAAAACCAACAATGAAAATCTCTAGCAGTTTTCGCGAACAAACTTATAATCTAGTGCTAGATCTGGGGGCTGTCCTGACTGGATGTCGACTGCAACCTCCCCCTGACTCGAAGGATGGATAAACCCGTTGTTGTTGAAAGCCAACGGATAAACAAATGTACAAATCTTGATCGTCTAAACTAAAATCCATAACTAATACACACAAAACAAAGTAACTCCTGACGTCACTTTGTAATCTGTAGGCTCGTACGCATGTGGCCTACATGAATGCTCGTACCGGCATTTTATATTATTACTAACTTTTGCCCGCGGTTCTGCTTGCGTAGTCATTAATTCCTCTTTTTCTATATTGAGTAATATTACTACCAGTGATACTAATCCTATCCTATTTGAGAATTGACTTCCTATTTCAGAGTTAGCCTAGTTCGGTTTTGTTGCCTATTCAAAGTCTGCGTCCTTTTCTTTTCCGATCGGGCATATAATCCACAAAATATTCTATCCGTGTGCTAAATTTTATCTAAATTTGTCCCCCTGTTTATGCATAATTGTGTTACAAACAATCAAATATTGCCACAAAGTATCGCATTTGTAAAATTATTATAATAGGATACTGGCCTAAGACGCTACGTAAAAAAGCCTATCATCTTTCTAATTTACTACGACTTTCTTATTATTAAACCATTATTTATAACCATATAGTTGCCATCGGATTGTTGACACTATATCTTCTACCCCTCTGCCCTCCTTCCAAATCTTCATTACCAACATTAAGACCTCTCCTTCTCTAAACAAAGCAATAAATAACTCTTCCAAAAAAAAAACATGTACCGATTCTTATAAGGTGATTATGGTGGCATCTGCATTAAAATTGGTTGCCTGTAAGGTCGGTTTACGAGCGATCATTTTACGTGATAACATCATAAGAAAACATTGATGAAAAATTGCATACTTTTATGAATTGAATTGAATTATTATCACATGCTGCAATTGTTGTTGTAATAAACAATGGAAACCACATTAACTATTCACTTCACTTTATAAACATTTGACAAAACAGTTCACGTGTAAGTTGTGTGCGGGCGCTGTCTCTCTTCTACTCGGCCGCACCGGCCGATGGAGTGGAAGAGAGATCGCTCGTTCCGCGCTCTCGCTCGCGCGCTCGGCTCAGGCGGAACGCCACAATGAGTCATGCATTTTCGTGCGTGCAGCCGGCGTTCATCGATTTATAATACGTTATAACGTCAAAAAACGCCTTCAAAAACATTTTGAAATAGTTGTATCTGGATTCAGTCTCCACCATAGGTTAAAGATAAGCAGTGGTGTATCCTTAAAAGAATGAGATATCCTTATGAATCAATACTTCGCGTTGCATATTCATGATTCTATGAATCATATTTTCTTTAGCTGGAACCGATTTAGAAATATAGAAATCGTTTTACTAATAGCAATCAAGAGTATTTTTGTGGACAAATCGCAGTTTTATCCTCGAATTTGCGACCGTTAAGACATGCTTTGGCCTCCATCATCAGCTGAGCAGCATGAGATAATAACTCCCAGACGTAAATGGCTAAAACAAAGATCTCAAACTCACTATACGTGCCTATAATATTTGAAGATATTCCTCAATTTCCCTGAGATCTCATCACCAGATTCTGACTTTGTAACTATGGGACTATTTCGAGAGTATATATTTTCAAAAAAGAAAGGAATTTTCCAAATGTTTTCACAATGAATAAGTTATCGCTGAAAATACATGAAAAAAATACAGACGAATATAAAACCTCTTCTTTTTTAAAGTCTACTAAAAATAATCATGGCCGATAAAATAAAATAAAAGAAATGACTCTGAAATTTTGCAGTTTTAAGAAGTCGTGCATATAAACATACAAAAATTAAACAGTAACCTATATTTTACAAAACAAATATTACAGAGATTATAGTAACCTATACGTGACAAAGAGTTCTATCAATTCTCCAAATTTTATCAAAATTGGTTGTCATTGTCAAGTTGTATGGGAGAGTAGGATAATTACGAACACTTACGGGAAATTGGATTAATATAAAACTGAATACATTTACAAAGTCTATTTATTGTTTACTACTATTTATTTACTATAACTAACTAATCTTTTAATCTCAAAGTTAACAAACATAAATTTTTAAAATAAAATCATATTTTTATTAAAAATCAAAATTATTCGTTTCCGGGATTACCCCAAAACTTGTGAGGTAAGTAGGTAGAATAGTAAACGGGGTAATTCCCGGCACACTAATTGATACAAAAATCACACAAGAAGGCCTCTGAAGTTCTTCCCCTACCCGTGCACTTCTCAAGGGGACATAATTTGCAAATAGTGCTTTTTTGGGACGGTAAAAGTTATAGCTACTTTTTCCAGTGTAAATCTTTTACTATAGACAGTTTGGATAGCTCACTCCAGATCTTCTAATTTATGCTTAGTCTCAGTTTTACTAATGGTACTTTCTCGGCATCTGAAAATTTTTTCATAATTAACTCAAAATTTATTAATTTTTTTTTTGTAATAATAGACGTCTCGATTCATTTATGCGTTGTAATAATTAAAAATTAAAAAATAATTGCAAAATAAAAACCCAGCTTCCAATAAATTCATTGTTTAGGGGTAATTATGGACGTTGACGTTTACCCCACTTAAATCGTCCGTCATTAACCGACTCACAAAAAAATGCAAAACAAATATTTTTCTGGGGTTAGAATCGCGGAACCAACTTTGCGCGTTTCTAAAAACATTTGTTTCGTTAGATGTATTTTACAAAAAAATTAACAGATTTGTACATATGTATTTTTTTTTAATTATTAAGCACATATAAACAAAAAGTAACGTGAAATTGTTAAAAAATCATGAAATTAACTTGCCTTGCACAGTGAGTGCGCCTCCACGTCAGCTCTCACAGTGGGTTTTTTTTTCTAATTTGATAACCAACAAATTTTTAATCAAATTTTTAATCAAAGTCGAGCTTCAAGGAAAGCGATCTCCGTGTTTTTGTTAAAAGAATTCCGCTTCGAAATCAGGATGCCGGTACGGAACTCGAATTTTCAAGTAAAAGCATAGTTACCGATTGTATACAGCTCATGAAGTATTTTATCAATAGCTTTATTCCTTTATACTTTGTTAGCGTCTAAAGCTAAGTGATGACGTCATTAGTCATGCCCTACCGCTTTTTGACGATCAGGAGAATCCTCATTAAACTCGTGCAGTCCTAGAAATATTTTTCACTATTTAAGCTGATTTGAGGGTCCTTTAACAAATACGTTTAAAGTCTTTGATTTTCCCACGCCGAGTTAAACGGTGGGAAGATTGTGAATTTCTGTAAGAAGGGTTAGTATATTTCTCATAACACTAAAAAAAAATGTTATATTATTAAGTGTATGCAGACTCAGTTTAGGGCATACAGAAGTAACCAGCCTGTAATTTTCCACGGCTTAAGATTTTTCATGACCTAGATTTTTCCTTTCCTCGCCCTCTCATTAGGGGTTGTGAATACAATACATTTCATGAGTATAGAATCGACAAATATATTAATCATCGCTAGTAACAATTTTTAAGAGAAATTCAATAACGGTATCGGTACTCGCATTGCAATCGAGAGGAAGAATGAAACATCGTAAGCGATCCCGAAAGTAGAACCATAAATGAAATATAACGCAGAGGCAGAAAAATCGAAATCAGGATTCATAGCGAAATCGCCCGCCCGTGAAAGATGAAGGGTTTAACATCATCCTCACGCGGCCAAAGCAACGAACAATTTGAAATCAGGCAACGAAATAATGATTGTTAAATTTTAATTTACGCTTAAAATTTAACAATGATTATTGCTCAATTAGCTCTGCCGAAACCGGCGGCAGAGCTAATTGAGCTCGCGACGTCGACGTACTGCGAATTCTTACAAAGAATAAGCGACGTTGAACGCGATCGTACGGTGTGATCGAATATGAAGTGAGTAGAGAAATCGATAAAAAAATTTCAATCGAGAAAGATGGAAGAGACACATTGCCCCTGTCGTACAAATTATATCTATTGAGAACATTGTAGTGTAGAATATGGATTATTCCTTTCTATAGGCGATTCGCCAAATGAAATTTGGCCATCTGTAATTTGTTTTTACAAATCGACGGCAAAAAGAAAATTGCTTGTCTAACGTCAGCATGAATTTTATGCGAGAAAATTTTCGTACAATGATTTTCTTAGTTTCGTTGTCATTTAAACAACAAGAAAGTTACAAAAGGTTTCGGTTGGCCTTTCGTGAAATTCCATCCCTTGCTACTTTTATAACTGGCTTAATTAGTTCAAACGTGGTCCCACTAATCTGACTGAAGATCTGGGTGAGGGAGGTCCTTCTACGGCGACGACCGGAGACAACTTCGGTGCTGTGCTGCTCATGATAGAAACTGACAAAAAAATGACTTACCAGCAGATTCAGACAAGCTTAGGCATCGGTATGAGTCAAGTGCACAAAATCCTTTATGAACATTTAGAGGCTAGAAAGCTTTATACAATACAACGCAACAAACTCTGCCGTTGTGAAGTTAGTCACGAAATCGTCGCAATGGCGTAAAATTGGCACGCATGGTCGGGGACTGTTAAACTTCCGCATTACATCATTCGCAGGCAATTCAGAGCGGCAGTGTCGTACATTGTACTGTACTCGGTGGATCCTGATAATTTGACCGACGCTCAAATACTCCGTCATACTCATTGATGCCGGAAAATGATACAAAGATTTGCTGGTGAAGACTCGAATGCTGTACACGACATAGTTACAGGTGACGAAAACTGGATTCACTGTCACTATTCCGAACTCAAGACACTCTGTTCGTGATAAAAGGCCGACGAAGCAACCCTAAGTTCAGGTACGGACGACGACATCGTATAAAATAGTTTAAGTCGTATTTGTTGGATTTGTATAGATATGAAAGTTATCACGAATAGAGAATGCAAATGTAGGCTGAGCTCACACAGGGATAGTAATAGGTATATATGTGAGTTATAGGCGTCTGTATCGGTAAAGTGCATTATTATTCTTGTAATAACGTAATAGAATTAAAAATCACCTTGTATGTAACATAAAATAAGAAATGCATATGAGAAATGCATGATGCAATAGCGTAAAGTATTGTATCATCTTCGAGTGACCGAGACGGATATAATTAACAGGTAGAGTGGGGATAGACGATGCGGACACCTAGGACAGATTTCAGGCAGGTAATAAATAATCGTTATTGTTGTGTTTTCAGTATCGGTTCATTACATGTCCTGCAGGCTGTCGGTATGTCCTGTGACGTACTGGACAGATATATCCATTCCGTTGGTAGCAGCCGGAATCGTATGGCTGTATGACCCGAAAATCAGATGAATTAGGCACTTTGGGCATACAGCCAGCTCGCTACCACACACACGGAGGATATAAAGGACAAAAGTCGAAATAGAAAGGAAAGACGGGATAACAACAGTACACGGTGTCCGCATGCCTGTTTAGGCGCTCTATATCACGGACACGGTCTAGATTTATAGTAATCGTTTTGTGTGTTGTACATAATAGTATAATCGTGTAATATTTAATTATTAAATAAATGATAATGGGGCAGATCTCCTGCGGGGGGGTGCCCGTCGGCCGCACGGTGCGAGAGCAATGCACCCCCACCTATATAAGCCGGAACACGGGAATCCCGACAACAAGCCTTCCGACTGGTCGAATATATATTGGAGGGTTTCAAAGGGAAACATAAAACCGTGGCAGTATTTTTCGATACATCGAAGCTAAGCTACAGCTAAGGCCTTTGATAGGGTTTGGCACGCTGGCTTAATTCATAAATTGTACACCTTAGAGGTGCCGGATCGTCTAGTAATAATTATACATAGGTACGTTAGTAAGAGACATTTCGTATTTCGCCTCGATCATTTCGTCTAAAAAAAACCATCAGAGCGGAAGTACCTCAAGGCTCCACGCTGTCTCCTTTATTGTACTCCGCATGCACAAATGACATTCCGCGTCCGTAAACAGTCGTCCAGTTAGCACTATTCGCGGACAATGCAACACTGTTTCTACACAGTGCTAGTTTTAATCACATAATACCTCGCCTCCAAAGGGCCATTGACGAGCTGACGCAATGGTTTCAACTTTGGAGGATAGAGGTCAACTCGGAAAAGCCAGCTGCCATCTATTTCGATTATAGCAATATTAAGAGGACACTTGCCGTCCCTTATAATGCCCCTATCTTTCGCCTATCAAATGCTCCCATTCCGTGGCAACATAACTACAAATATTTAGGAATCACGTTGGATAAACATCTCCACTTCAGGGATCATATCCAGCGTGTTAGGGAAGTTGCTATTTTCTACATGTCACGCCTGAACGGTATGATAGATGGGAAAAGCAAGATGTCATTACGCAATAAGCGTACTCTATATACGGTGTGTATAAGACCGACGATGACATGCGCGTGTCCAGTTTTTGCTCACGCCGCCCCGACTGCACTTCAGGACCTTCAGGTCATTGAAATTAATTTTTGTAGAAGAGCGACTGGCGCACAATGGTACGTCAAGAACTTTGTCATCCATAGGGACTTAGAACTCCCTACACTTTCCAAATATATGAAGGAACCATCAGAGCGATTCTTCAGTATAGCGATTAATCACCCAAATTCACTAATTTCAGTTGCGGCCTCGTACGAGGCTCCTCCCGCAAACCATTTTCTTAGGCCACTGAATGCCCTCTTAAACCTGCCAGATGACCTCACTGCCGAGGTTGAAGAATTAAACAAAGCCCTTGATAAAGTATTAATGAAATAGGAGTAGGTCCCTAAATCAGTCAACCTTCATTGGTTTAACTCCCGGGATGCTCTCTGCACACCACGTCACTTAAATGTTCCGACCCGTGTCGTGGCCCTTCGCGACTCCCTATGCCGAGGAGATCCGAGCGGATCACCCGTAGGAGTCACGCGCCGACGGCATCCGTATGCCGATCGGTAGTATCAGATGAGCTGTCAGCATTACATGTACAGCATTAGCTGACAGCAAAAGCCACCATCACGTTTTCGGGGGTTTTTTAATCCTTGAAAGTCGAACACTCTAGGTCGTAGTCGTAACTCATTAGGTTTTTTATCCCCCTCATCCCGCAAGGAGAAACTCAAAAAAAATGGGATGCTTTGTCAGTTGGAGTGCAGCGGGCGACGGAGCAACCCCGAAGAGGGGAAGCAGCCCACCGAAGACAGTGAAGTCAGTGTAGTGCAACAGCGTTTTATTCAGAACCATTCCCGTAGAAGAATACCCGTCCTCCATACAGTGGTTCCATCGGATGCAACGACGAATTGATTTTAAAAGACACTATTTTGAAAAACGATAACAGTATAAATATTCATTTTCTAAGGACTTTCAGTTTGGCCTACGTAAGTTATATTGCTTCAAGAATCGGAAGTGAACTAAAGGTGTTCTCTTAAAACTGGCTATTCTTCTCCGTTCCTTACTTTACCTTTGTGCCAGTATTCGCTCTTGCTGTTAATGCGTCGATTTCATCTCAAAAACATTTTTACGAACTACGCTCATAAACGAAACAATACCGGATTCATTCTCACTATAAAAAAAAATGTGTTTATCTCGAAATGCGTGGACGCAGTTGTTTGCATTATTTGGTTAGAATATTGTAGATTACGGTAGATGCTTGTTTACGTCAGCTATACGTTTATGACTGTTTTTATAATTGATTTACATTCTTGTTTACATTTCGAGGAATGTACTAGACCACTTCTAAGAGTTTAAACATACTACAATTAAAGCGCTGACTAACTAGTTTTGTTTCGGCGATCAGTTAAATATTTTAAGGTTCCATTGTTTATTTAGTGTAGCAGTAATGTTTTAAACAGCAATATAATAAATCTATTTTTCTGAGTATCTACTTTTCATTGTAACCTTAATCTTTAAAACTCGATAGGGATATATAGTAAACATTATATTATGTGCATTGTCCCTTATAAACAATGCCTGTTGGATGTTAACACATTACATATTTTGAATTTGATTCAGAAAGTGAACTTCCGTCTTAATTTGAAATGGACGATTTTTTGAAATAAAACGACTTTTCGTGTACAAAAATATATTTTTGGCAACGTTTCAACTTCAAAAATACAAAGAGCCAACATGGCGTCGTCGATCATATGAAACAGTAGATTAGGTTTTAACCACAGAATAAAAAAGTGTATGTATTCCAAGGAAGATCTTATGAAAAATCTAAATAGAATGTATTGGCAGAATTGCAATATAAAGTAATTAATTTGGTAATTAATTTAAAACATAATTATATGTACTTTTAAAACATACAATTTCTTCACTGCATATCCTGCCAAAATGTACAAGTCAGACCACGAAAAAAATTTAGCACATCTAGATTTAAAAGTGAAAATTAAAAATGAGATTACAAAAAAATAGTAAAAATTACAAAAAATCAATTTTTTGGTTCTTCACTCAAATATCATTATTATATCAAATATTCTCACATAATACTTAAAACTAAAATCTTAATTTCAACAAAATCTAAAACCCTAAATTTTGTTTTTAATAATACCAAACCTTTTCTATAATTGTTTTTAAAGAGCAGTAAATAGACAATTAGTTTTCAAAAAGATAAATCATTCTAGGAGGCCGCTGACAGCATAATTTGTTTGAATTAAAAATCTCCAATTGTTGCTTGGATTTGTACATGAATGAAATATTTAATACAAACAACAGCTATAAATACATACTGGCTTAAATAGACTGAAGAACTAAGACAATACAAGGAGAGACTGCATAAATAATAGTGACCACATATCCTTACAATGCGAGACGATGGACTTTTGTGGTTAGTCACATCGTTGGATAAAACAGATCAGAAGTGGTAAAGGTTAATGCTTACTACTGTTTTTAGGTGGTCCTGAACTATTTTCCTTGAAGGTCTAGGAGTAGGCTCAAGTCTGAGCGTGACGTATCCAACCTTTGTTATAGGATGCTAATATTTGTTCTGTATTTCTTACCTATATTTTTTGTACTTATTCAAGCTGCATTTGTAAGGTGCACAATTTTAATTTTAATTACATATATCTAAATGATACTGCAACATCCTAGCAGTTAACAATCATTACCATGAAAGTAAGACCCGACTCCAAAGATTACCTTTCATGAAATTCTACATTTCGAATTTTATGCACAAATTGAATGACATGCACGAGTTTAAATTTACTTTTCAGTATTGCTTTTACACCTTACCTTGGACAACACAAAGTAAACCGATAATATATTCTATGGTGACCAGGAAGTGATGGTGGTATCTTATGATAGAATCTAACTTAAGAAGCTAAAACCAGTGACAGCATGTAGATGGTTTACACAATTTCACCCACACCACAGGATCCTCTTGTTATGTCAATGGTTCGTCGGTGAAATATGGATGCTCCAAGCAATCCAACGCTGTCAACCTTTCATACGGATGAAATTTTAACATGCCCTGTGGAAAAAGAAAAATCCCAACTTGGAAATTCAAAAAGTAAGAAAGGAAATCCTTACCATATTTGATTTCAAGACTAGATGTGATACTAAAATTATTAAAGTTTTAAAAATGTGAAGTAACAACTTCTGATGTTGCACTGCAGCCAGTGAGTGCGAGTTCTGGTGGTCCACTACACCCTCCATCGCCCCACTGTCTTCTCCATCACTCTCTCGCCCCTCCATCAATCAACTCTCCCTCCTCTTTTGAGCCCCCACCCTACCCTTACTGGGTAAATAGTTATTCTTAGATACGTGGCAAATTTATACATATACACATACGTGGCCATAGTATACAATAACAAAGTTAAAAGGCAAAATGTACATGGAGAGAAATGGAAAATTTTGTACACAACCATTAAAAATTACTTAGATGACATAGTTGGTAGTAAAAATAGGTAGAATAGAAATAGAAAATAGGTAAGTTTATGAATCATGTAAAATTACGAAAACATAAAATCATAACATCCTTAACCCCTGTTCTATAAGGGTCCATTTTTAAATGTTATTAGCCATTGAACCGTGAATTCAATTAGGTTCATGGACTGAGGTTCATGGACTCAAACAAAAAGCCCCCTTCTAAGTTCGCATATTGCGATGGATAACTACTGAACCCTACACTGCACGTGGCTTGACACGCACTTGGCCGGTTTTTTTAACAAACAAATCAATTATATCACTAGAGAGATCTGGTACTATTTGGTATAAAAATATGGTCACAGGACTACACCAATCAAAGGTACATTGACTTAAAACCAAAATTTAAATTATATGCAAAATAAGCAACCAAACACTATACTAGACAAAACAAATGTATTTATGTTAATTTTTAATATTTTTTTGGAATAAATAATTTGGCATAGAAATTGAACCCAGATAAAAAGCTAGAAACTGTCATTGAATCTGGAACTCCTTGATACTAAAGAAACATATCGTTGACAAAACTATTTGACAATATTTGTGAAATTTGAATAACAAAAAAAAAACAAGATTAAAATTAGCTTACACTTTTCAATTTTATATTATATTAAAATTTAAATTAAAATGAAAGATACCTCTATCAAAGAAAGAGCATGCGACGTCGCTCTAGGTACGACGTCCGCCAGATCCCTGGGCGGGTGCTCGGGGAAGTTGTCACAGACTATGGAAACGTTGGGGGGCCACTCCTCGCGGGACGGCCTACCCAGCACTCTGCATAGTAAATAGTTGATATAGTGAATAAGGAAAATAGGCTTCTTATTCGCAAAAACAGGCACGGCACCTATTGTGGAAATGGAAAAGAAAATCTATGGTTTATGGACTAGTACACAGTACAACTTGCAGCTAAAAAAAATAAATAGCCCAACACATACTTAAGCCGTAAGACTCAAACTATTCAACTCACTTGTGACTTGAACTAAAGGCCCTGCTGTTTATATATAATAGATAATGATATCTTATTGTTATGACTAGTCAGAATATCATGTATTTAATAACGTCCGAATATAACTAATTTTCAATGAAAGTAAAAGACAGATTTCGAGTCACAAAATACTCGAGTGTACCTGAAAATCAAATCAAGCTGATCTCCTTCTGAAGTTCCAGGGAATAGAGGCTGCAGGGTGTGAAGCTGTACCAGGACACAGCCAGCTGACCACACGTCAACTGACGAGTTGTATGGGCATCCCAGTAACACTTCGGGTGGTCGATACCACAATGTCACCACCTTCAAATATTGAGAAATATATGGTAGATACATATTGTACCAAAAACTTGGGTTTAATTTTGTCGAATGTCCAAAACTCCACAATTGAAGGAAAATCATGGTGTTGGTTCCTGGTAAAATAGAGACCTCAACCATCATTGACCATATAATATTTTGGCCGATTACTTATGTAGAGGCTAGCATGGAGCTCTTCATGGAAGAGCATCAATTACAGTACATTGAAGTGAATATGTCGCTACAGACATTGATGTTAGAGCTATGTGTTAACATTTCAAAATATATCGAAAAGCATAGCCTACATGCAAACATTTTATTCTATACTAAAACTATTCTGATTGAGGATATCCTATATTGAATAATTTACTCGCACAGCTTCCAAATACAATTTTGCTCACTTTTTTACTTCTTGCATACCAATTAACATATTTTGATAACACTATTAAGGATAATATTTTGCTGAAAACTTATTGGTAATAAATGTTGATCATTTAAAATAGCATTTTCTCTATTCACCCGCCTACAATATTTAACTAGCTTCGAAACCAAAATTTAAACTCGACAAGCTGTCATTGAATGCTATTTCAAATGTCCCAAATTTAAGTCGAGTGGAAGAATACCATCCCAACAAAATATACCACCAAGTCAGTATATATATCTTTCTTTTATTGCTAAGTTTTTGTACACTACAAAATACACTAACCACGCTTGTGAGCTTCATATCGACATCATATGTTTTGGCGAGTCCAAAATCAGCAATTTTGACTCTTCCGTTTGATGTCACAAGCAGGTTGTGGGGCTTCAAGTCCCTATGCACAATACGGTGAGAGTGGAGGAAGTCGACACCCGATATTATGTCATAAGACATGCTCTGAAAGGGAATATTTTTAGAAATGTACATTTTAGTAAAGAAAGAAATTTGTATAATTTTATATATGATGATTTTTATTATGAACACTAATGAGAAGTTGATTTGCAGTTTTTAACAGATGAAATGAGTTGGGATTTGTCACTTCTAGTGGGCTGATTAAATTTGGAAATATTAAAATGTGTATTCTGAAACAGTTCACGAATTTCTAAGTAAAAGTACACTAAAAAAATATACAGATAATATATAACCAGATAGTATTCAAGAATGAAAATATTTACTCCCAATTAAAATAAAGATTTAAAATAAACACAATAACACCATCCCAATAAACTTGATTATTTATGAGAGTTTCCATTAAACAATTTAACTTTTTTTACAATTTTGTTTCAATACAGACTTTTGTGCATGGTAAAGCTTAATTTGCAACTATAGTTCATAATTAATAACGAATCTCTGAATACATTTTGACACGTTGATAACAGTGCAAATAACATTTAACATGGTAAAAAATGAAAATTTTTTTTTGGACTCATTGCTTATTAACAATCTATAATATGATACAGAATTCAAAACTAAAAATAAAAAAGAAAACCTATAAGGAGAGAGTGTAATGATATTACATTACAAACAATAAACAATTCCCTTCACTTATATTGTTTATGCAAAATTTATTTTTAAATCTATTTTCAATATTCCTACAGTTAATTTTATTTACTTATATACATATATAGGACTGTACATATATCTTGCTAATATAATTGGATCATTATGGTTGCATAATTCTATATCATTAGTAACACAATATTTATTGATACTGAGATTTTTATTGCCATGGTGATAGCATTGCACCAGGTCTATTATTAAGAATCATCAATTTTTTGTAATGCTTATTTAATGTCCAGCTTATTGGTTTTTGACACTTTCAAAGTATCACCCTTCTTAATGCACACACCCAGAAACTTTATCTTCAATTTGCTGGTGACACTGAAGGATATTCCTTCAATATTAGTGCTGAATAATTTTTAATGTTGTCAACACAATCGAGAGCATCCCCTCAGAAATGACTTTAATTTTGAAAACAAGACAAACTCGAGAGTGAGGCCTGTGGAGTAGGCACACTTGGTGAGAATCATGTCATCTGATGTTTAGTATGAAATTAGCAAATTAAGAAGGCTAAGTAGGCAGGAGCATTGTCAACCATAATAGTTTCACCGCAATTATGGGCTCTTCTTGTTTTATGATAGTGACATGGATTAAAAACAAGATGGACAACTCGGTTGAAATAAAAGAAAGCATCACCTTGACAGAGAATTGAACTTGTCATGCTCTTTTTGGACGTAGAGATTTTTCTCTAGTCCTTTGTAATGATTAGTTTTCCGAATGAATGTTATATGCACAAGCCTCAATCTAATCCCCTGTATAATCCTTTGAATTAAACACATTGGGCAAAATAATAAATGTAAATAATTTTGAACAATCAGTTGCACATAAAACTGCAGGACCACCAAATTATTACAGTACCCCATAATCTAAAATTTAAAAGGTTCAATTATTTTTTATTCAAAATTTTGTATGTATAGCTGTTGTAGAGCCATGCTGTGCCAACTTGGCTGCAGCATGAAAATGAACCAGCTTGTCTAATGAAATACCACACTCTCACAGACATAAAGTTATTGCATTTAATCCAGTGAGTGGGAATTTCTCCTCCTCCATCAATCACATATCTTATTCCATCCTAAAAGGCCAACAAGGCAGTAGTGACTCTTATGGGATTGCGAGTGCTCCATGGATGGTGTTCATCACCTGCTCTTTGGTGATCAGCATTATTATTCGTCTTTTCAAATGTCATAACTAAAACGTATTTTACAATGAAAATTAAATATTAGTATAAAAATTTCTCACCCTAATCTTTCTCTGTGATAAATGACAACGAACATTCTTGAGAAAGGACTCCAGGTCTTGTTCCACATGTTCAAATACCAGAAACAGAACCAGCTGCCTATCTTTCTCCAGATTTTGGGAACCGTGGCACACATCTAAAAGACTGAAACCAAAAATTAAAAAAACTGTACAGCACCATTGCCAATGTTTGTCCCCATATGTATGCACTTCACATTTCGACACTCACACATAATATGCTTATTTATTTACAAAGATGCACCCTTCTCGTTGTAAAAAATATATTCAATTAGACAATACAACATACAATAACAGCACTCCGATAAACATTGTTATTATTTAATCTTATTCATTAACAAAATACAATACTCTACCGCACGATGTTGGGGTGTCTATAATAGTTGAGTTGTCTGAGTAGAGCTATCTCTCTCAATGTGGACAAAGGTATTCCATCTTCGGTCAATGGCAGTTTCACTTTTTTAAGGGCCACAATTTGTTCTGGATTCATGAGATCTCTGGCCTTGTAGACTGTACCATATGCACCTAAAAAAATGGAAGAGAAAAAAATATATAAATATTAAATAAGACAAGATGAGAAGTCACAACTTGTATATTTAATCATAAAAAATTCACTCTGCAGAAAAAATACAAAAGAGGTTTACAGACACTAATTTACATCCATTTCCTTATACTTCTAATAAGACATTCATGGACACTATTTTTAGCAACGTTTCACTGTTTTCGCCTAAAATAGTATACCGTCACAAAAAAAAATGGTCTAAATAAATCATCATACAATTAAAATAAAAAATGCGGGAAACAATGTCGACCGGCACATGCGCAAGAGGTTAGAATTTATCCGTTAATATCGACAAGTAATGAATAATTCCTCAAATGACCTGTGCCGATCACGTCCAGTTCTTCATATTTTTTCGCGGTGTCCAGTTTTAGTACGCCATTTACATTATTCACGGATTCAAACGGCGGGTTTTCGGTTGAAGAACTCCCGGCCGACATGTTGTTGTTATACAGCGTTTTGGCACAAAAAAAGTGAGCTTCAAAACATCCCGAATTGTACAAACGTAATTAAAGGCACTTCGTATTGATATCTACATAATTGGAAGTATAATACACTCGACATGAAATATTTGACACGAAAAGGTCTAACAAAAACATTAATAAAAAAGTTTACTAAATTAAAAGTTTCGAAATACAAAAGCACACTAGAGCCATACTAAGGCGGTGCATCAGAAACATCTGTCGCATTAACCTTCTAAATAAAATGGTTATGAATTATAAGTTTGTTCTGTAAGTCGAAGGTGATCACATTATTTGGTTAGATTATTTTAGTTTTGTGTATAAAGTGTATATTGCCCTCCTGTGTTTAAAGGTAAACTTATTTTATATTGCCAGACAATGATGGATTCTAAAACTGGTATTCGCGCCATCTATTATTTAATAGCAAATACATATTGCTTTTTTTATGTTATTCTTTTCCTCTAAATATATTAATATTGATATAAACATTTATTAATAGCTTAACAGCAATTTTAGAATTATGTATTCAATACACTTTTATTTTTCTATCGCATTTATTACGTAGGCTGTTCCAAATACATTTATTTCTGTTAAACATCAGACTGAATTTTAGTTTTTAGACAGTTTGTGCCAAATAATAATCTCCAAATAAAAAGTAAGCCTCATTAAACGACAAACAGTAGAAAAAAAAAAGCCGTAACTATGTAAGTCACAGAGGGCTCGTCCGGGATTTGAACCCGGGACCTCTCGCACCCGAAGCGAGAATCATACCCCTAGACCAACGAGCCGTATCAAAATTTCTTCAAATTATAACTGATATTAAAAAGGTATTTTAAAAAATATAATGCATGTATAAATATAAATTTGTAAAATCGTCTATAATTTCAAAACACTTTCCTCGACTCATAATCTTCAAAAATGTAAACACGTATATTAAAATGGTTTGACTAGTCTGTCTGTTGTCCGTTTATTTGTTCAAATATTGCAAATCGAATGACATAAAAATCATCAACATCGGCCCACAAGTTTGGTCGCGAGAGGCGTGTGTGAAAATAAGTATTGAAGAAACCTTTACAATGTAAAAATTTGGTCCCGTATTGCGCTTTATGATATAGTTAACCTTTAAACTGCTATAAAAATGTACAATGTGTTGTTACGTAATCACCCTATCGAAAATTCAAGGATTAAGATCAGATGAAAGGAAACATTGAAAATCAGAATGCGTATACGTAGGGCGCACTGAAAATTTCTGGAATCAATGAGAAAAAATTACTGTTACTTACTGGTCAAAAATGAACTTAATGTTTCTCAAAATATTTTCCGTTAGCATAAATGCACTTTTTCATACGAATAAACCTATTTTGAAAACATTTATGCCACTCTCCTCTGGTGACCTCGGAAACATGTTTTTCATATTCTTCGACAGCCTCTTCTGGTGATGAAAATCGTTGACTGCGTAATTAGTCTTTAATTTTGCGAACAAAAAAAACGTGACAAGCTGCCAGGTCGGGATTGTATGCAGGATTGCTCATAAGTTCTACGTTTTTCTTTTTCAAAAATTTGTCTGTTTAGCCGTGTAAGAACTGGCGTTGTCATAGTGTAAGATTTACAGTTATTTTTGCGAATTTCGTCAATAACTTCAGGCAAATAAATGGTCGTGTACTAATCTATTCACGGTACAATTCTCCAAATCAATAGTAGCCACATATCCAGTTTTATTAAAAAAAAAAGTAGCAATTATTCGTTTACAGGGACTTCAATCCATATTTCAACACCAGTCACTATGTCCCACACCGAATTTGACGCCTCTTTCTTGAATCTAATAAGCATAGCATTGCATCGAGTGACGTGGTCCGTTTTTTTGAGCCTCAGTTAAATTGCGTGGGATCCACCGCGAGCACAGCCTTTTCATACCCAAATGTTTGAGTAGGATTGATTGTATTTGACTCATGCCTATGTCTAAGGATGGCCGAACCTCACGGTAGGTCACATGCCTGTCTGTTTCGATCACACGGCGCACAGCATCGACGTTTTTGTTGTTCACAGCAGTGGATGGGCGACCATAACAAAATTAATCATTGAGATTGACGCGTCATCGCTTGAATTCTTCAAACCAGTTATATATAGCCGTCTTGGATGGTGCTTCATTGCAAAAAGCAGTTCAAAGCCGAGCGAGGCTCTGTTGAGCTGTCAAATTACACTTAAAATCATAGAAAATCATACTGCGAACACTATCACGACTTAATTCCAGTGATGAAGACATGCAATTTTTAAAATGGTGCCAGATTACAAAAAAAGTTGAGAGTTAGATGAAATAAACTGTATTCTATAGTCAAAGCGTTCCATTTTTAAATGTAGGAATTAGTTTTAAATATTGTATATATAAGTGGCCAGTTTCATAAACTTATAATGTGCCCCATGTATTCAAAAATAAAATCACTAAGGAACTACGTGAACGCTTGTTGTAGATGCATCAACTTGTAAATGCACTGATCGCAGAAACAAAACTCATCTGCGCCTGCACTCCGATGTTTATACTTGTTTAATAACCGTCAAAAATGTTCTCCAAATACAAATAAAACTATGAATTATCTAGAACAAATAAATCGTGAGTATATCACGTCGGACATAAACAAACAAGATTTACTGCATCTTGAAAATTTCATTCTAGAAATAAATGCATTTAAAAATATAAATATGCATGAAAAGCGCCGACAGAGGGGGAGACGAGACCGGAAGGGGGTTCGTTTACGCTTAGAGAGTTCTATTCTCGATTTTTTTATAGCTTGCGAGCGCATTTGCAACAATATTAACACAATATGGTTGTTTTATTTAATTATGAATTAAGAAATATAATTATATTTCACTTTATTCTAATCATGCAAACTAAGATTTGCAAAAAATGTCTCCCTATTCCTAATAAGTACTTACCCCAAATATTGACTCTGCAACTTTAATGTAATTATAAACGCACTTTTTTAAAATAACACGTACACTTATATAAAAAATAACTGTGAATACAAACAAATTGTGTTTATCGCGAATGAATTATTAATAGATCCAGTGTACCTAAAATAGTACGCAATAAAGACACAAGATATTGAGAAATGGCATAAATGTGGATATTAAAGGGTTTAACTTAATTAGTGAAGATGAGATGTCTATCTAAATATTCGTACTTATTAGCAGTGTTAGCAGTCCTAAGGATTGAGCAAAAGCTCAAACATATATGTATGACAGATAATCATATCGTATACGTAGTCGGTAGTGAAGTACTTTTTTTGTTACTTATTCGATAGAGTGCGTTAATCTAATAGTAGAGCGCCAAGTCGCAGTCAATAATTTTTGGGGTTTCGACCGAAAATACTAGTTTTTAAGCGATTTTTCTGATTACGTGAATAATTTCGGAAATAATCGCTCTGAAATTTGCGGAAATTGTGTCCTCCCACCTTTATATTCTGAACCACACTTACAAAAAATATGAAAAAAATAGCGAAGATAACGTTTAACAAATACTTTCAACGACAATTGTGTGGAATATGGTCGGATATACCATTTTCGAGTTATTGCCGAAAAACTGCGCTTCTTAACAAAAGGACGTAAGTGTTATGAATATACGCTCTTTTGCTGATGCACTTTAGTTTACACTAGTTTAATAGTAATAGTCGATATACCTACTTGTTTTTATAGTTATAGGCGACTAAAGTGCATATAACTATTATGTGTGGGAAACATGGAAAATGTGTAATAACGTACTTTTTTCATCAATAGTGCATTTGTTCGTACTATTGGCTTCAGAAACCTATAATATGCACTTACATTTACATAAGTTCGATTCAAGTAGGTATATCATACACATTTTAGTTAAAAATAGATATATACCCAAAATTCGTATCTAACTACATACCTTCGTTCATAATGTTTAGAACTCGTTTATAGAATTGTTGATACCGTCCGATTTCATAATTAAATCGGTCGATATAATTATTAAATCGGACGACATCGACGATAAAAATAAAATATCTAATAATTAATTTCGTATTTACAGAGCTCTTTAACATATGTTATTTATATTAATCGTTGTTATGTTCTATAATGGAAGTGATTTATGACTGTAATTTACATTTTAATTGTATTTGCTGTTTTCTTTTATAAGGAATTGACAATATTGTGCAATAACACAGCAAATCCAAAGAACAAAATAGTACTTCCTACCTGATAATAGATGTCGCATATTACACTACATACATAAAGCGGAGAGATCGTTCCCAATTAATTGTACCTTTAAAATATTATATTACTCTGTAATTATGCGGTTATCACGTCGACCTACATGTTTTTTTTTAGACGTCCACGTACGAAATACCACATTCAAGTGTCCATCCCACGCCTTCACTCAAACTGCACAGCAATCTATGTCCGAAAACGTTTTTTCCAAGCTGAATCGGCGTTAAAGCTATGAATATGAAATTGAATACCTATCATTTGCTTTGACAATGAAGAAAAATATGTTATGTAGTATAGCAAAAGGTATTGATGAGGTGGTTTGGCCATCTGGAAAGGAAGAAAGTAGACTCCTAAGGGCCTAGAATTTTTTGTGCAATTCGAGGCGCATTAAAGGAGAGCCAAATTTTAATCATCCGAAACCGACGAGCTCGCGAGAACGTCAGTGACGTCAGTGGAGAGAACATCTGGAAACATCTGTTCCTCCTTCTGGAACATAGGCACGCGTTAATAAAATAAAATAGTCACCTCAACGGAATCGTCATATCAGACATTCAGTACAGTTTCGAACCTGCAAAAATATAATGATCTCATATTTAAACTCGCACAATCATATTAATTGCCAATGAGTTCCAATGAAGCGGTCAATTGAATGACGTGTCCAGTTGGGAGTCTGTTGATTACAGCCGTCTAAAATTAGCGATAGCCTAAGGTCAACTGCATTAAGAACTCGTTTTTAGGCGGCGCGGCCGTGCGCGGCGCATGCGCGGACGAAAAATACACAAGATGTATTGTTTATGGGCAACATGATATGAATGGGCTAGCGCCGTTTTTTACAAGGCGAGCCAAGGATTCCGCGGTGCCAGATAAAAAAGGACTGTTTCGTCTTTGGGGTCCCTTAGTGAAATCAGAAAATTCCACGTCTGTCGCAACCTTTTTATTTGTTTGAAAATCTGGATAAAATTGAAGTCAGTATTAGAAATCAAAGGAAGTTCTCTCGACCGTTTCGAAGCAGAGGGTTCTGTTGAATAAAGCCATTCAGACATTTTAATCTCTTTAATTCGCTTGTATTTTTGAATTATTTGTTTAATAATGAAGCAGGTACTTAACTTGATTTTTATATTGTATGACGTAATGCAATATAAAATAGTATTTTCGGTTTTTTGTGTGTAGACTCGTTTCCTTGTGCGGTAAAACTCTTGTCTATAGCGGCGTTGTCCATGAGACATGTATTTTGTCTGATGTGTCATTATGTCGATAAGCCATGTAAGTTAAATACAAACACTGGCCTTACTGAAGTCTGCCATTTCTCCTCTTGGACATTTACGGGCAGAACTAAGAACTGCTATGACCTTAAATCGAAATGAAAAACTATTTGTATGGATTACATCAAATATATTAAAGTCAATTACCTATTTCTTCATTTAGACGAGAGAGATTAAAATATGATGGTGGTTTCAATGAAATTAAAATATACAAGTGACAAGTCCCTGATTGATGACAGATATATTCTACTTGTCTCAGCTTTGTCAGGGCAAAAATTACATTTGAATGTTTGAACAAAAATACATGTAGGTACCTATAGAACTTTGCCCGTCATGAACGTTGAACATGAAATGTTCACCAAAAATGAATACCAAAATGTTCATCGAATCCCATTCATTTGTGATCTCAGAAGATTGCTATTAACTGTTCTCCTATGCCCTCTTTAATAACGCTTTATTTAGATTTTATTCGAAAATAAAGGAACATTCGAACGCGGGGTCGAACAAAAACACGCACGATAAATACGTAATCAAATTCTATCCCGAATCGATACACCAACACCTATTATAAAATACAATGTTGCTCTAGCTATCTGTTTGTGGGCTTGTATCTGGAGACCCGATTGTCCAATTTACATTATTGTATTTTGGTATCGAAACACCTTATCTGGTTAAGTTTTAGTATACGTTAAATTTAGATAGGTAACCTAGGGTATTGATACTAATGTGCGTGTGCGTGACTGCGTGTGTGGGTGCATGCATGCTCGTGTGTGTGTATACTGTATCTACAGATAGATTGTATACTGCATGTGTGAACTTACAATTGATGTATTCATTTTTTATAATTCCATTCTCAATAGATATATTGTATCGCCAGATCAGGCTTCCATTAAACATACTATAATCGATATAATGAATCGAAACAGAGAGTGGGTGTGGCGTTGAAATCGAAAGTGGGACCGAAATCGGAATTATTAAGGACACAGTCGAGAGGAGTCGCAATTGAAAGACAAATGGCTCAAAGCAGAAGATGAAACGATTCATTATACGTCCACTCGGATGGAGCCGCCAGCGAATACTAGTTATATTTATAAAATGGATAACAATGACGAAATAATTTTAACCAAAAACACGATTAACTATGTTATAATTTTTTTCGACGTCACATGTTATCGCGGCAGTTGGTTTAAAATAGTAGTAAACTTCCCAGCGCGAGTACATTTTTTATTAGTCGCAATCATCACGTGAGAAATCTGACTCAAGGCTGCTATACTTAAAACAAGCGAATCGAATTGCATTTTAACAACAAAAAAATTGTCCAAAACCGGTTTTACGTTTCATTAGTATTTTTTTTTCGACGCAAAAATTTCGTATCTAGATTAGATATCTAGTTTTTTGTACTTCTATAAATACTTGGACGTTAAGCCAACTAGGAAAATCGTTATTTTTGCGTTTGTACAATGTGATATGACAAAAGGGTATAAGGAGTACGAAAACGAATATTTATGTATGTAATGGTTGCAGTGGTGTAGCTAGCATGGGTGGCACCCAGGGCGGACATCATAGTGTCACCCCAAAAAATACAAGTAGCAATTATGCAATCTGCCATAGTATTACGAATTTCTATAGATGGAAGAGCTGATGTGTGGTTAAGATTCTTTTTTTGTGTATTTTTTTTTTGTGAATTCACGTTCGGGTGAACTCGAATGTCACCCCAAAATGGGTGGCACCCGATGCGGGCCCCCCGTGCCTCCCCTAGCTGCGTCACTGAATGGATGCATGGTTGTGGATGATGGCAGCCAAAAGAGATTTGAGGTGGGTGTCGCAGTAGTTTAGAGTGACACAGATATTATGCTCTCCGAGCTTGCATCAGACCTTATAAGACCCCAAGAAGAAAGGGCTCGTAGTTTATAGGTGCATGCTGTAGCTTCACCTCATGGTGATGGACGGCTCTTCATTATTGGCATAACCTACATTTAGCTGAACTAGAATTAGAAAGAAGAAACAGAAAAAAAACAATTTTATGTCAATGCGTAGGCATCCAAGCGTCAAAACATTAAATTTTTTTGGAAATACCTTGCGCAACCATCAAAAAAGGTAGTCAGCAAAAATTGTACTGATACTTCGTGTGTGCAGCAGCTATCCAGTCACATCCAGGTATCGTTAACGATGAGAGTACAATTGCAAAATAAATAGAAAATCCTCCTTCAAAACCTGTTTATATAATTTTTTGAACAAACTTTAAAAACAACTAATCAGTTGGTTCCAGCTAAAGTAAAGCAAAAGAGCACATAATATATAAACATTAATATGAATCATTAAATATTGAGCTAAAAGAGATCTTCTTAGAAGACAGACAACCGTGTCTGATTTATCTTTAGCTGGATCCGACTCCAAAAACAGCTGATTAATTGTTCTTCAACTCTGGTAAAAAAATTATTTAAATAGGTTTTCGAAAGCGGTTTTTCTTTATTTTTTTATTTTATTTCAATTTTTTTATTTTCGACTAATTATAACTTTATAATTCATTTAGATACTTTATATGTGGATAAAATCGGACAGGCCTCTCCTTTACTTCGTACGGAGCAAGTGTAAGAGCAGTTCCGATCTAGAATTTAATGTCCTCTGGCGGTCGCTCCAGGGTCTTTACATGGAGTACCACCAGAGTATTCTTACACAGACTACATAAATTATACTTAATCTTTATAATATAAAAGTTCTACAAGTCATGCAGATTACATTTTTATTCACTACCACACTAAGTTAGTTCACTCTGTTTTTTATTGTTATCGCTAAAAGTTCTAATGTGTTGTTGCTACGATTGTCACGTTGGAATTACATAAATTAATGAAAACATGTGGGTAGATTGATAAGTAATTAATTTTAATTCGTTGTATACTAGGTTTTACCAATAGACATTGTATAATAGTTTCTGGCGACAAATCGCAGTATCATCCCCCAACTCCAAACCGTTAAAGAGTGCTGTGTCTTCCGTCATCAGCTCAACAGCATGACATGATTCTACCATAAGCAAAAACTTGTAATACTAAAAACGAGTCCAAATTCACTGTGCGTGCCTATAATATTTGAGGGTTTCCCTCAGCTTCCTTGGAATCCCATCATCACATTTTGACTTGATGCCTATAATACCACCTCGGGAGTATATCCTTTCAAACAAAAACAAATATTTTTGAAATCGGTCTACCATTGACCAAATTATCGCTGAACATATATAAAAAAAAACATACAGACGAACATAGAACCTCCTTTTTTGAAGTTAAAATCAATCAATATATATACTTAGAAATAATCTGTATCACTTGAAATTATACATTATACCTGGATAAAATAGGATGTAGTCTTAAACACCCTTTTTTATAAACGTACTTTATAATAAAAATTTTAATATAATAAAAAGTCATTACGGCCATTGAAGCCTCACCTCGCTGCGTTTGGATAGAGTATGCAAGTATACGCCTAGTGCGGCGAAATTGAGAGGTGCGACTTTCGTCCACGAGCCTGAGGGGGCGTTGTGCGTTCTCAAAACGATTTTATAAACGTCAGGGGCATCCATGACCAGAGAAAAAAACATTATTATTCAACATAAAATGTTTACACCCTTTCCTTGAAAGGTATCTCTTTGCCTGTCCTCTTTCGAATCAGTCGAGAGAGTATAAGAGAAATATAATGGTTTTAGGCGATAAAGCATGCGAGACATAGCTCAGTTAGCCGTTACAAGTAAGATAATCCTCACATATAGAATACCTATCTCTGTCCGTCCGTCTGTGCGCTTGTAGCTCGAGAACCGCTAGAAAATCGATTTTTTTTAGTATATGAATACATTTATTTATCCGGGCTTTAGTAAACACACCCTGCAGTTTAGCTCGCGTCAATATAGAAGACGTTTCTTTCTTTCTTAAGACGGAGTGATTATTGACAACAGCAATTTCCGAGGACGAAAACCGGTCCTGAATTAGCCTGAATTAGCCTGAATTAGCATCACGAGCAGGACCGGGGATCGAGATCGAGCTCGCTTCATAATAAAATAATTTAGCGTGCGTTTCCGGTGAAAGAGTTAGATATCGGAATCGACAGACGGACGGAAGAAGTTGAATTCGACAATAAATCTGAGATAATATTTATTAGGCGTAAAACTTATAAAAAAAAAAGCCTAATCTTTTAAAAGAATTGTGAAAATTTATTAAAAACTACAATAACAAAATAGCATTTGCTCGACTTCATTTCGTTTTAGATTATTTTTATTTTTGATACATATTAAACAGTTTTGAACCATATTTTCTATTGAATAATAAAAGAAATGACTTTTTTATTCCAGTGATAATAATTGCACCTAGTAAAACCAGAAATAGGTATTAAGTACGTGGTTCTAATACATATTGACATTTCAATATGTATTACGTGAACATATTGTAATAAGTACCGATCAAAATTCTGCTTGCTGAAAATTTCTGAAAATACTGATTAAAAACGTGTGCATTCAGGTTTAGCTTCACATCTTAAATGAATCGAGTTAACTGTTCCTCCTTTGTTTGTACTCCAAATTTTTTATTCCCAAATTCTGTTTGTACACCTCTGATAGTATTCCAAAGTTTTACTATATACGTGGCAAAAAAAACTGCACATGTAGCACAGGGCCGTCTTAGGTTATATAGAGGTCCTCGGGCACACGGAGGTTCGGTCCTTAGACACACAGAGCCAGAGCCCTTGGACACACAGAACTTCGACCTACGGATACACGAGAGTTTCTGACATTTTTTAAAAATCAAATATTACGTGAATGAAAATAGAATGTAATTTCTATTCGAATTTGAACGACGATACCGGTATCCCGGAGCCCCCATCGGTGCCCCGTGCACCCTTATGGAAGAGACGGAACTGTGGTGACGACGTTATTTTCGGCTAGAGGAATCCTGACCGAATTCAGCTACAGGAATAAGGTTTTTTTTCCATCCTCCCCTGTGGCACATTTCGCGACAGCCCTTTTATGCTTGTTGGCAGATGTATTCATCTTGCGTGCAGCCTTTTATGAGTTGGCGGAGAATTGTAAATAATGTGGTAGATCGGATTGTTGTATATTCTTTCTTTGCATTTTTTTTTTCAGCGCCAACTATTTTTTTTTTATTTATTATGATCTATCTTACTCTACATCTATTTCTTAACTAGTACATTAATCTCCTTTACATATTCGTTTCTTTATTTTCATTAATGTTTATTATATTACAACTCTTATTACTTTAATATTTATTTTCTTAAATGTACATGTATTATCATTACATTGCTTATTATCTATTACACACTTAACACCTCATTTAATCTTTATTCCATTCTCATATGTATTTGTAACAATCTCACATTCTCACATCCCGCCATACAGGAATAAGGTTGAACAGTTCTTCAGAGCAATCCCCATAGTACATGCGATGAAGTGTGCGGAAAAACGCTACGTCTCTTCGCAAGGCCAACGGGTCGAGCTGGCCGGATATGATGGTGTCGCCGACGATTGGAGACGCTCTCATCGGACACGGTCTAGACTCAAGAATCGGTACTGGGGTGCCCCAGCCCAGAGGTGACAGCAGTAGTATAGATGTGGTCGGACCTGTGCCTTATAGAGTAGAAGGCGATGATCCGGCTCTAAGTACTGTCGCACTCTATTGAAGACTTCAAGCTTTTTTAGAAGTTAATTTTACTTTGCCTTCTATATGATCGCAAACTACCGACCATTATCGGCTTGGGCTCGTTCGATATACTTATCGGTTCAAGCTTGATTGAAAAGTGGTGATCAATACAAGTCGGAATGATTGACTGTACATCATTTTTCTTATATACATTGATCATTAAAATTAGTGTAGTATACATGCTGAGAAAACGGATCAAATTAAGTTATCTTTAAATTTAAAAAAAATTACTTTGTCTAGAATGCTTACAATAAAACCTTATAAATATTTTAGGTAACGTAATTATTCGTTGCGATAGAAACCGCATTGCGTCTTAGAAGCGAATAAAATTGTTTCCAGGGTACCTAATGGATCTTATGGTGAAATTCTGTCTGTCTGTGGTCTTATATCATATAATTAGGTCTATGTCACAGTCAGTTGTCTCAGACCACTGTTACCGTTCACTTGAATTTATACGCAACGATTTATGGTGAAATAATTTCAGTTTTTACGGTTCCGTGCCACAGACTACAAATGAGTGGAACCCTTATAGGATTATTCTTGTATATGTGTGTTTGTCCAATTCGCCCCAAACCTACAGGACCGATTAAGTCGCAAACTTGGCATACATACGAATTTCTGTGACCCAAACACGTAGCTGTAACAAAAATAAATGAACTTTAAATATGACGGCCGCTATTGGGGAAGCTAATTTAAAAATTAATAAAACACCTGCAAACTATTCCGCATGGACAGACATGTCGAGTGAAAGAGCTTGTTGTCGAGAGTCTCAAACGTATATATTTTTCAAATTACTTTGGCATAAATAGTTTTAATCGCTGAAGAAAATTGGCCATTCCTCCTTATCGTTGTACCTATACCTTTGTATACAAGAAGTCTATATAAAAAATAACATGTTAAGAGCCTCTGTAATGATTTCCTTTTAAACTGACACTTAACAGTCACTTTCAAATAAAATTAGGGTTTCATATCTTCCTTTTAACGGGTTTCAGCCGGAACAACCATTAAAAGGACGTGGAATGCTTATTTTATTGTGATTTTTGTTAAATGTCAATTTAAAAGATGGTGGAAGAGGCCCTAAATCAGTTACCACAAAAAAATTCGTGTTGAATTTAAAAAAATATGGTAAATACCATTTTTTTCGTAACGAATAATACGCATAATTCAAGAATCCTATTGTTTTTGTATTGTATCACGGTCGGGGCGTCGATTCATCAGTTGACAAGCTAAGATTTATCCATATAAAACTTTTACTAATTACATTGAGTATTCAATCTCTTTGCTTATAGCCTAAAATGTAGATAATAACATGTATCCCCCCAATTAGGGAACACAGGGACCAGGAATAATTTATTGTGTAAAGTTGGTATATATATTGTATGTCATATATAAGTTGTTTATAAAAAAAATTCAAAAACATAATTTTTCCACCTTATCTAACTTCCAAGTTTGTAAGCTACAAAACTATTTTAAGATATGAAGTTTGCGACAATAAATGAGGAGTTTGTAAATTTAATTCACAGTTAATCAGATTTTTATTTTAATTTAAATAACCAAGAAAAAGAATTAAAGCAGTGTCATTCGACCAACTGTTGATATAAGCTACACTTCATTGTTTATACTGTGTTAAAAAAGCCAAGTGAGGTAACAGAATGATTTTTAATTACTTCTGTGCCATAGTTTTACTGCTCTATGCATAATTATTTAATGATAAAAGCATTTCTAAGATGCATTTTTTATAAAATTAAATTATTATAAAGTATATGAGTACAAAGAAATAAAAGCATATTACCTCATAACAAAGAAAATAAATGAAGTGAATTGTGACCAGATTGAAGAAGGGACAAAATATTAGGGTGTATCGAATACAAAGGCGATGAACACAAGGAAAGTACATAGAAAATTTATTAATTTCACCGATTGTTCTGAGGAATGTAGTGAAGATCTTTTGCTGTCACTATCTTCTTTACAAATCAGAAGAATCATTTGCACCCAATGTTTGTTATGAAATATTTCAGTAATTCAAACTGATAAAAATATACATTCATTTAAAATGCGATCCACTAATAGGTTGATGTTGTTTTGAAAGAAAAGCCCATGATTGTTATAAAAATTTATTAAAAACATTATAGAAATAACATAGGAAAGAGTAAAATATTGAAATTATTACTTAAAATCACAAATCTCCCATAGAGGAATTTCTTGATAATAATAATAATAAGGCACTTAATTCCTAGAATATACTCAGTCTATATTATTTTAGGTAAAGAAATAACTAATTCGTTTTGGATAATATTGAAAAGAATCTTAGTCCATAGAAAAAATTATTTCCATTTTCCTATAAAATTAATTATCAATATCATATTCCCATAACATAACATTTTAAATATATGCAATTACTTTTACTATTATCACATGATTACATATTATCCATTACTCACTATTATTCCCAAGTTTATAAACATAGATCATTCACAGATTTCAGATTTAGTTGTAAAAAACTAATGATTCGAAACAAATCAATTGTCATGCTCTATCATCGGTTTCACGATCTATAATTCAAAGCCAAGCACAAAAATTACTACTCATAGAGTAGATTTTAAATGAAAACTATAAAATTACCAAAGGGGATCAGACCCAATTCAATTCATTGATGCTACCATTGCCATAGTAAACATCACAATCATATTTAACGATCCTTTATTAAAAATGGCCATCTTGATAACTGGTTTGTCTACATACCGTACAAAGAGCTTGTCTAGTCTATGATCTCATATTGGAATCTATTTCTAAAAGCATTACAAAACAAATCTATAGAGCGAATGTGTGTGATGGAAGGGTTGCCCTAGAAAATTCAACGCAGTCCATATTGGTGGCATATTAAAAAAGGGCCAAATTTTAAGCACCCGGCACCAACGAGCTTGTATGAAAAGATTGATGGATGTCAGCGAGACAAGAGAGATATGTAAAGATTGTACCATATGGAAATCTATAGCCTCTGTCCACCCTTCTGGAAAACAGGCATAAGTTTATAATGTTATTATTCATATTATTCATAACCCTAACTCAAATACAAATTCTGGATGCAAGAGGACGGATAGATGGAAAGCAAATAAAATTAATAATAATTTATTTAACAATTTAAATTTTAAAACCCAGCCTGATAAAAGAGTATTTACTTTGACTTGTAAATAGACGAAATGCATGCTGCACTACATTTGTGCTATTCAATTGAAATTTAATATAATAATAAAAAATTAAATTATTACATTTTGTTCACGTTTGATAGCTCAATTAAACTAAAAAATGTTCTGGCCGGTCACGTTTCACTGATCACAATGAAATCATTCACGCATAATTAGTTCTGTTGGACATTTTCACTGATTTCTTCATAGTGGTTGTTCACATCAGTGTTTTCACTGTTCAGCTTTCTCATTTGAAATATTTTATCTAGATTCAAATTATTCTGATTATAAATGGTATGTTCCGGGGTGTCGCCCCAAGACACCCTCGTCATGGAATCATCTGGTACATTTTCTATATTTATGTCGACACTGTCCACTTCTGGAATCGGATTTAAAGCAGGTTCTGACTGAATAGAGGGAGTTCGGGTCGTGGTCGATATACCATCAAATGATGCACACCTATTCAAAAAATTCATCATTCTCTCTTTGTGGAATTCTGAACTCGTCTCTGTGCTCGGCTTGGCTTTATCATTGTTCTGGTTTTTAAGGTAGAACCCTGTATCACCCTGAACAAGGTATATTCTCTTTAACTTTTTATCTGGATAATGATCGATCAGGTCAGGCTTTGGAGGCAGAATCTTAGCATTTCTCGGTAGCTTTTTAGTATTGTTACCTTTGATGGTGGTAACGACCGATATACAATTACCTCTTCTGTCATCCTCTTCTCTATAGTTGTTTTTCATGCCTTTGTATGAGATTTTTATGCTCAAAATCGACCACAATAATTCAAGGAATGACGCTATCAATATATTGATAGATAAAACACGCTTTGTGAATGCATGCGAATTTATTTGCTGTAATGACGTTCCATTGTTAGAAATCAAAATATGCGAGTCGTTTTTCACTACAATATCGCTCTGTTTGACTATGATATAGTCATTGAAAGGTATCTTGTCTTTGTAAAATTCCGATATTTCGCTGCTATCCGATGTACTGATGAACCAACCTGTGACCATGATGAACGCGGTCAGGGAGAAAATTGTCGACAAAATGGACATAACGAACAACCATGTGATATTTCTATCGACATACCATCTTATAGAAGCCATTATCGACGCTATCCCGGCGGACAATGCGAAAACTGTCACCATTGTGGGTGCCAATACGATTATCCAACTGTAACCTTCTGTTTTATCCACATACTCTTCGATATTTTCGACCGCATCGTATTCTGTGGTAGTCTCCAGGCTTTCCTCCAGATACGTTCGCGGATCGACGAGCTTTTGGCGAGTTTCATCCAATTTTAAGTGGTGAACAGCGTGCCCCGGGTTCACGAGGGCTAAACACGCCAAGAGAAACGAGGTGGCAGCCAACGCTATGTGCACCCACGCCAGCCCCGACACCGTCGAAGCGGAGTACCTCCTCTCCGAAGGATACAAATTCCGCGTGTCCGGTTTAGTTTTGACTTTTATAGAGTAAACGTCCTCCATTTCGCTGCCTATGCTTTCCCGAACATAATGCGCGCGATCGAAAATGCACACAGAGTTATTTTGCGATTCGTTTCACTCGTATTGTGTATATCATAAAACAGTCGGCACCGAAACGGTAAACTAGAACGGAGTCCTTCGAAATGTTTTATCGTTGTGAACGCTCTCGAACCTCCGTTACAAATAACATTAAATCACTGGTAGTAGGTCAACGTTCAACGGAGACCGTTACTAACGTACTCGGTTAATAAACAAATTCAAACTGATCAAACAATAGATACGGCGATAAAAACGAGACGCACACCCGACGTCGGTTGTCAAGCGACTACTTTTTTAATGTAGAATGAATGTTAAGGCAGTGAATGACTGAATTGTATTTAGTGATTGAACGTTTGAACGAATAGGCTCTAACAGAAACCAACAGCGGTGTGCTTCATAATTAACTGGTAACTGTTAAAGTTAAAAACTAAAACACGTTAAAATATCGATAATCTTAGAGATTTGTGACATTAACGTCACAAATACTAAATCTTTAAGGTTACTTAAAAAATTAAAACATCGTATTTTGACTTGTTTAGCTTTTAATTTTAACAGTTAACCATCGAAATACAGAAACATAAAACTACTCCTACATCGACAGAATGAACTAATGTCGTTGGCTAACCGAAAGACGTAGCATTCCACATCGGCTTCGACATCGCAAATGGGAACATGGATTCTTATTCTTTCTCTTTCTGTTGTCAACAAGTGGTCTCATTCTTTCTCTTTGGTTAAGAAATAACAATGTCATTCAAAATTATATATAAAAAAAAATGTTAAATAAGGTCTTTTGTAAGAGATTTATTTGGATTAAAAATATCTCGTATATTCTCCTTTACATTTATGTGAGTTGTGTGACATGAATAAATGTAAATTTGTTTGACTGTGCTTTTCTATTTCGATGTAGTTAACAGTTATTTTTTTCAAATAAGAGTTTTAAGCTTGAGATTGTGATGATACATATTATTTATTAGTTTGCAAATTCAGCTGCGACTGTTCAATCAAGTAATTAAATCAAGGAACCCATCGGTCGTTCTTCTTACATCTTTTACAGTATTTTTTTATAAAATTAATAATTACATTTATTTGTCACTTTTTTGTAACTTCACTATAGACGTATAGCCTCCCAAGTCATTTTTATTTCAGATCGAGGGTCACGTACCATACAAAATATTTTTTTATGAATCATATGAGTACATATATATATTAGGCATAAATGTTGTACAAGCGAATGATTGACTTGTAGGTAGTGATTGAACGATTAAACGAACAGGTCATGACATTGGCACTGCGACGGAGTTGTGACTAAGGGCTATGACGGACACCATATAACTGTTCCTTAGAATAAAGATAGGACACTCGGAGACATATATTAAATCTATAAGCTGGCCTTATTCTGCGGGTTAACATAAAACTATCTAATTACGAAGTTCCTTTTAACACAAGGAAAAATCATGAAAAAAATATACTCTTTGGAATTATGATCGATATAAATATGCAGACTACTCTATGATTATAGCACAGCCCCCTTAAGCTTTTGAATAAAGAAAACATTGGTACCAATTAGATTATATTAAATAACTTTGATGCAAACAAATTTAGGGACATAATCCTGCCACACATTTTTTTTTAAATATTCGTATATAAGTAATTTATATTCCTTTTATTTATAACTACACAGAATTTATTTTATTGAAATACGTACTTATGCTTAAAGTAATATTAATCCATTCAATAAATGTAAAAGTAACATTACTCTAGAAAATTTTCGTAATTTTACATTATAAATTAATACCAGCCAAGTGCGTGTCGCACCAAGCGCAGTATAGGGTTCCGTAGTTACCATCAAATTAGAGGGCTTTTTGTCTGCTACTATAAATTTATTAATTAAATTCAAAGTTTAACAGCTAACAAAATTTAAAAACAGGCCCACATAAGACCGATGTCAAGGATGTTATGATTTTACGTTTCATAATCTTACATGATTCATAAACTCATTATTACTGACTGTTTTAAAGAATCAACAACGTCATCTAAATATTTTCAGTAGAACTTGTACGAAATTTTTTATTTTACTTTCCCAAGTACATTTTACAAGTTGGACAACCATTGCTCATAAACTTGTAGAAGCTACTCAGCTATGATAGTTTCCCTTTTAACTTCGATATATATACTATTGCCGTCAATTTTTTTCACGTGTCACGTAAACGGTTCCCTAAGTTGAAAAATGGTTTTCATCTGCAATGTTTTTAAAAAGATTATCCGACGATATCCTACAACGTGAGATAGACGACAACAAAAAACCAACCGCACTTTATGTGGGGAAAGTAACCCAAAAAATTGCTTTTTTTCTAGATTTTATTCAACCACTTTGTCGGCGATATATATATATATATATTAATAGACAGCTTTCTATTCCTAAAAGTCCCTGAGCTATGCCGCAGACAAACAGACATATAGACAGACGGATGGACTAATGGACATGGCAAAAGTGTAAGGGTTCCTTGTTGACTACAGAACCCTAGAAAGTCGGTCGATGACGTTATATTATTAGGTTTCTAGTTGCAGGAATTACTAATACTCTTAACATTCTAATAAAATTGGAAATGTTGCCGTCCGCAGGTTTGCAAGTCCACTTGTAATCTTTTTCTCGTTCTCGATTATAATACTGTGCTTTTGTGAAAGTCTTTTTCTTATCTATGGCTCTATCACCACGCGTGAAACTACATCACACATCTATGCACCATATTATGAAATGATTTGACCAAATATGTATACGAAATACAATATTCTAATGTAGTCCTGGTTAGTAGCACTTTTTAGGGTTTGTGCGCCCGCATGAAAAAAAAAAGGAAATCTTATTTGATCCCTCGTGTGTTTGTCCGCCTGGTCGTCAACTACAGCCAATTTGTTTCGTATCTATTGGATCCATTATGTTAAAGTTGGTGCACATATTTCTTCAATGTGATGAGCTTATGATGTGAACGATTTCCGTGTTCCAAATACGGTCGAGTGACGTAAATAATGAGTGTTGAATGTGGAGGTCACTTTTAGGGGCAAATAATAAAATTATAAAACAAAAGTTTTACAAACTGTACCATGTGACAAATCAAAAAAAGCCCTCTTATTCTGAGAGTCTCAAATGTATTATATTTTTTTTAATGAATTGTAATATTTAAGAAAATGGATAGAAATTGATCATTCTCTAAAACTACTGAGCCTAAATAGTTATTTATTTATAGATTACAGAAAGTCTATAGGAAGTGTCTGGTCTTTAAAGGACATAGTATGTCTCTCAATATTGTGTATGTCTTTCAATTTGTAATTATTTTAATTGCCACAACCAAAACTTGGGTCAATAAATCAAAAAAAAAAAACAATATGTTCATCGCACGGAACCCTCTCAGCGGGGGGCAAGACACATTTTTCCAGGTCTTTTATTAAAATTGCTAAAATTCTGCATTATGTAGCTTTTTATCCAGTTAACCTTAACTATATGTATTACCATTAGCCGAATCTGGGATTATTAAATATTTATGACATTCTCTGCTTGGATGCTTGGAAACCTGTAACATCAATCATAATATTTAGCTTAAATTATTTGATACAGACAAACAATCAATACCGTTTCAATATGACATTTGATTTAAATTTTAAATTTCGTATTTAATGAACATACACGTAACATAACAAACTCGTTTTTTTTTTCTAAGAACGGGTAAAAAATAGGTAAATTTCTCATCTGTATATAGATTTCATACTCTAACGTATTATAACAAATCTATAAAATAACCCTTGGAAGTTTTTTTTTTTAAATCCATAAACATGATTTACCAATAAAATGTGATTAAAAACTCGCTACAAACGTTTAGATACTAATAATTAAGAGCACTTAAGTTCTAGTTGTACTTGTATGACAAGAACCTTAACCTTTATAAATGAAATCAATTGAGTGCATAGAGTTCATTCGTCAATGTCCTTGGTTTCGTTTCTTGGTGTCGACATAAAACAATGTCAAAACCATCGATGCGTAAAAACAAATAGATATCAGCTGTCATAATGGGCCTCCGTAGGATGTGGCAACACCGTTGCTCAGAGAAAAAAGACTGTAACTTTAATTTGTATAAAAATCGATAGCAAATATTTTACATCTTGTTGTTACAAATAGATGACATTTTTATTAGAGAATTTAAATCTCACTCTATGGAAAAAAAATACAGAAATGATATCAGATGTATTAAACGGTTGAATTATAAGCAATAAAAAAACCGACTAAGAGCATGTCGGATCATGCCCATTATAGGGTTCCGAAGCCGTTATTACAAAGAAATGCACTACAGATGAAAAAAACTATGTTATTACACTTTTTTCCATGTGTCCCATACATAATAGGTATAAGCACTTTAGTCGCCTATAACTAGAAAAACAAGTACATGTTTCAACTATTACTCTTAAACTAGTGTAAACTAAGATGCACCAGCAAAAGAACGTATGTTCATAGCGTTTACGTCCTTTTGTTGAGAAGCGCAGTTTTTCAGCAATGACTCAAAAACACTATATCCAATCATATTCAAAATAATTTTCGTTGAAAGTATTTATAAAGCGTTACCATCACTATTTTTTCATATTTTTGGACATACAGTTTAGAAAATAAAAGGAGGACACACTTTGGGTTAATTTGGAAGCGATTATTTCAGAAAATATTTAATTAGTCTAAAAAATTGCTTAAGAATCGTAAGGTGTTTTTAAAAGAAATGCCGAAATATGTGTGATGACGTTAACTGAAAAAAATATTTTCAGTTTTCTTTTACATGTATAGAATGCCCCTTCCGAAAATATTTATTTATAGTTCTTTAACTACTAAACTACGAAGCGGCTTATGCAACATATCTACATTATAAATTTTACCAGTATACGTATTGTAATTTTTGAATAATATGCCTGTGGCATACGAACGGAAGGTCGGACATAACTAAACTATTAGATTTCCGTTATTGTCATTTTGGCTCGTCATCGTCAAAATGTATCTTAGAACTGCTTATTGTTTTATTTGTTTACTAATTGCTCTCTTTTACTAATGGAAGATTATAGTTTCATATTTTGAAACAAAGTTTCTTAACACAGGTTGCTGTGGCAGGGAGGTTATCAAATCATATATTATGTGACATTAAAGATTCAAACTTTGTCTTCTTCTTTTATATTTATGGTGAAGAAAAAGGGAGAGATCCGTTCACACCCGCAGCACTATGAAATGGGAATATATTTAAAAAAAAACAACATGCACAAGTAAATGCTTTCCATTTTTCATCATTAATACATATAAATGATGGGAAATTAAAAAAAATAACAAAGCAATATTTATATTTAAAATATATTAACTTTTTTATGAATTTCCTAATCAAAACTTATATACTGTGGACTAGCCTAAGTAACTTCGTTTCTACTCGGGTGTTCCACGACTTTACATTTAGTTTTTTGTATTAAAATCGTTTGAAAACGCGAAAAAAGAAAGGATTGCTAAAATATGTCTGAAAGGGCACTAGTGCCCTTACCAAATTGAGCCAAGGGGAAGCGAAGCACTGTTTTCTTTTTCTGGAAGAATTTCGTCGTATTTTTGAATCGTTATATCATCAGTCTGGATAATGCTAGAACGCTAAAATTTTCAAGATGAGATGTTCCAAGTAGACTAATCATCATTATTTGATGTTTTTGATTCAATAAGGGTCTCTCACTAGGACTTCTAGAGTCATATTTGAGTCGTAGAGTTCAAAGGATTGATATTGATAGTGAAATGTCTTCGGGATCTGCAGTCAGTATGGGTGTGCCACAGGGTTCAGTTCTTGGACCATTTCTATTTCTAATTTATATTAATGATCTACCATACCTTGTGAAGGATGAGCATGGGATTGTACTGTTTGATGATGATACTTCCTTGCTTTTTAAAATTAATAGACAACAACCAGATTTTGGCGAAGTAAATAGTACTATCTCAGGTGTAGTCGAGTGGTTTACAATTAACAATCTTTTCCTCAAGAAGAAAATAAAAATAAATAAATTTTTGTTGTCTGATACTAAATTGGCCGACACATAAGTAGTAATCAGGGACGAGATACTGGATATTGTGGACACGACCCTATTTCTTGTTCCGACTTAAGATACTAAATCACGTTGGAATGTCCATATAATGAAATTGGCGAAAAAGCTTAGTTCTGCAGCATACGCAGTCAAAAGGATGCGGTGGCTTACAAATAAAAGCTCAAAAGTTTTTGGTCATAAAACCAGATTCAGCAAAGTTAACAAAACATTTAAGGGCCAATATGTGCGCTTTTATAATAAGATCCCAGTTGAAATTCAAAATTTAAAATTTCATAAATTAAAAATTTTTATTAAAAAAAAAATGTGGTAAGGGCTATTATACCGTATCTAAATATATTAACGAAAAAAATCCGTGGGGACTAAACTACTCGACTATCAGGCTGTTTCATGTGATTTTCAGATATTGTGCTAGTTTTATTAACTATCTATCACATGTCTTTGAACGAAACCGAAAAATGAATCAGCATTGGGATTAGGTGTTAATGTTAATAGCAAAAGAATGCCATAATGACGTACTTAAAGTGTAATTCTGTTACCTACGAAATAAAGATATTTGTGATTTGATTTTATTTGAATATATATGTCACGAACACTAAGTATTGTTATAAGTACTGTTTGTCGACCCATATAAATGAAAAATAAACCAGATGTATGTTTGTCGATGTCTTGTAATAGACTTTAGTTAATAATCACGAAATAAAATTATTAGCGAAAATCATCCTCACACGAAATTCTACCGCTGTGAAGTTAGTCACAAAAGCATCGCAACGGTAAAAAATTGGCACGCGAGGGAGAAGAATGAAGGGTTAAGGAGTGTTAAATGTGCGCATTACGTCATTCGCAGGTAATTCAAAACGACAGTTACGTGCGGTGTACTGTACATTACTACACATTTATAGACCCATATAGATGTACATACAAACCCATTGAATATGTCAATTAGGCGCTGGTTCATTAGTGCTAACTAATAGGTCGAATAAAAACAATTGTGCTATGGTAGCCGATCGATCAGAGCCTTTCATATAAACTAACATTTTAAAACTACTTTCCATGTTATATTTAACTGTCCCAACTACATTTGTTTTGATAAACGAGGGTAGTACGCCTTATTTTGCTTATTTTGGTAACCCAATAACATGAAAATTACAATTATTATTATTAGCCAGTGATTAACTTTAACTTCCGTTAAATCATCTGTAAACTGACGCTTTAACGTTTAATGAAGTTAACTTTTTTTTAGTAACGGATGAATATTTAATGAAATTAAATATTCCAAAGCAATATGGGTTTTTACAGATTACGGACGTACTCTGGTGGTGGTAGTCTCGCGGATTATAGTTAATATTACTAACACTTGCTATAGTTGTTCAACATTTGTTGACTTTTTGTATTGACTATCTGAGTATTGGGTAAGCATTTGCAGTGGGCGAATATATACGAAGGTTGGTGTTAAGCTTGCATGTTGCATATTTTTGAATGTTGCTAATATGCTTTTTAAAAAAAATTAACGAAATATATTCTTATTATTTGAGTAACGGTTATTATTAAACATATATTATACAAATTAGTTGTATGGCAATATTTGACGTTTTAATTCAATCACAAGATTATTTTTTGCTAAGATGTAATTCTTAAATAAGAAGATAATATAAAAAAAATGAGTTTACAAGTTACAATATTTTTCCCAACAAGTGATTCTTTCTACTATGCACGATAAACGCGAAAATCGTGACATTAGGTTAAATTTTAAGACACTTAGAAAATGAATGATAATATAGTGGGAATGACTTGCATCGTGACTAAGGTCACGAATACACACTCACAAACATATACTAGATTGTAATCATAAAGCGCATTGCTATGACGCCAATCTAGTACACTATATTACTAGCATTTTAATTAAAATAAGAGTTTATTGGCCATCATGTATATATAAATTATTATATGGAAATATTATAATTTTGTATATAATAAATCAATCATTACATGCTTTCTTTCGAAAAATATTCTTTCTTTGAATAAGTTCATAGAGTTTTCTTCATATATCTGACTCTTTCTTACTTTTAGTTTCCTTCCCGATCCATCATAAAAAAAAATTATAGCATTTCTAAAGGGAAAAACAAACACGCCAGCTATTACAGAGTAGGCATTCACCGCCGCCCATAAACATTCGTAACCACAGAGGAGTCACCAGTGCGTTGCCGGTCTTTTGAATACGAATAGAAACCTGATGGAGGGGATGGGGCTGATAGAGATGGAGTGAGCCACTGGGACTCCCCTCACCGAACGAAGGGCAACAGTGGAAACTACTACTTCACGTCCATATTCTGTGAGAATACGGTATCACAGCGTTCTTTACTGACATTCCTGTTTTAACTACCAGTTCTCTTAACTCATCTTCTGCTCTTGCCGAATCATTACTGAGGAATAATAGTCCGATTTGCAATATTAATTTGGAATTTAAATTTAAACATGTGAGTTCTGAAGAGGTTATCAAAACGTTTAGATCTCTGGACATGAAGATATCTGCTGACATTCATGGTCTTTCTATTATAATTGTAAACTCCATTATAGATTATATTGCGCCGCATTTGGCGTTTATCTTTAATAAGTGTTTAGATGATGGCGTGTTTCCCGATTTGATGAAAGATAGTAAAGTAATTCCATTATTTAAAGGCGGTAGTGCATCAAGTCCCAATAACTTTAGACCCATATCTATACTACCGTCAGTTAGCAAAATTTTCGAAAAATTAATCCTAAATCAGTTGTAAGTACATTTTTATACCAATAAATTAATGTCAAATAAACAATTCGGTTTTACTCGGGGTCGCTCAACAATCGATGCTGGCGTTGAGCTTGTGCAACATGTTTTTGGAGCCTGGGAGGATTTGCGAGATGCAATTAGCATATTTTGCGATCTCTCCCAGGCTTTTGATTGTGTTTATCATGAAACTCTGATCGAGAAATTACGTCACTATGGAGTAACAGGCCGGGCACTCGACCTTCTGAAGTCGTATTTGAGTAACAGAGTTCAGAGGGTTGATGTCAATGGTATAAAATCGTCTGGATCTATAGTCCACATGGGTGTACCACGGGGATCAATTCTTGGTCCCTTTCTCTTTTTAGTCTACATAAATGATTTACCTAGCATTGTTAAGGATGTTCATGAAATAGTACTGTTTGCAGATGATACTACTTTGTTATTCAAAGCTAAAAAACAACAGCCCACTTACGACGATGTGAACAATGCTATCTCTAAGGTAGAGAAATGGTTTACTGCAAATAACCTAATTCTTAATGAAATGAACACAAAATGTATAAAATTCTCACTTCCAAATGTAAGACATGGATCCGGAACTATTTCAGTACGCAACAAAGAATTGGAGTTTGTTAATTCTACAGTGTTCCTGGGAATTACTTTAGATGACAGGCTTCAATGGGGTCCTCATATAAGTGAGTTGGCGAAAAGGCTTAGCTCTGCCGCCTATGCTGTCAAAAAAATGAGAAATTTATCGGACGTCGAAACTGCCAGATATTGGTTTATTTTGGCTGTTTCCATAGTCTGATGTCGTATGGCATCTTGCTCTGGGGAAACGCCGCGGATATTCATAGAATTTTCGTACTGCAGAAGCGGGACGTTCGCGCAATTTACAAGCTCGGACCTCGTACATCCCTTAGAAATAAGTTTAAGGAAATTGGAATTTTAACCCTGGCATCTCAATTCATTTATGAAAATTTATTATATGCAAAAAAAATTTAGAAATGTTTAAAAGAAATAGTAGTTGACATAAACTCAATACCAGAAATAAAAATAAACTGATTTCACATGTTAGTCGACTAAGTAAAGTCACAAATTCATATAGAAGGCTCTGTGTGCGCCTATTCAATAAAGTTCCCGTAGATATACAAGATTTACCCCTATATAAATTTAAGAGTGTTATTAAACAATCACTCAGTAAAAAAGGGTACTATGCAATTTCTGAATATTTAGAAGACAAATATCCACGGGCATAAGCGGCTCGACTTCTTACCGGGCTGTTTCATTCTTAATGGTTTTGTGTTTTTCTTGGCTATGTATAAGCAAATTAAAAAAGAGCTACCCTTAAGTTTCTTGCTCGTTCTTCTTGAGGGAAAACTGCCTTCCGAACGAGCGGTAAAGTGTAAAATCGCAAAAAATTATGACGAATTTCAAGTGTTATTTTGTTACCTATGAAATAAAGATATTTTGAATTGGAATTTCAACTGCGGTCGACCTGGCTTATTTTCGTCCCTTCGCCAGATTGACCTCAGCATGGCTCTAGCTCTAAGTGTTTTGTAATGGGTAAGATTATCATGGCACTCTACTGCTCTGTGTCTTACATGCGTCCAACTTTCTATCATATTTCTTTCTTCTGCCATCAACGGTATTGCAAAATTCTTGCAGCTCATAAGCATATCATTCTTCTGCTCTCTTAAACTCAATGTATTTCCTTGCATCAAAGGATATAAAAAGAGGCCTAAAAAACAAATATACACGTCATATTTCGTAAGATTAAAGCTATATTATACGGAAAAACTCTACTTTGATGCACGATTTAACTTAAAAGGACTTAAAGTGAAACCTTGTACGATTTAGACTTATCTTAAGTAAGTCCTTGGCGAATCATTCGTTCGCTTCTGCATACATGAAATACGGTCATATACATATTGCTCTATGAGTCGGTCGAGTAAATGGGACCATCAAATAGCAATCCTTAAGGCCAATGTCTTGCAAAAACGTTTTAGTTTTATTGTCTATTGCAATCTGTCAAAAAGAAATATTTTGAAATCATTTTGATTTTCCTAGCGATTTTCCGACACCGTTTGAACAAAATTCCTTGTTTATGTGATTTAGACTTTTCTGTTTACATTTTTGTATATATTTTTTGTTCCTGTAACAAAGTCTTCGCTTCATATCTCATCGAATGTTATAAGTATGTGAGTATCGTAATTATTAGAGAACTGGTCTCAATAAATACTTTATCTGTACTAAGCTTATTACCTACTAAGTTTTCGCTCCCGTGGCTTGAATACGAAGAACCTGCAGAAAGAACTAGTTTCAGGAAAAATCGGGGAACCATTACGTGTTTAAATTAGAATAGACCAGCAACGCAATGGCGCTTTTACATTTCGCGTAGTTTTCTTGTATCTAACAAACTTTGAATTGAATTTTGATGATAAATATTTGTAAGACGTGACGTGAGTGAAAAAAAACTATGTGTGGTTTTATGAAACCACGGTAAAAGTGAAACTTATTTTCATATCGTAGACATTAAACTAATAATTTTTGGAATAATATTTCATTAAGGGTATTGAAATCGCATCATCAATTTTAATTTTATTTTTGGACAATTGGAATGATAATGGGAAACGATAAAAGTAGATTAGTTTTCCAAGTAATATTTTTATTCAACTCTGTGTTTTAGGATACTTTTACATATTTCTTAACAATTATTTAGGTGCTATACAAACATTAACGCTTGCATTTTTGACGATATCTACGGCATCGTTCCGCGTTTAGTTGCTTTTGATGTAAATGTTTTTCTGTAACCACATTTTCAGATACAGGCTCACCACTTTGAACGGTGCCTGTACTCGGCATGGCACCAAGATCTTTTTCCTTTTTCTATAAGCACGTACTCTGTCAGCGTTCTGTTTTTTACGGCGTGAAATTAATTCATCGTCATTCATTTTTGCATTATTCTTCACTTATTCCTCGATGATCAGTTTTTCGAACTCGCCAGGTGTGTCGTTGTTCACCAAAAACAAATAAATAGCACTATTCACGTTAAACACTAATAACACCAAACAAAATAACGTGGAGCACTAGCGCAAATGAGTAATAATCTGTACTATGGAGTGTATTCGCTGTGAGCGCAAAATTACTAATACTATAGCATTAAAGATGTATAGTATGTATAGTATGTATAGATGAATGCTGACAGCGCCACCTAAAGGGAGTATTGGTACTATACATATTGGTAATATTACACTGTACTGAACACAATACTCGCTTATTTTCAACGTAGTATAGGTAACTTCGCCCGTCCACATAACTCCGCCCGTCCCTATTGAATACTCTATAGTCTATACATTACACGGTCAGCTGATACGAACTATAGGCGCCGCCATATTGGCCTCGACTGCTCTGACGAGCAGTGGAAGGGAGTGCCTTTCACTTTACCCCTACTCTGCGGCCGACTGTAATGCGACATGCAAACGCAGACGAAAAAGTTTGAGACGATGTAATAAAAGTTTGACTTTAAAAAATTAAGAATAAGAATTAGCGTACAAGAAAAAAATGTTAGAAGACGAAGGGAAAGATGATAAAGAGTCAAAGGAAGGGTAAAAGGGTATTAGGGCGAGCAAGAAGGGACGAGGCGAGCGGGATTGAGAGAAAATTCCGATAGTAAAATTTATAAAATATATTTTGCGAAACTAAGTCTGACCAGTTTAATTACCTGTATATGCACAGGTCGACCCGAATTCACCCAATGTTGTCGTTTTAAAAAAGTACATATTACTCGAGTGACGCAGTAAAATCTATCTTATGAGTACAATATTGGATTTGAATTAATTTAAAGATCTTAATATAGCGAGCGACCGTATAAATTAATTTTACCGATGAGATGTCTTACTTTTATTAATTTTAAATAATTTCATTAATACTGTATAAAAACTACATATTAAAAATAAGATAATAATTATGTTGTTGGTCATAAACTTAACCCGCCGCACCAGGTCCGCGGCGCCGGGCGAGCAGTGGTCTTGCTGCTACCGGCCCGACGTCTGCTTCTCCGTCTTGCGTCTGCTCAAAATGACGGTACGTTACATGCAGTATTAAAATTGTCTTTGAACTTAACTGGTATTGCTATATGCTAATAATAATAATAAATGCCGTATTACAGAATGACGGCACGTTACACTAATACGATGTGTTGTAAAGTGAACCGGTGTTGCCATATAAAAATAGTAGTAACGAATAACGTATTGTATTCTCTTAGATATATCGATTGATGGCGTCATAAAATCATCCTAATCCAATTCTATAAACATCATTAAAATGTTGAAGTTTTTTAGTTCATCGAAAGTTTGTGACTCCCTCACGTATAAAACATTAATCAAATATAGGTATTTAGACCATAGATGAAGTATATTCTGGATTAACACATGGATTGTTTTTAGTCGGAAAATTTGTTCCTACAGATGAATTGAACGGGATCGGAATCAAGAGATGAACAAGGATTTGAATTGACATTGGAACCGAATTGAACTTTAGGACAGTACTGCGATTGAAATTATAACTAACAGCGAGATTTTTCGGAATAAAACATATTAGTTCATAAATATTAATAAAATGTATAGCAAAACATACAGCAGATCATCGAAATGGAAAAGCATAGAATTATAACGTCGAACACATATACGTTCATTTGTGGCACACAACTCACACAAATATAAATGAGGATATGCGACATGTTTTTAAAGCGAATAAATATCTTACAGAGGACTTTATTATTATCGTTTTTATGTGTAATTTCGAATGACACTTATTTCTTAACCGAAGAGAAAGAAAGAGTAAGAATAAGGACATTCGTTGACGACAGAAAGAAAAAGAATAAGGACACTTGGTTACGAGTACATCTGTGCGGCGGCGAAGCCACTATCGTGTGCCACGACTACTGGGAAGCCAATTTCGTTCGATCACTCTATTTATGTAGGAATATTTTTATGCTTTCCTATTTCAATGCAGCAGATAGATTGATATCAGGTTAGCTGCCGTGATATATTAAGTATCACTTCATAAAGGATTTTTCATTTTTAAGTGTTTTATATATTTTCTGTCAAATGAATAATCACATCATAAATCATTATATAAATTTCTATATTTTAATATAGGAATGTTTTGAATTGACAGTCAAACCCTATCACATGTACTTTTCTATGGTTGGACACAAACAGCCTAAATAACAAGGCTTAATGTTTCTATTCTGCTCGAAAATATAAATAAACGTAAGATGGCGTTGTGTAAAATCTGAAATAAAATGTCATTAGTCGTCTTCGATTAATTTAATTTTCTTCACGACTAAAATATTTTTATAACTCATCAATAATATAATACCTTCGATAACAATTAATTTAACCTGTTATTTTCACAGCACATACCGCCAACTAACAACTAGATGGCGCAGGGTGCGTTTTCGAGCTCGAACGCGAACTGCGGCGGAGAGGAGGGGATGGTGGCAGTCGTCCGCGGACTGCCGGACGCGACGGTCGCCGTCACTCTGCTCGACTCACTACTGCCGAACTCGACCCGGGAAAAACCTAACAATTGCCATTGTAAACAAGTCTCCGACATCGATTGCCGGAATTCCGGTTTGAATTGTAGTCACCATCCTGGTGGTAACTATAATCTAAGTGCCGGCGTCGCTCGAGCTACCGATTTTAATAAACCAGGTTGGTATCCAAACGGCAGCTACAGCAGCAGAGGTTCAGATAGTTTCAAATTCTATATCACGGCAAAGAAACGATAAAAATAATCAAATATAAGGACTTTTGCGCGAAAAGGACATTGCTCGCTTTGCAAAATAAATTAGAAAAAAATACAACATGTGCGAGTGGGACTTGCACCAGGAGGGTTGTATTCCACAATATTTTTTAAATTAAAAATCCTTTTTAACGTCAACTGAGAATGATTCAATCAGTGCAAATAGGGCTGGTGAATAATTTAAATATGTGTTTAAGAATGGATGGTGGTCATTTCGAACAATAACTCTAATTATTACATTTTGTACGGAATATATAAATATTTTGTACGAAATATAAAAACTTTAAAACATTTTTAATCTAAAATAGTTTTCAACTTTGGTTTATTATGTGCCATTACATGAAATATTTAAACCGCTTAAAAAAAATTACAGGCGACCGTATCGTTATTAGCCAAAAAAAGAAGTAAAAAGGATTAGTTGAAATCTGTATTACCACAAAAACCTACTAAATAGATTGAAAAACAAAATTCGAACATCAAATACACTTCGAATCTTACGTTTGTTTTTTTTATGCAGTTTTCAGAATGTATTTACTGCATACAATCAAAATTGAAACATAATTTTTCCTCTGTATATTTTGACGAAAAAAATTTTTTAATAATAGATAGATTACACGCATTTTTTTACTTTGTCAAAATACATCCATCACAAAGCGAAAAACACGTAAGAAAGCCAAGCAAAGTTATTTAAAAATTTCAAGTCCCGATAAACGAGCTACAAGATACCGTATAGACTATGGGGTTGAATTTGCATTATATTTAGCAGTAAATAAGAAATTTATTTTTATTTGACTGCTTACGATTACGATTGGAATAATTGTAACTATTCTAGTTTAACACGAAGTTAGCGTTTAGAGTTTCCTAGGGATTGCAATCGGCATCTAAGATTTACTATAATCGGGCTACTCATCATTCATAGTCTAGTCTAAAGCCTTGAGTCTTATACAAGTGTAAAAACAAATTTATATGAAAAGATGTGGGAAAACGAAAGCATCAACTGTGTAAAGTATCTATTTAAATTTTGTGTACAATCAATAATGAATTGTTTTTTCTTCTCAAGTAAAATGAGACTTACACTAAATGATTAGGTATTATCAAAATAATTTTACTCAAAACTATGTATAATATTATTATAAAAAAAAACAAACTTTTTTTATATATTATTCTATATATAACGGCTGCTGATCAGATATTTCATTGTAGAATGCAATGCAATGCTCAGCAACTTACAGGTACTGCTTGCAAGAGTTCAGAAACAGATCCTGTGCCCTTGAAGCCGGTTTGCGTGCGCCACAGTGGTGCTCAGGCCTCCGACGGAAGATACGTCAGCACGTACCAGGTGATTACCTACGTTTAGGGTGGTCTATTAAATGAGCTCAAAATGAGGGGGTCATAACAATACAATGTGATCTCAAGGAAAATGATACGTAAAGGAACGGGGTCCATGGAAAACCTCGGGGTAACTTTGAAGTTCAGAGATTACTCTATTACGACATTTGATGTACTTTTGTCTGTTCCCAACATGTTTCGTGATGCGTTCATAATATGTTCCTTAAATTCAGATAGTTAATAATAATAGGTGAAATGTCACATGAGACGCATATTTTATATCATTAGCACATAATTTCACCAAGTGGGGGATCGCTAATTTTTAAAAAAGCACTTAAAATATTAATTGACATCAAATCAAAATAACTTTATTTCGTTGGTAATAGAAATTACACTTGAAATGCGTCATAAATTATCGTTTTCGACATTAACATTACCATCCATTCCAAGTGCTGAATTACCAAGAGAAGAATGGGTAAGAAACTCAAGATTTACCGTTTTTTACCCATTGATACAAAATATTGAGGGATTAATAAATTAGTACAAACTTAGTAAGTGACAATATGAAGCAATCTGATAGCCGAGCAGTTCAATCCCATAGGTATTTTCATTAAGATATTTAGACACGGTATAATAGCCCTCGCCATACAACTTTCTTTTAATCAAATGTTTAAATTGATAAAATGGCAATTTTGAATTTCAACTGGGATCCTATTATAAAAGCGCACACATTGCCCCTTAAACGATTTATTAACTTTGCGTAGACGGTTTTTTATAGAATCCCTTACACAAATATGATATCAAAATTTTACTAATAATAATAATGCTTAATATAAATTGAGAGACACGTTCTTTCCTGTCTCATACAGCGATATATAAATCTCATAATTTGTGATTTTAGGTAGATCATTGCGGCACGACGCCCACGTCGCCTCAGCAGTTTCTAACGGAATTTCCGCCGCAGCGATTGGAACCAGAAACAGTTACATGTATGTATGTTTTTTACATACATGTAACATGTATGTAAGCAGTTACATGCATGTCAAACTGACTGTATTATAGCCTAACTCGCTATCTCAATAATGAAGTTAATTAGGTTTTTCTCCAACGCTCCATTTATAAATATGGTTAGCAATGCACTGTTACTTGAAAATCGATGAATGTTTTTACAAATAATTGTGTCCTGTTGCTTTTCATGATTTTTTTAAGTACACTCTTGGTATTAACCATAAAGATATGTAATAAATAATAAAAAAGTAATATACATCGTTTTGTAACCTAACCTAAGCTAAGCTATGCAACTGAAATCACTTGTTTTGGTAAATGTATAATATATGGGTATGGGTTGATTTACTTCAAATCAATATGTATACTTTGCACATCTAGATGTGTAAAATATTGTTCACTTAAAAAAATTATAATTATGCAAAGGCACTGGTTTCAGTTCGTGCTTTTATTTCTAATTTTATGTATGATGTATAATCACATACAAAGAAAAATCTTTTTATATACGTGTATCATTTCATCAGATATCAAAAGCACCTATCCAGCTCGCAATTCTTGGAACGGTGACCTGAAACACGGTACAAACTTCATCACTAACACATACCGGCAGAACTTGGTAACACCGGAACAAGTGAGAAGTGAGAGCTTTCATTTTTTCTAGATTTGACAATAGCTGTAGCCGTCGTTCTTCTTTAAAGCGTTTGTAATAGAAATTAATGTATTATTTGTGAACAAAGTAAACAAGCATACCTTACATTTGCAGGCCGTTCGTGTCGCACACACCAAATCGAACCGTTTGCCAGATCGTTGCGCCAATACCCCAGATTCACGGCCGAACGTTCGACTGCAATACTCGAAAGACTGATGTCGTATACTCGTAACAAGAATCGTTAGTATCGAACGCACTGAAAAGAAAGATCCTCAATCGGACTGACAATCTAAACCATAAGCACGGATTGACAATAATATGGGAGTTGCATCCATGCCGGGTAAGAACTGATTACCACATTCGACCGGCCGCACGCACGGTCAGTCCGAACGTCAGACAGATTGTCGATCTGATTGAGCGTGTGTGGCTGTCCTTTTTACTTTATAACATATACGTTTTTTACAAATAGAACTTTTTGTGTTGCAAAATGTACCAATTTTTCAAAAAAAACCGCCTGTTTCTATTTTAAATGATAAGTGCAATAGTTCTGTATGACTTCGTTTGTTTTCTTTAAACAACATTAAAACTAGGGTGGATTCAGCCATCAATTTAGGGGAGTCACACATACGAGGTTCAATCAGAACTGGATCTAATTCGATTACAATAGTAAGACAAAGACCCATCCTAGGGGGGTCATGGAATCCATGACCCTCATGATCCCCATGGTCTACTACTGCATTAAAATAACTAACTGTTTATATAAGGCGAAACTGATACGAAATACCACAGTCGGAGTTCAAAGATTCATAAAGAAAGCAAACACTAAAAGATAAAACATTAGGTGTGTATCGTAGCATATGGTGATATGAAAATGCAATACGGGACAAGTAAAACAATTATAACAGATTGCACTTAAATTTGTTAAAGTACTGATCGCCAGGAGAAAACTAACTGTTAGCGCTCAAATTCTGGTCTATATATTCCTAAGTTACTTAGGAATATAAACAAGGTCACAAAATGCCATATTTAATTTAAAAAAATGTTTGACGTACGAACACAGTTATCTAATATTGACTAGAATATTCTAACCAATCAAAATTCACAAATAATCTAAACGACTACGCCCACGCATTTCGGGATAAATAAACCGAGTCCTATTCCGTTATATATTTAAGAGAAGAGTTTCTTTAATATTTTTTTTTTGTGAGCGTAGTTCCCTACAATCTATACACATTTCATTGATAAAAAATTTCTCTAGCATGACAATTGCAACGGCCCGGGCGCATGCGTATAGAACGCTTAACGGCCCGTTTTTGGTTTTGCTGATCGGCTGACTATTTGCAGGAGCGGCGCCTCGTCAACTTAGGTCGTCGAAATATTACCTCTGAACACTAGGTGTCTATAGAGGTGCAGAGCTTCCGATATGCCAACACGTGTAGACTAGGTGCAGTACTGGGGTGGTGCAGTTGAGTGTAGGATTAATGTAGCATGCAGCTGCATTCTTATACTATTTACTGCAATTTCCTGATTCGTTCTTCAAAGAGCGACCAATTAGACGGGTAGAATTTAGACCAAACAAATCTACGTCTAAGTCCCGTCCTCGTTTCCGGTCCTGCTAAGTTCGTTTGTCGTTTACCTCCCTTTTTCGCATCATATTTCATGAAATTTTTACAACCCACGTACCTATTTAATGCGGTTTTGCTCGTTATATTAGTGAATTTAACGGCTGTGACGTGACGCGCATGCAAATTAATTCACAGCCAGACGGCAGACCGTCTCTACTCTTTATTTATTTGTACGACTAGATGTTTATCTCTTTAAGTTTGATTCCATATTTAGAACCCGTTAGAAATTTTTACACAATCGTTTATTTTAATGTTAAGGTCAGATTTTTAAATGTGTCCATGCGTCGTTGTAGATTTTAATTAATGCCATATTAGGCGGTATTCTTTTAATTTTTTATTTATGAGAGGATGCCGTTTATTATTGTTCAATAACGTTTAAATGTCAATCATAGCAATAAATTTATAAACCACTAGTGACAATTATATTAACTACTTCTTCATATGATCTATATATAAAGTAAAACAGTAGAACTTGATGTCTGTACATTGAAGGACGTATGAGAAACGGCCAAGCGCGTCTCGGATCACGCGCACTGTACAGTTCTGTAGTTGCCCCTCACAATATGCAGACTTAGTAGACTTTTTGTTTTAAACTATGTGTCTATTTGTTGAGTTCATGGTTCAATAACATCCGAAAACGGATTGAAATAGGACGAGTGTTAAGGATGTTATGGTTTTATATTTATTTTCAATAATTATACATGGTTCATGAACTTGTATTTACTACCTGTTTTTACACAACCAACAAACGTCATCTAAGAAATTTTCAATGGGATTTGTACGAAATTTTGCTTTTTACTTCTCCAAGTACATTTTAAAAGTTATAATCCACTATTACTCGTTAACTCATAAAGCCGTAAAGCCACTTAGCTGCGATAGTTTCCTTTCAACTTTATCATATATACAACTGCCGTAATTTTTTTCATATATCCAAGAATAACAATTTAGCTGGCGAGCGCGCGTACTTGCCTTTAATAGAAATTAATTAACAAACGGATCCCTAAATTGAAAAATGGGTTACATAAATCCGGAATGCCTTTGAATGAGCTAGCCGACGACACCTGACGCCATGGGATAGACGGGAAAAAAACCTCGTCGCCATTTTAACGTGCAGAGAAAGTGCCCTAAAAAAATTATTTCCAAGATTTTAGTCTACCATTTTGTCGGTGTGATTAATATTTATGCCGACAATAAATCACAGTTGTCTAGTACTAAGAGTTTATGAATTAAGCCGCGGATAGACAGACGGACATGATGAAACTATAAGTGACCCTTGTTAGCTACGAAACTCCAGAAAAGGAGAGGGGCTGTGAAGGGAGATCAAAGTCATGGCTTTTTTGTCAGTCTTGGCTGTCTTTTGGCGCACATCTAGTTGCTATAATTTTAGCGGGTAGAGAGATCGCGTAACTTGGAGCGAAATATAGGCTTTATTTTATTTGTATCAAATGTTAGAAAAAAGTTATCCTCATTTAAAAATTCAATCCGAGAAGTTAGACACTTGACCTACTGATTACGATGTGCTCGATTTATTTAAAAATGTACAAGTTTGGGATGAGGCTAGGGGGGACCGGTGAATGACGGAGAACTTTATGTGTACATACCGAATTCCATACGGCTAAAGACGTGGGCGGCAAGCTAGCTGTTTAACAAATATGACTATTAAAATTTCAATTTACCTAAATGAATAGTATTTTTTAATAAGCGTCAGACATCAGGCTTTGTTAAATAATTGTCTATGTAATATTGTATTGTAAATATTATGTTACATATTATTATGTATAATTATATCTCTATGTGTTTGATAAGAAAACACGATAATTTGAACATAGTTATGCATACATAAATGCGGTGCGCATGCGTTTGTCTATAGCCGCAGAGACTTCAGCGTGAGTGCGTGCCAGAATGCAGGCAACGCGAACGTAACCGTAATCCACAACCGTCTTTGAGTCGCTCGATCTGGGGCGATACACTAGATGTGACTAGTAACAGTTAGCGACGCCATAGAATAAAGTATTAATATTAGTATAAATATGTATGGAAATATAGCCAATATACGTTCTTTAAATATATCATTGGTCTCTTTGGCTATACCCGAGTTGACTGGTAGTTACAAGTCAAGTCAGCTGATATAACCGTTGTTTAAGAACCAACTTCATTGTCTTAAATTGACGAAAATACGCGCGTATTTTGTGACTTTCGAAAATTTAACTCTCAACATTTTATAAGTATAAGTTAGAAAAAATAAGTAAAAGCACTAGAGAAAAATTAGAAACATTGCGTTATTTTTATTAAATTGATAATCCTTACCGTAAATTTTAGATCTACGAAATGTCAATGCGCCGAATAATAAAGAAAAGTATAAATTAAAACGCGAGCCCTCCACCAGTCTACCCAATTTGGAAAATAACGGACGTAACCCATCAAAGAACATTCAAACCTATACGAGAACCATAAATCAGAGCCAGGAGCACACCGAAGACACGGGCAGAGAGGTATACGCCGTGGAGAGGGAGGTCAGAAGTTACGTCGTACACAAAGATAGTCATTTCAACACCACGTTTGACCACATGAGGTGTGACGAGAAGCGGGGACCGGTCGGTTTGGATCAGGGTATTTTTTCTAGGGACATGGATGTCAGGCACCTGGCCGACGTCACCAAGTGCATCAGGGAGAGGATACGCTATTTCTGCGGCGAAGACGCTCAACCTGTCGAAACTAATGTAAATGAAATTTATGATTCTATGTACTATATAGTCAAAACTAAAAAGGCAACATACGCGAATATTGTCTGTATGTAATTCTCTATGAAAAGATTTGTCGTGTTTAAGGTAAAAAAATTGGTATAAATATGCTCATTATTCTCCCAAATTTACAGATATTTTATTTTATAAGTTGGGCTTTAATTGTGAACTTTTAATTTTGAGTGGCATATAAAATGTATTTTTGTAATCAACTAAATTTTCAATTTCACTTCAAACGGTAGATTTTAAACTGTTAGATTTTCAAAAATTTTTGTATAATACAATTCAAAAACATTTATTATACCTGACTCACGAAAGTCCAAAATAAAAAACAAATATTTCCCATAAACACTTTGACTGCTTAAAAATACCGCGGATGTGTCCGGTACTTTGCCTGTTAGAACATAGAATGTGGTCCTTCATCTTTTGCATTGACTGATTTCGCTGATAATTCGAGTCTCGTTCTCACTATCAATTCTAGTCCCGGCGCCGTTCCTCATGTCGTCCCGGTCACGCTCTTGATTTTCATACCGGTCCGACATACGGTATCGACCCAAGTTCCATTCTCGACTTCGGTTCCGGTCCCGGCTCTCGATGGAGCTCCCTTGTCCCTTGGAACGTTCGATTCCAATAGCGCTGCCGGTGGCTACGACCAAAGCGAGTAGAAAATTGGGTCATATTGAAATCTGCACAATCATGCGCAGTTTTTTTAGCGTCACACAAAAAAAATGATTTATACAAAAAACGTGATAAGTTTTTAACTTAATAATACCATATTTGAAATTCTTCTTAAAAAAATCTATACTCCCATGCAATCTTTCACCAGCCATTTCCCCTCCTTAAAAGCGTAAAATTTTAAATCCTTGCACGATGACGTTATTTGCTTATTATGAGTACGTACAATTCAAAATTTTAAGTTCCTGTCTTTAAAAAACTGATAATCCTATACGACACATTTCAACCTCCCCCCCCCCCACACATAAAAATATCTGAAAAATCTGAAACGCGTCATTATTTGTAGTTCAGTAGCTGTAATTCAAATTTACGTATTTCTCACTCAAACAACAAAGACTCATACAAAGTTCCCCATTCCAATTTCCTTCTTATAGTTTAAATTTTCACAAATCTGTCCTTAGCGGATGCTTACATTATAAAATAAACCAATATTCAGAATTTCATTTTTCTAGACTTGGTAGTGTCAGCTATGCGTTGATGGTCAGTCAGGACATGGGATTTTATAAGTATAAATAGGCTTATGATATATCTGACAGCTAAAAATAAACAGTGCGAAGTCAACTCGTACGTAACAGTTTTCTAACATCGTTTAAAATTCCTCATTTGGTAATTACTTTGAAGGTCAAAAGTCATGATCATTTTGATTTTATAGAACTTGGCAGCGGTCTTCGACTATGTTTATCATATCTCAATCGCCGTAGAATTACTAGGTCGAATGACGAATATAAATAACGTATTTTGAGGTCGTCATCATCAAAATCAAACAAAATACAAAATATATTTATTTTCGCACGTAATATAATTACATATGAAATACGTCGTTAAAGAATTCTTTTCGACATTAACATTAGTACCCATTCCAAATGTTGAATCACCTTAATATATACACGATTAAGAAAGTATACGATTTTTGCTTTTAATCTTGATTGGAATCTGTCATTTTTGTATAAACTCGTCACTAGATGGCGCTGCTTTTCATCAACTACATTATCATCATAAAAACTGGTATATATTTAAAAATTGAAAATATTTTTCCCACTATCTATTTTGTTATAAATCACCACAGATGGCATTGCAGCGCATCAATTTCCGTACTGTTTGACCAGTAACTATTAAAATAGGTATTAGATTAGGGAGAATATTTTCTACCCTAGCGTATGCGTCAACGACAGGCGTTCTGTGATATTATAAAGAACCTAAGAAATTCACACATGTGTTTGTGCGTGCGTGCGTGCGTGCATGTGTGTGAGTGTGTGTGTGTGTATGTGTGTGTCATATTTTGACTTATAGGAACAATAAACGAGACATCTAATTTTGCCACATATTTGATAGAGAGCGGTCATAAACTTAGCGACAGTCACAGATTTGTATGTGAGTGAGAAAGGCTTAAAATTAAATGTTCTGGAATCGTTTAGTTTAAAGTTTAAAAATATGTTTTATTATTATGTATTAAATATTATTATATATTAAATTATTATTATTATATATTAAAACTAACACTCATAAGGTTAATAGGTTAATAGGCATCGAATGAATTCTTTCATCTTTATGTTGTCGCCTGCGCTGTCACCACGATCCGGATGTCGTTCCCCATTTCGATTTCAGTCCTAGCTCTGCTTAAGATTCAATTCTGGTCGCGATTCAGATTACGGTTCTGTTGGAAAGTACATGATTCACACGCGGCTCCGCCCGCGTGGACACACGACGAATTTTTTCGTCTTTTATATCGATCGATGACCGTCGACCGTGATCCCGACTTCGGTTCCGTTGCCTATTCCACATATACCGGAAGAACCCATTTTTTTACACCGGAAACACACAGAATGCCGCTAGTTTTTCTATTATGAAAAAAATCTCACTTACGCTCTTTCTGATCGGCTTACACTTCTGATCCCGAACCGATGTTGCACTTAAATCTCTTTTGAACATCGTCGCTACCAGTGACCAAACAGCATAATCCGTTCTATGATCACGTAAGAGAAGCCGCGTGCAAAAGTTAGCATCTTTATAAATTATAGCCCATATGGTATTTTATGTATAATTTATAATATTGTAATGTTTCGGCCGATGCTGTTCAGGCCCTAAAGCGTGATTGAATGACAAACATACAAACTTCCACATTTATAATATTACTAAGATGAAGCGACAGCACTCCCGCTTGTTATTAATTCCGCTGCAATTACTAATTTCCTGTCATTTCGTTCGCCGATACGGAACCCTGGATGCAGGAGGCCCATTACCATCTTCGCCTATTTTTTTAATTGTAAATGTTAAGTTCAGAACTTTCTAAGTAGGATTCGCATTCTAATCGAACTTTTATAAACACATTAGAGCGGTAATGGCTCAGAGGTCCGAAGTGTCGCCTTCGCACCCGAAAGCATCATATTCGAGCCTGGCATCGAGCGAACTGATCGATCAGTTTTGAACTTAACTGAAACCGCTCGATGCCTCGAAGACTACGTTAAGCCATCGGTCCAGGACACTATCGGCTTAGTGACAAATGGTCTTTAGCACTAAAGCTAATTCGCAGCGTGCTTCAGCGTGGAGTGTTTCAAAGCACTCCACGCTGAATCCCCAGGCATTACATCTATAACCTGAAGACACGACAAACATGACGCAGAGAATGGGTGCAGCATTTCCGACGTCGCTTTAGTTGTTGATGACCGGTTTTAGAACGGATCGCACAATGTCGGTCATCATCAAAGAGATGATCAAACCGTTCATCTCTCGTTGGCCGCAGGTGTGCGAGCGCGGAGGCTGTCCGCGGCTCGCCGAGAGGCTCATGAGGCATCAGCGCGAATGCTCCGGCTTGATACAACCTGTTAGTATTCATTAATTCTATTTTATTTATTTATCATAAAAATATTTTTATTTCTCAGGTTGTACCTAACTCTTAAGATCAGCCATTGTAATATCAATTCACCACTCGTTCGGACGAAAGTTTTCCCACGAAAAACTCGAGCCAGATACTTGAGAAGTAGTTCTTTTCAAATTAATTATATACAACTACAATTAAAAACATGCATACATATTACAGAAAAAAGTAATCCGAAAAGAAATCGCACTGATTATGCCCATGAAAATATGTTATGAAAAAAAAAAAAACGAAATTTTATAATACATTGTTTTACTAAGTAATTGTTAATAACGAACTTAAAGGACATGTTTCATATCCAGCCTGCAGTTTGTACATTTCTTACAAGTGCGAATAAAAATCTAGAAATTATTGGATAAATAATTATGCAATTTTTGAAGATTTTTTTTGTATAAAAGCATTATGTAATAACATGTTAGTTCCAAAAGTTGTTAAAATATCAATCACAAATTAAATGTACTTTATAAGATAACTTAATAACAAAACAATATACCTAATGGAAAAACCCTATCATACCAGATTAATTTACAAATTTATTTATTCAAAAAGGCTATATTCATGGGCGAACATAGCGGGCAGACAAAGCAAATGCATTCATACAAAGAAAAAGACAGCATTATATTCTTTCTCTCTCATATTACTCTATACCTCTCTGTTTGCCACACATGCTCGCCCGTAAATATTTAATGGTCAAAACACTATCTTTTATTAATGTCGTTTTTAAATTAATTGTGTACAAGGTGCAGGCCGGAGCTCCATAGATTCGTGAAACGTCTGTTTTCTTTGAGGGTATGTTTTGAATATCTACGACAACCTTATTGAACATGTGCATACAGATCACTGTAAATGAGTCGAATCGACTGTTTGAAGGATCAATGTGATAATTTATAACTCTGTAATAGCTTCGCAAATAGCTCTAGCTGTGGGCAAATACTGATTGTTAAAAATATTCGTTTGTGATTGATTGACTTTTCTAAACCATAGAAGACGTATATTTCCTATGAAATTGAAACACAAACGCCAATTTAATAATTCAGGTGTATATGAAACTGTACATGTTTCTACTAAGCGCGTGTATATATTCTGTATTAGGTACTATATAATTCTGTAGGCTACGCCTGTACATATAGTTTTTGCGTTAATATTTATTCATTTTATGTTTCATTGACTCCAATTCTACCATTACACGACTCAACGCACAACGTATGATAATGCTCTATTCTCGATATGTGTTTCACTATGATTAATTTCGCTACATAAAATAGTTCTTATACTCTAAGCTAGACGTTAAATCCATATTATTACTAATATTTAAATGAATAGAGACATTATTATAGGACTTTTTTATTTTCTAAATAATTCACTTTAAATTACATAACAAAAAAATTTATTTAAAAGTTATATGGACCGCCATTCATTGCTCTGTCCTTCGGCGAGTCTTCACATTTTAGAGAGATGTAAGCAATGGATTAGAATAAATTGTTTTAAATAAGTTTCCATGTATTCTACGGATGATCCCTATTGATTTTTGTTATAGAACTCACAACCTTATAAATGTTGTCAATTAAAGTTGATCGAGATCTTGGGTTTTTTCCTTAAAAAATTATCGATATTATTTTTATCTCTTTCGCACTACATGCACCTGCGTGTACTTTATATAAAGTTTTCTCACACATATCTTTTTTTATTATACTCAATACACAGTCATGACATCTTGGTATATTTTCTGCCTCGGTTACAATAAATGAATAAGTTTTGCATTTATTTTCTAGATGGCTCTAATTAAAAACTTGCAAAAAACACTTTGTATTTGTATTACTAGATAGCATTAAATTGTATCGTTTACTAGACATAGGAAAGTACCTAATTATTTGTTTTAGAATGAACTCAGCATTGAGTCATATACGTTTGGATTTTTCAAATCTTTTTGAAATTTCGTCCGTCTGTCTGTAAGCTTTATGTTTTAAAGTAACCTTGTTAATCCCTACCTATATTGGGTTCAGGCCCCTTCCAAACCAAAATCCTGGATCCACCATTGTAAGCGGATAACGGCTATAGTATATATGCACGATGTAGATAATGCTGACGATTTTTTCTTTGTTCTGGTGTCAGTTACAATGTACTAAATATATCGTTACGGGATTTGACATTTGACATTCGATGCGGAATATTGCAGATGAACTTAGGTTACCATATGATATTATAAATAAATGTAAATGTATGCCTGTTTGGCTGTTTGTCCGTTAATCGTTATTTTTTTTTAATTCCATGCACATATCATAAATTTTGTTTTGTTTTATAACCCGTGTATTCCCAGCGAAGCGAGCTAGTAACCGCAAGTTGTATACTTGCGGTTACTAGTTACCAGTTGTACATTATGCAGGACCACAACCATTTACTTATGCTACATATTATATAAATATTACTGTAACGGCGATTTCGGCTATCGCCGCGTAAGCCCGCACCCCGGATTGCCTCTCTTCACGATGCGCACGCTTCTTTTTATGGTCGGCGGATTTCTTGCAGTGTGGCGGCGTGGTCAATAATGGACAGCGTTTTCTTTCTTTCAGACTTTATTAAGCCGAGCTTTACAAGGTGACGGTTGGCTAGCAACTGTGTCGGATGCACCACTCCCACTGCACTTTATAGGTGGTGCATCCGTTGCACATGTGAGTTGCATACATTTTAATTGGGGAGGCGTGGCCATGCACTTAATTTACATATGCATTGTCAGACATGCATTGGCGCCACTAGCGCCTGAGACACCGATTAGCGGCCGTGCCGTAACGACGGCCGCTTTTTAAGGCCTATCATTGGTCCTCCCCACCAAAGCACGATTTCGTATGCAACTCACACGCACATTACATTTCAGATGTTTTAATTATCAATACAAAATTCTAATAAAAAACAAACAAATATTTTCCTTAAAAACTAGTCCCTACCCGGGTGATTAAAAAACTATGAACAAAAACTCTTTAATAATATACATAGAACACACACAAATATAAAACACTTTTAAGCCCGTATAAGACACAATACAATTTTAAATTTACATTAATTGCGCGGCTGTAACATTCTCCCCTCGGTGCGCAGCACTACACTTCAGGACACGGAACAGCCGTCGCTTCAGCTGACACCAGCACGACGATCTTCGAAGTGGGACGCCGCAGAACGCCACCAGTCGTCTCGACGTCCACCACACGAACCTGGTTGTCAGGACCCGGGTAGGTCTTCTTAATTCTGCCTCGAGGCCACGAGTATCGAGGTGATGATGAGTCGACGATCAGCACGATGTCGCCCTCGGCCGGCGCGCGGCATATAGGGTCGCCGCGCGCCGGCAGGCACCAGAGTCGGTAAGTATTCTCTCAACCACCTCTGCCAGAAGTGATCGGCGAGGCGCTGACACGTGCGCCAGTTTGCAGGCCGAGGAGCACGTTGTCGTCAAAGTGGCCCGCTGCGGCAGCGCCGCAGAGCGCCCGATCAGGAAGTGGTTAGGGCCCTCGGCCTCGGCAGGTTCGATGTCCACCTCCGTCAACGGTCTGGAGTTGACGATGTGCTCGGCTTCCAGCAGTAGGGTGTGGAGAACTTCTTCGAGGGCTCCTCTCTCAATGTAGCGGCCAACGCGGTTTTGACAGATCGCACCAAACGCTGGCGCCACCCATGTTCGGAGCGCCGGAGGTATGAACTTCAAGTTATGGTGCGGACGTCGGCTTCTTTCTTCATCTTCTCGTGTACCTCTTGTATGTTCATCAGTTCTTTGTTTGCGCCGACGAAATTCGTGCCGTTGTCCGAATACATCACTCTCGGAGTTCCTCTTCGAGCGATGAATCGACGCAAAGCCAATATCATGGAGTCTGATGACAAAGACTCCACCAGTTCAATGTGTACGGCGCGTGTTGTCAGGCATGTGAATAGCGCCCGTATCTCTTTTCGTGTCTGCGGCCTATCGTCACACTCATAGGCCCGAAATAATCGACCCCGTACGTGAAGGGGTTGGTGATGACGTAGGCGTTCGGGAGGCAGGTCACCCTCCGCAGACGGCATTTTCGGCAGACTTCTGTTAATTCTGCACCATTGACATTCGTGGGCGATTTTCGTAGTTTCGATCGCAACGACGTGATATAATATCTCTGCTAATTTCGTTCATCACGGTGTTGTGGTTTCCGTGATTGAACCTTTCATGGTAGTGTTTCATGATCAATTTTGCGATCGAACTATCGCCACTGAGCACAGCGGGGCGATTTAAGGTAAACGACACATCTTTAGCGGCCTTTATTCCTTTCAGACGAAGAACGCCGTTTTCATCAATTTCCATAGCAAACTTTCGTAGACGGCTTCTTCGTGTGACCGCTTTGCCTTCTCGTAAGTGTGTCGTTTCTTTTCAAAACATTTTGCGCCTCGAGCAAAAGTAACGTTCGGCCTTCGAATGTAATCACAATTCAAACTCAAGGGTGCCGATCGTTCTCTTCAAGTCTTCTTTTGTCTTTCTGGGCTGGTGTATGCGCCTTCTTGCTTATGTGCTTCCACGTTGGGTCTGAACTCGTTTTAGTTCCCGTCCTCTTATGTTTCAATGCATTAACTTTCGTTTGACCCGAAACAAATCAATAGCTTGCAATACTCTGGCCGTACTGCGGAGTAATCGGGTCCAACTCGAGAATCGGCTCACGTTTGGTACGACTTGCGAGTCTTCTTTATTGACCAGTGTCAACGTCGTACCTCTCCTCCCCGTCGGTCGTTCGCTTTCAACAGTTTCCTGCGGCCATTCGTCTTCGCTTTTGCGCAGGAAATCGGGTCCGTGGAACCATCGGTGCGTTTCATCAAAGTGGGTAGGCGGGTCTCGTGTCGCGTCATCAGCGACGTTCAATTTCGTAGGCACCCACCTCCAACATTTCACCGTCGTGTGTTCCTCCAATTCGGCCAGACGATGAGCGACAAACGGTTTGAACGACCGTGGGTCGGAGATCCAAGATAGAACTGTGCGAGAATCGGTCCAAAATATTTTGCGGGTCACATTCAATTCGATTTCAGTTAGTATCGACGAAGCCAATCGAGCGCCTAACAGCGCCGCTTGCAATTCGAGCCGAGGGATCGATATGACTTTCAAGGGAGCGACGCGAGCTTTTCCTGCTATTAGCGAAACTGCGCTTTCGTGTTCGCTCAATTTTATACGCCAATACACGGCCGCAGCGTACGACTTTTCGCTCGCGTCGACGAACACATGTAGCTCCCCCTCGGTGTGGCCGGGCGATATGCATCGAGGTATTCTGATCGATGCCAGCTTCTTTATGTCGTTCACCCATTTTAGCCACTTCTTATGTGCATCGGCTTCTATTGTTTCGTCCCAGTCGATCCCTGATCTCCATATGTCCTGGAGCATGCATTTGCCCGTGATGAGGACGGGCGAGGCTAGACCGAGCGGGTCGAACACGGACATGACTGCACTCGTGACTTGTCGTTTTGTTGGTGGAAGCGATGTTTCCACTTCAGTAGGCGTGTTCCGCAGGCCGAGATTGAAACCAGGGCGTCATTATTGATGTCCCACTGTAGGCCGAGGGTTTTCAATTCGTGTGTCGCCCCGAGTTGTACATTGTCGTCATTTCGCGTGTCGGGCATTTCATTCAAGACTTCAATTTCGTTACTCGCCCAACCGCGTAACTCGAAGGCTGCCTTTCGATGAATCTAAACTTGTTTCGAAACACGCTTGGCTTCCTCTATACTGTTAAAACTTTTCAAGAAGTCATCAACATAGTGATCTAATCGTATCGCTTTGCACGCCTCCGGGTACTCAAGTTCAAATTCTGAGGCGTTGCGATTTTTGATGTAGATCGCGTACAAGCGATGAGGCGGCGCCGAAAATCAGTGACGTCATTCGGTACTCTTGTGGATTTTCGTTCATGTTATTTCGCCACAGGAATCGTAAGCTGTCTCGATCTTCTTTCTGATTTTGACCCGCAGGAACATTTCCTTGATGTCGGCCGACACCGCTACGCGGCCCTGTCTGAATCGGACGAGTACACCCAATAGTGATCTTATTAAATCGGGGCCCGTGAGCAATGCATCGTTCAGACATTTGCCATTCGTACGGGCGGCCGCATCAAAGACAAGGCGGACTTTCTTCTTCTGCGGATGCGTGACGGCGAAATGAGGCAGGTACCACAAGCGTTCGGATGTAGATTGATTCGGCGCTGGCTCTGCGTACCCATTTTTTAACAGATTATTGATCTGTTCACAATATTCACGTTTCAAATTATCATTCTTTGACAATTTCTTTTCTATGCTGCGCAGACGTCGCATCGCTGTGTCGTAACTTTCAGGCATAGTTTCGTTGTCCGACTTCCACAATAGGCATGTTTCGAACTGACCGCTCGGTAATCTTACACTATTGCTGTCTAGCAACACGAGCGCCCTCTCTTCTGGATCGTGGCTCGGTTTACGCGGAGCCACGCCGAGGGATTCAATTTCGAAATGCCGTTTCACAATGTCATTCAGTTCAGTGTCGGAAGCGTCGGACGGTCGCAAGTGATGTACGGTATTTATCGGTCGTGATAAACTGGAGCAGCATCCATGTAACACCCAGCCCAGTTGAGTCAAGGAGGCGGCAGGCTGGTTTGCGCGACCACTCTTAATTTGTCGCGACACAATTAAGCCCCAATTATCCTGACCGATCAAGATGCACGGTGCGGCAGCGTCATAGATCAAATTTTCAGCGATATCTGTCAAGTGAGAGCAGGCGCGGTGGCGCGCTCTACGCGTTGCGGAGCTAGCTTCAGGTTTCTGATGGTCTGAGCTGTCATGAGTTTCAAGTTTCGAGAAAACAAGCCTTTGATTTTAACTCGAATGACCCGCGATTTTTCATCGGTTATCTCATTGCCACCGACACTCGAGACGCGTAACGTTTCGCGGCGTCCTTTCGCTCGATTCGATTCGCCACCTGCTCATCGATTAAGGTGACCGTGGAGCCTTCGTCAAGGAGTGCGTGGACCTTCATCGAACCTTCGGGGCCATACAGCTCGACCGGAACAATTTTCAAGTATGCGCATTGTATTAACATTGTTTACAGATATCGCCGTGTGCTCGGTGACGACGGCTGTCGTCTGGGCGCTCCCTCATGACCCTCTCGTGGTCCGCTCTTGGTGGAGTAGCCTATGATGTCCGCCACGACATATCTTACAGGGCTTTCCTCTGCACGTGGCTTGCATGTGACGGCCCCTCAGGCATCGGAAACACATGCGAAGCCTTTTCGCGGCGTCCATTTTCGCTCGCTCATATTCAACTTCACAAATTCGCCGCAGTCGGGTAAGCCGTGTTCGTTGTTACAGAGCGGACATATCATTTTCACATTTATTGTTGACCGATTTGATGGCTGGAAGGCGGTGTGCGAATTCGAGTTGTTGTCATCGTACTTCATAGTGTTGATCGTGTTTGTTCTTCGCGGGCGTCGTTCCGGTGTGGCCTCAAATTTCTACTGCCGCCTTTCTATCGGCATGGAGGCGCTGCACTGGTCGGCTATCTTATTCAAAAAGTTGACAACATCACAAGTTCGGGCTCGTCGCTGTTCTGAGAGTCCTTATATTCGCACCATTTGAATTTCAAGATGTCATTGAATTTGTCAACTATCTCATCGGTCATTTCGGGGCGGACAGGTAGCTCAATTTATTCAACGTGCGTATGGCCGCAACACAATTATTCACTTTATTGGCGAACGAGCTGATGTTGCCCATTCCACCGTTCATCGGCGTCATACGTCTCAATTTGTTTAGCTCCTGTTTGATTATGGCGTCAGGTCGCCCGAACCTGCGCTCGAGCACTCATAATTTGTAGCGGATCCGTTTCGGTATAGATCAAGGCTTCCAAGTTTCACGCGCTTCGCCACTGAGCGCTTTGCGGATCCGTGCTACGTTTTGAACATTGCTGAATAGTCCCGACGTGTCATTGTATACCGATCGAAATGCGATCCATTCGCTAACATTTCCACAGAAACTCGGCAGATCTGCCAGAGTTTTAGACGGCTCGTTCACAATTTTCGATGTTTCTTTGCTAGCAGTCTTGATCGCGGTACGATCGCATCGGCCAATGTGGATTCGCTCATATTCGAGTCGGTATTACGAGGGGATGCACTATTAATTTCGCTGCATGCCGTCGGTGGCGGTGGTGGCGCTGTCGTCGGACTCGATTCGGGCACGGGCTCAATGTCGCCCAACGTAACGGTCCGTTTCTCAAGTTTATCCGTTTTGGATAAATGGGACGCGTTATCACAATCAATCAAATCGCCCGAATCCTCTTCGTCCGCTTCCAGGCGTAGCAACAACATTTTGTACGCGCGACCGCGGCTCGTGCAGCTATCCTTTCACTTTCCAATTGCTCAAATTCTAATTGAGCCAATAACGCGGCGTGCTTCTTCTGTCGCGCCGTGTTCACATTTCTGTTCGAATCGTCAATGTTCAACTGATGCGGGACTTCGGTTTCGCATATTTGCCGCTAGAGGGCCAAGTGTTGCATCGGATGCGCCGGCTGCATTCGGAGCGTCGACTCGGTCGGATCTCGTATCCGCATGCAAGTCACAAACTTCCTCGTCGATCCTCTCCTGCCCAGGCGAACCTCCGCTCAAGTTTTCATTCGTACCGTGGTCCCACGTGTGCGTCGACGATGCCCGTTTCTGACGACCGGCTTGTCGGCGCACTCATTGATGTTTCATTCTCTTGCTCAGCTATGTTCATTTTGCCCTCTCTTGTGACACGCTTGCTGTCCATCTTCAACTTTAATTCTTGAATCTTCAATCCCTAACGGTCCCTAACAGCTCGTACGAGGTCCTCTAGACGAGGATATGCTCAGTACGAGAAGGGAAACGGGAAGGGTAGGTGTGGCCCACTCAACAGTGGGCATGCATAGAGTCAGCGCAATAGAGCTACGGTGGGAGCGACCGTCGCCAGGCGTGCCTACAGTCCGGCTCCCTATATTTGCATGCGTATCGACGCGACAAGGCTATTCGGTGCCGAGATCGTACTCGACAACCGGTGACCACACCTCAACTAGTCACACCGCTCGAAAGTGTTAAACAGTGAGATGTCGTTAACACCGCTAGGTGACCCTCTCACTGTCCGAAGCGTGCACGGAAATAAAAATCCGAAGCACACGACTTACTCGTAAAATTTCTTCAGGATAATCCGGCTCGAAGGACCAGCTGTAACGGCGATTTCGGCTATCGCCGCGTAAGCCCACCCGGATTGCCTCTCTTCACGATGCGCACGCTTCTTTCTATGGTCGGCGGATTTCTTGCAGGTGGCGGCGTGGTCAATAATGGACAGCGTTTTCTTTCTTTCAGACTTTATTAAGCCGAGCTTTACAAGGTGACGGTTGGCTAGCACTGTGTCGGATGCACCACTCCCACTGCATTTTATAGGTGGTGCATCCGTTGCACATGTGAGTTGCATACATTTTAATTGGGGGCGTGGCCATGCACTTAATTTACATATGCATTGTCAGACATGCATTGGCGCCACTAGCGCCTGAGACACCGATTAGCGGCCGTGCCGTAACGACGGCCGCTTTTAAGGCCTATCATTGGTCCTCCCACCAAAGCACGATTTCGTATGCAACTCACACGCACATTACATTTCAAATGTTTTAATTATCAATACAAAATTCTAATAAAAAAACAAACAAATATTTTCCTTAAAAACTAGTCCCTACCCGGGTGATTAAAAAACTATAAACAAAAACTCTTTAATAATATACATAGAACACACACAAATATAAAACACTTTTAAGCCCGTATAAGACACAATACAATTTTTAAATTTACATTAATTGCGCGGCTGTCCGTAACAATTACTGTAGTAACAATTTCAAATATATTAATTCATTTTGCGTCCGATGAGGTTTCGATTTCATATTATAAAAAAAACTGAAAAACACCCTTTGATGATAAATCGAACTAAAAAGTGAAAAATATTATATAATATCCTTATGAAAAAAGCTTAGGGCACTTTGTGCCATGTCTTTCGTACTATTTTTGGACTAAACGTACCGGTCCAATATTTTGAGGGTAATTAATTGGGTGTTCGTGGGTGGTGAACGTGGGGTGCTCGATAACTGACTTATCGAGCACCCCACGCTTTTTTCACAATAATAATAGTATTTTTGACGTGATAACGTCTTATAAATCGATGCACGCCAGCTGCACGCACGAAAAAGCATGACTCATTGTCGCGTTCCGCCTGAGCCGAGCGTGCGAGCGAGAGCGCGGAACAAGCGATAGAGAAATTATTTTGTATTTCAAATTTTCAATTTGAAACTTCACAAAATATTAGAAATTAATAAATTTTGCAAAATTTTAGTTATCATATCATGAAATTATTGTATTACCATCGGTCCTTGATAAACTCACAAAGTTTAAATGAAATCTGACTGTTAAAAGCGGGTCAAAATCGAGTTTAAAAGAGTCCGTTACGAACAAACATACATTTATATACAGGTGAAGCCAATAAAAGCGTGTTAAAAAAGCAATAAATCCCCTAATTATATGAAGATTTCAATTCTCTTAAAGGGACATAAATAAAGCACTTCACTGCTCAAACCCGACTTCAAGGAAACTATGAAAAGTCCTCACAATCATTTAGCGATAGAGCGGTATATTTACCTACATAGATCGGCGGTGGTCCAGTGACCGAGAGTGTTGCCTTCAAACTGGTACAGTACAATGCACGAAACTGTCGCTGTGAAGTTCGTCACGAAAGCGTCGCAATGGCACAAAATAAAAACGCGGCGGAGAAGAAGGCAGGGGCGGGGAGCGAAATACCTGCGCAGTATATCATTCGCAACCAATTAAGAGCGGCGAAGTTTCGCGCGTCGTACTATAAGCACCGAGTTCGAGTCCTGACTCCTGCAGACGAATCGACCCCTGAATTATTAAGATCAAATTAATCACCTCTTGCTCTGTAGTTCGGAGAATTGGTTAAGCCGTAGGTAGCGGACGTTACCATATAGGCGACTACAGTTGTTGACAAACCTCAACCTGTGTTGGATCAGCGTGGAGTGGCTCGATGTCCAAGTCTCTGTATCTGAAGATAATAAATTAAAAGACTGTAGGCTTAACCAAACATACCCGATACGAACATACAAAATTCGGTATTCCTTATTAGAAGCTGGTTTATTAACCAGCCTCATGCAAGATTAATGTATGTGTCGCTGTGTAACCTATGTGACTATACTGATGGCGAACCAGCTCAACGATAGGTTATATCAGTCCCAACTCACACCGGATCAGCGGGGAAAGTTCGAGGTTCCAGAACCTCGACTAAAACGAGATCGAGGGTGAATGAACCAATATAATGGAATGACAGAAATCTTATCGGCGATACCTCATCTATGAGGGCAAAGTGTAATATGCGAATGTTAAAATGTTAGCAAAATATAATTCTCTTTTAATTCACGTCCTAAGGCATAAAATAAAATGAACATAGATGTTAATACGGAAGTCTTACTTATTTGATTGTATGATTTCAGAGGCTCGACGCGATCGATACTGAAGTTCAGGGTGAGCTTTTTATTATTCCCATAAAAAATCCGCGATTGTAAAGAATATTGTCTCTTTTTATTTGTTGCTGATAGTGCATTTAATAATAACAAATTAAGTTGTTGTTAGGAGCGTAAGTTAAAAAAAAAAAAATAAGTGATCTTACAGTAGTGTGATGTGAACCTACTAAACTTTATTGAAATTACTTATTCGTAGTTAAGTCACCTGTACGGTTACAATTATAATAGTGACGAATCAAACATCAAATAAATAATTAGTTAAAAAATCATCTACTTATGTCTGTTATCGGTTCACGCCTAAGAATTAAGCGACACAATGTTGCAACGCAATGCTTTGTACAGTAGTTAAACGTAGCTGGCCTCGGGACCGAGTTGATCATGTTTTATATAATTTTTAACTGCGCTGAAAGTGTTATCAATCTATTTAAAACCCCGTCAATCGACCATTGACCAGAGTTGCCGTTCTACAAAACTTCAACCACCTATGAAAAAAGTATTTTCTGAGAATCCTTTAGATGTCCCTAGACTACCTTTAAGTGTAATCTAATTTTGTACTTACCAATGAATCTATCTAATAACCCAACAAAACTGGTCATCAACTGGTAAATATCCATTATATTTTACACAATGTTTACGACAGTTATGTTTAATTTGTTAAATTTTATAACTATATATATATATATATTTGTAATAAAAACAAATATATTCATCATTTTAATAAAAAAACTTAAGTGCTACTGCATACTGGTACGCTAATAAAATCAAGTAGTCTGATATTCATCTTTAATTTTCGCTTTTTATATTCACAAAAATCCTATTTTTATTTGCGAAAAACTCGTCTATTCTCTAATACAAAAAAGGCGTTAGAAGTCGCAAAATGATTTTTTGTCCTAAGCTATTCACAAAATCCGATAAATATTATTGATTGCCAGCGAAAATGTTTGAACGACAACAATGCACTTGATGATCCGTTACAAATTTTAACAACGCACATTCCAATCAACCCTTTAATAGACTTTACTACTAAGTTTACTAAAAATACTATCTAACGGGTTACCAGTACAAGTTAATTAAAGTTCTAGAAAGTGTTTACACGACCATAAACAATCTAATAAAGTAGAAAATTTCTGTTCATTTTACAGCAGCAGCTTGGAAGTCTGAGAAGGAGGTGTCTACTTCCTGCAACCGCCACGCTGTCAAGCTGTGTGTCAGTATTTGCGCTCGCTTTTATCATGCTATAAGCATCAATAGTTACACTACGGCCTTATTAGCGTTCCGTAGTCACAGCGATATTCGTAGATACATTTTGGTCAAATCCCTCTGTCCGCCCGCATGTCATAGCCGTTTTGTACCAAGTCAGTCAATTCTGTAAAGTAGAAGTTTAACATGGCGACGCATATTTGCAACCCTTATGAAATATGTTGAAAAACTTTTTAAAAACCCCTTCCCCCTAATAAATATATAAAAGAAGGGTAATTTTGTGAAAAATTGCAAGTGAAACTGTGATTTTACAAATTCCAGTTGAATTCGGCTTGCCAAAAATTAACCGTTTTCGTACAGAATTTTTGACATAAATGTTGATTGTGGAACAAAAGAGGGAACGCTTCCACAACTCTAAGTTTCTGTGGTCCAAAGACAAATGCCCTTTTCCATTAAATTTAATTTCAATCTATGCTCTCTTAAAATGTTACATTTGCCTTGAATTTTCATAGATTATTCAATTTTGAACTTATTCGTGTACTATTCCCACTTATAATTTGACGAAATATAATATTTTCATTTATATAATTAATAATTATCATCTATAATTCAAAGTGACCTTATCAAGATGAGCAAAATGTAACATCTTTAAATGACAAACTCTATTGTATTCGTTAATTGGGAAAGTTTTTAAATGTTCAAATAGCGATAACAAATGATCTCTTTTTGTATATATAAATTAGTAATATTAAATGTTATAAATTATTTTATTTATATATTTAAATAATTTCTGAAAGTAAACAACAATCGTAACATTACCTTCTACTCTATTCCATATAACTTGCAACAATTTTTTTCATAATTTTGTCATATAGCTTATTCTTAAGTTATTTAGGTAAAAAAAATACGAGAGCCTTGCTATAATTTTCTTTCAATAAAATGAAATATTACCAGATAAACCAAATTTTAGCATCAGACAAATATTTAGAACCATAGAACATATAACAAAATTGAAATCGAAATTGTCAAGAGATATTATTTACATGTCGATTATATAAACAAACTCCGAAAAAAACTTTGTATTTCAGGGCACGCTGCATACACGTTTATGCGACATTGTACGCTTGCTTACTGCTTACGTACAAGACTACAGTACAACGCACGCAACTCTGCCGCTCTGAATTGACTGCGAATAATGCAATGCGCAAGTTCAACGCTCTATGATCCTTCTTTTTTCTCCTGTTTACGCTATTGTGACGCTTTCGTGACTAACTTCACAGCGGCAGAGTTTCGTGCAATATTATGTATCGTAGTTTTGTGTGTAATGGTCCGTAAGCCAGCAACAGGTTTTCCTGACCAATTTCCTCTCAAGCGATAACACGTGAAATACTTCAGAGTTGTATTATGCAGCATGGTGAACGTCAGCTGCCGCTCCGAGGGTGGGTTATACGTCAGCTGGTCACACGAACATGCGAAAAAAATTTTTCGCACGGTGATGTCCTCTCACTTGAAAATTAATCAGATGGTAGTTACATGCAAATTTGAATAAATAAAAACGTCAGCTTCCTCTATGTTGGAAAGGTCGTCAGCTGACGTATTTAAACAAGCGATACTGCGTAAAACAACTGTCTGGAGTTTTTCACGAGTTACTCGAGAGGAAATGACCGACAAAATATACTATCTGGCTCACAGACTATAAACAGCAATCAAACGTACACATACGCGCATATGCAGCGACGCCTACACGGACAGGGAGTCTAAAACTTGTATTAGTATTCCAATTTGATATATTTAACAAAAATTACCAAAATTTTTTTTCATAAATGATATTCCCATTCATTTGAATTCTGTATTTACATTTTAATCATTTGTATTTAAAAACGGCAAAAAAAAACTGCAATTGAAATAAAAGTTTTCCATCTCTTCATAGTCTATTCATATGAAAATCAACAATAAACACACTTCCACAAAACGAAATAGGTTAGCGATGATTTGTTCGACAGCGCAGCACTTGATGTTGGCACTACCTGAGATCAGCCGTGATAATACCTACAGATTTGTAACGACGTGACACAAAAATTTTCAAAAAATCCATACTAATATTACAAATGCGAAGGTGTCTCCGTCTGTCTGTTTGTTATGTTTTTACTCCGAAAACGCTGTACCGGTATGATGAAACTTGGCACGGAGATAATTTGACGCCGGAGAACAAATGTAGACTACTTTTCGTTTGCTTCTGTTCATTTGAATGGTTTTTTTATAGCTAAACAATAGTTGGCGCCTGCCTGATCGATGCAGTTGGTAGTGCCCTACACGCTGCGCTGGGGCGGGATTCGATTGCCACACAAGACAAACAGTTATTTATTTGATTAAAATTAATGTTTGCTTTGAATCTGGGTGTTCCTATATATTATGTGTATGTACATATTTACAAAAAAAAATGTACAGTAGAACCTCTATAACTCAAACCTCGGTAACTTAAAAACCTCTATAACTTCAAAAAATAATATGTTCCCTTCCCGTCAGAGCCCAAAACCTCAACTTAAATAAGTAATCTCTGTATTGGCCCTCAGTAACTTAAAAAAATGTTTCCAAAACCTCTATAACATAAAATTGTTTGTCAATGAGTCATTTTGAAAGAGTGTGCAAAACTAAAGTTTTCGGTATTTATTGCTTGCACGTGTTCACTAGTTAAATTGTTAACGTAAACAATACATATGTCACCTATTGTTTGCTTCTTCCAAATTCTTTAAAGCTTTGCGGCGGTTAGCCCTAAGACATAAGTAAGTCTTGGATCATAAGTTTTTGATCATTGTCCTGGAAACATCGCTTTACTTACTGTGTGATAAAACTGGCTTAAAATGAGTTCAAAAAGAAAACTAACAACACTCACATACGCTGATAAAGGGTGGAACAAGGGTACATACATATGTACATACCTACCTCTATATTAACCTATCCCTAACATAGACCCTTGATAACTTAAAACCTCTATAACTTAAGATATTTTGTGTTTCCCTTGGACTTTAACTTATCGAGGTTCAACTGTATATGTATTATATTAACTGTCTGGTACTAATAGGGCAAGCCTCGTTGGTTAATTTGGGACCAGATAGTGATGTATCTATGTCCGAAGATATTATAAAGATATAAAAAAAAATAGTTATTTTATTTAACTTTAATTTGTTAATAGAACATACTATTTTATAACATATGAGTTACTGTTTCTTAGACTTTTTTTTCTTATTCTACATGTCTACTTACAGCTAACAAGAACATAACCAATTTCGATGAAATTTGAAAAACTGATATAACCCGTTATCGCATAAAACATAGACTACTGTTTTTTTTTTTCATATATTTATTTATGACTAGAAAATTTAAAAATCACAGATTTTATTTATTGTTTTCTTTGCTTAGCGAAGGAGCGGTGTTTGAGACAGAGTAAGATATGGTGTCACAGCCTAAGATCCGACATTTGAAAAACGTACCCTCATCTGTTAATTGAAACAATATTTTAAAGGCAGATGGCAACATTATAAATTTATGAGAACAATGTCTGCCGCCGTATGCTGTCATTAACATTAATAACTTTTTTATTATGTAGGCTGCAAATAATTTCACGTTAACTACCAGTCATAAATATATTTAGAATTATGTAAACTTTACATACTTGTTAATATTTTTAAATTAATAGATGCGGGAAATAAATTCGGTTTGTGTATCTGTTTACACCTGGCTGCAGGTAGCTGTAGCAGTCATAAAGGTCGCTGCTGCCTATTGTAACAAGTTGTAAAACATCATATTCGAAAATGTTGTACTTGCGATGTGAAATTGCCATAAGAAGCAAAAAAATAATTATTAATTAAGTAATTAATGTCAGAAGCAGCAGGACTACGGCGGCAGACATTGTTCTCATAAATTTATTATATTGTTATCTGTCTTTAAAACATTATTTAATTCAATTAACAGTTGAGGGTACATTTTTCTAATGTTGGATTTTAAACTATGAGAGGGTGAGGCAGGTTAAAAGTGAAAAAAATCGGAAATAGAGACAGCGTCAATAATCTGATTGTAACTACATGATTAATAATAATAGTAAGATATAAGAAAGTCATAGTAAATTAAAACTAACGATAGAGTTTTTACACTGTTTTTTGTCAGTATAATGTTTATTATAATATAATAATATCAATCTCTCTGAACAGATGGCATAGAAATATGTCTATGTGCTTAGAATAGGTTGTTCGACGAATTGACAATGATTTTTTTTTTCGAAGCCGTTACTGAGAAATTACTGAGCTATTTATTACCTACTAAAAATAATCTGTCACACTACTTATATTACTTTTTTTTCTCTCCAGGTCTCCATACCTCGATTTTGCCAGTGCAAGAGTTTAAACAACCGAGTATTGCCATGCCCGAAATGCAGAATTACTAATATGACGAATGCGAAAATTCGCAGAGAAATTCAAAATTGGCACGCAAAAATGCCAGTTAGTGCGCATGAAAGCCAAGAAGAGAAACTTAAGAGACACAAAATGTTGGATGTCCTAGCCGACCGCGTGATAGAAATGACCGATATGCTAGAAGGCGACGATTTAAAGATATATGTGCATAAAGAAGTTAAGAAGTTTATGAGAGAAGCGCCGATGTGGAGTCCCGATTCCAAATGCTGTGACAATTCTCTTAAAGAGAAAATGTCTAATAATTTAGGCGAGTCTCTTTACAAAATTATATGTAAAAAGCCTAATATATTGGATGAAACTATATCTGATTGGTTGAGAGATATTCCGCTGAAAAAAAACGATGACCTAACTTTTGATAAGAAAAGACTACAGAAAGACTTAAAAAAACGCATAATGGCAATTTTTAGTAGTCGTCCTTCGTGCGATACTTATTTTAGTAACGTTTTAGCGGAAGAGATAAAAAATACTCTTGAACAGTGGGTTTCGGATTTTGACGATGTATGCAGTAAAAATCGATTTCTGACTACCATTTCAGAGCAGTTGGCTGATTTGGTAAAGGATTTAGCTGCTGAAAATGAAAATGGTGAACAAAATGAAATAAAAAGTAAGATTCGAGACTGGATCGAAAGAGATCCAGAGCTAGTCAAACATGAAATAGACCAAGATGCTATAAATGAACTTTCAAATACACTAACCGGTGTTTTGCATGGAGATGCTCCAAGACCAAATGAGATTCAAGATGAAATTACTCAGTGGTTATCACTGCACACGACGATAGTACCAGAAGAGCAATCTATATCTAGACTTACTAACAGACTACTACCGATGGCAACATCTACTCCACGTGATTCAGCCGATACAACAATCTATTCTAGCATTGAGATCGGTACTGGAACGTTAGTAGATAATGTGCTGAACGTATTAAATAAATCAGGGCTACAGATAAGACCTGAAGTTCGACAAAGATTGACTTTAGACATCGTTGACATACTCGCAGCTTCGCCAGAACAGATGTGTGCACGTAACGATGATAGTTTAGATGTAATTCATTCATTATTACAAAACGAAACCCATGCTTCCGAAGAGCAAATAAGTCAAGTAGCTCACGAAATAATGGTTCTTGCGGAAGTGCATGCCGAAATGACGCAAATAACGCATGATAATTCATCGTCTTCACGAAGCTCAGAAAAAAAAAACTGTGTTACACTGTAATAGGGAATTCTAAACGAGGTTCGCAGTGTGACCAGTCATCGCGTGAACGACTAGAAGAAAGTATACATGAAGTATTTGAAGAACATGACATTCATCCAAACAACGAGAATGAGACTATTAAAAATTTAGTAAATGTCATGGAATCCATCAATGTGGATTGCGATGAAAGTTGTTTTGAAAGAAGTTTTCAAAAAAAAGTTTTACCTGAAGTGTCAAAATTATTGTCTCATTGTTCTCATTGCCCGCCGGATAAAGGCAAACTAAGCACTACATTAGACGAACTCAAAGCTCGTTTTGGTGAAATAAAAAACCGGACAGCTCGAGGAATATCTGTAGATGCGGGACCCAGTAGAAGCGGTGCTCACGAAAAATTTGCACAGGAACCTAAAAGTATTAAAGTTACAATTTCTCAATGGGCAGACGAACTTCCTCTGAAATCAGAACCTAAAGTTGAAGTAAAAAAGGTCAAAGACGATATGGTTAATGAACTTTCAGAAGAAATAGCTAATATGCAAAGGCAGCAAGAAAAAGAAAAAGTGCATCCTAGTCGTTATCAACAAAGAATACGAGAAAAAGTCACACGTTGGCTCAAGAAACTACCACTACAACCAGATAGACTAACTAATACTGAAGAAATGGCAGACGAACTTGTGAAACGCATGGCTATGGCTAATGAATTCATCGAAAATTCTGGAGGACCAAATCAGGCACAGTTAGAAAATACTATAATGAATTGGTTCAAAAATTCTACTTTTTATCGACAAATCACTTCTGAAGACAGACGACGCGAAATACAAAGAGTGCCGCAACTTGCTAACCAACTTAAAGAAATTCAAGCTGGTTTACTCAATGTTAGTCTCGACGACCCTGCTCTTAGCAACAAAATGAGGGCTAAAATTGTAGATTTTCTGAAAAAAATTACCAATTATAAACGAAAGTTTTGAAAATGAGGACGCATATCAAGAATCAGCTAACGAACTAATTAGTCAAATGATTTATGGAGATAAGTCTGATTTGAATCAAACATTTATGGATGAAAATGAAATATTTGAGAACATAGTTTCCGAATGGATAACCAATTTACCTTTACCTGAGCGACGTGAATTTGAAGACATTCAGAAGCACAACGATTTGAAAGATAAATTTATTAAACAAATTTCACACATGAGAGAAAATCCTGATAGATTTAGTGAAAACGCTATGAGGGGAGAAATTATAAGGCTTATGTCGATTTTTCCTATAGCAGACAACAAAAAGACGTGATAGAAGATTTCTCTATTCACAAGCAACAGATCTTATAGAGAAGTTAAGAGCAATTCCTTATAACCCAGAACCTAAGACGAATTTTAATAAATACTTAACATTACTGAAAAGAGAAGTTGCAATATGGATAGATGATTTTCCAGTTGACTATGCTGACATAGAAGGAGAGGAAACACGTAAAAATAAAGCCGCTGGTCAACTCGCTGAAAAATTGTTTATGGTACAAATGCGTCACCCTAGTGAGAGTGATCAAGAAGCATATGAAGAAGAATTATATGAAACAATAAGTCGATGGTTAACGGCTCTAAATCGACCGATGATCGATGCAAACAAGCACAGGTTAACTGTTAGACTAATTATGAGAATAAATGACTTAGAGTCTCGAATGGCTAATGCAGTTATGCAGACAGTACCATTAAAACCATACAAAGAACGTTATCTGGAGAACATCGCAGCAGGTGCAGTTCCTCTTCATTTCGTTAATAAACAGGAAGAAAAAATGCACCAGGAGATTATACATAATATGGCTAATGCGTTTATTAACCGTAATTACAAATTAGAGGATCCACAGCAAAGGGCCGATTTGATAGAAACGCTTTCCGCGCACATTAGAGACTTTTTGGATTACGTAGAAACCCTTCCCGATGATCAACCAAATTACGAGGCGCTTAGAGCCGAATTAGAAGAAGTATTAAAACAAGTTCCTGTGCCAGATCTAGAGAAAGCTAAAAAAGAACAAAAAATAAAACAAATGTGGAAAGTAGTTACTGCCTGGTACAAGTCCCTACCTGTTGATCCTGCAGTAGATTCAGAGGAAGAAATTGATAGAGTACGAATGTTAAATTATTTGAACATTAAAATGGCAAAAATTAGAAAAGATTTAGATGTAAGCAGTGATGAAGGAAATTGGGACGAACGAATAGTAAAAGAGATATTTAATTTTTTAAGGACTCTTCCATTACATCGTAATGATTGCGCTGCTCTTAATGAATTCACTGACGATTTATTAACAACGTATTTGGATGCTGAAAGATTTCTGTCACGAAGTCTCCCTCAAAAATTTACCGACGGCAACCTTTTAACTGAACAATTACCAGAAGGACGTTTCGAAATAGGCGGCCCATGCGGTAAGAAAAAAGATGAAAAAAGACCAAAGCAAACGGTTCCACAAATAGAATTACACGAAAAGAATCTTATTGAAAAGACTTCAGATCCATCGCTAATAAATAGGACTGCTGATCAAGTACATTTTCAACGTCCTAGAGTGTCGATTGATAATAGGCCTCTTGTTTCCGCTCCCCCCGAATGTCCAGTGGCATGTAGACATCACAGTTTGACTCCACAGCCAACTGCACAAGGCGAATACGTAAGCTATTACGACCCTGAATTTGTGGATGAACGTTTTCTGGACGAATCATTAGAAAATTATCGGTCATTTAAAGAAAAAGCACAATTTAATTCCTCGATAATGCCCACTCAAGATCAACCTTCAAAAAGAACAGAACCATGCAGAGGTTGTGCTAAACCAAGTGGGCAAACTCCTAAATCTCCTCACGCTTCCATGAATACTTCTAGGACCCCTCAATCACCCAAACCTTCACAATACCATAAATCGTGCATCCATCCTACAGATAAAGAGGATCAAACAATCCCAGGTTCACTTAGATCTGGAAGGCACTCACCGAAAGCTCTAGACCAAAGTATTAGACCAAGAACACAATCTCCCAAATCAGAGTCTGATCGTTTTGGTGCTACGGGAGTAAGTCTTAAATTGAAAAGTCAAGATGAAAGACAATGTAATACTTGCCAAAATCCTATAATGTCCCTTGAGGAGCAAGTTCATGAACTACCCGCTCATCATACTTCTCAAGTCTCTGAATCGGATAAGTATAGATATGGCCAAACTAGATATAGAGAGCATTATGATGGACCCCAAAGTATGCCGGCCAAGCCCGCTGATTATGCAATATCAACTACTCTACAAAGGGAAATTGATTTGGCGCGTCAAATAGGTATGTATGATGAACCAGCGACTGCAGGCACTGGTCTAGGAATACCCACAGGAAGCCGAAGAGGACCTGACTCTTCACAAGTTAGGCGTCAAGGTCCCTGCATTCCTATAAGCACACAAGATGGACAACAGCATCCACCAGGTAAGCGATGTAGGTGTAAAAATAAAAAGCTGTATTTCAGATCAAGTGCGATTTCTTGTAAAATTAAAAACTATTTCAAAAAGCATTTAAATGTTTTAATAATAGTTAATCGAAAAGTTTATCCGTTTAGTAGATTGAACATTTTCATATCAAAGTTAATTAAGCCAACAGAACTGAAATCGATGAAGGGGTGGCCTGAGATTCGAAAATGGTCGATGAGGTTTTGAAAAAGACATCAAACAATTGAAAATACTTATCAAGCGATAAGTCATTAGGTGGTGGTCGGTCAGTAATGTTGCAAAAGAAAACCTATTTTACCACGTCATCGATGAGTAGATCTTTGTGAATAAGGAAAATGTTTGTGGACACCGGTAGCGCATACGAGATCAGGTTCATTAGAAACGAATATAGACAAATAAAGAGATTAATCTATATTCTTGCGGGTAAAATCGCAAGTGAAAATTTATAGTACCTAAATAAAATTTTCTGTTAGTACAGAGAAGAAATGCAATTAATAAACTGATAAAACTCGCCACAGGTCTGAAAATTTTATATGTTATTACATTGTACATTGTATTTGATAAAACTCAACACATATAAAAAATATATTTAAAAATCTTGGACATCATGGAGTTGCCAGATTTTTCGAATTATGATTTATAAGGGGCAAACAAACAGGTAGGCCATTGGAACTTAGGTGGTTACGGCCGTCCATGGACATGTGTAGTCCTGGAAGAGTCACCAGTGCGTTGCCGGCCTTTAATTTATTTTTGATTATGCTCTTTTCCTGAAGACCCTTGTCGACGTCCATTGGAAACATCGCTAATAGCAAGATTCCAAATTCCTACCATACGTAACAAAATTGCGTATATGAAGTGTATGGTGGAAGAGCGGTAAAATGCCAGCCATTAAGAACTATTAATTTAAAAACAAGATTGTATTTAAATTTTCAATATGATTTCATCGACAAATGTTGAAAAAGGACATTATCAGCTTTATTTATGTGGTCTCCGAATTCTGAACAGTTTCACCTTTTGCTCGCACATTAGCGATTATCTCTAATTTTTGACATTGATGTTTAACGTTTTTGAAGGAAAAATATACGATTATATCTACTTCTATGCAAAATATGATTATAATGCGTTCAGCGGTTCGAAGGTGAATAAAGGACGAACATTCAAACAAACATATTTTCACTATTATAATAAAATTATAACCATCACCCTACCGCTACAAAAAGGGGGGAGGGGTGTATGAAATTTAAAAAGTATAAAAGCCTAAAACCATCTATAAATGATTCCACGTCTAATGTTCTAAGTCCCGTACCGATACGTTAAATAATTTTTAATTGATGTTCGAAGAAAGAAAAAGCGTTATAAATTATCCGTTTTCGCAATTTTCGTTCGTTATATTCATATATATATATAAAACATTTCGTTGATCAAATTTTAGTTTCGATATTTCTTTATATTTATCCTCTATATTTATTACTGTACAATTTAATTAATATCCCAAAGTGAGAAAATACTGAAGATTAATGTATAAGCAAAACATTGCGGTCAGGATCGGAACGTGATCACGAATAGTCATCTGAATCTCGACCAAAATCTTGATAGGTTTTATATATGTAAATGTAGGTAGGATCCCCTCCACGTGGCCACGAACAGGCTGCATACAATATGACGTCATTGATGCACGCGTAGCCAGTTCAAATATGGGCCGCTTATATGCACGCTGAGCACGAATGTATCATGATGTACAGGCAGGTGAAGGAACATGAAGGAACACATAGCACGAGCTACAAAGGAATCGTCGTTACACGCGATAGAATGCTCAGCATATCAGTGCAGACCAGTGGAATGCGCCTTTATATATATTTTTTTTCAACAGGCACAGATGACGACGTGCCGGTCTACTGTCCCTGCATAAAGAAAATGTTGAACTGTCGCTCTTTCGGATTCTTCTTCAGACCCTCGTGCCCAATGTCTGCCGACGACGGTCTATCGCAATGCTCCCACTGCTGCAATTTGTGTCCTTGCCCCACTTTTGCACAATTCAATCCTCCTTATCCATAGACGTCATATCAAATATCTGTTTGATAAACTCAATTATATTACTATGCATATTTAGAAAAGCATCAGTAAAATTCTGTATTACAATATTTTTCTAAAATATTGTTTTCATACAATAATTTAAATGGTGTTCGTGTTAGTACTTAACATGAAATGCATTAATGAAATACATTTTATTGTTTTTTTTTTTTAATGATATTGTAACATTTTTTGTTACATATGACTGCAATAAAGCAAATAAAGTTATTTAAAATTATTTTCTTTTAATAATGTAGTTTAAACTAGTATTTGGTTCGCTGATCAGTTAGATGATTTTTTTTAGGTAAAATTCAAATGAAAAAGAAGGTCGCTGTTTAAATGATGAAATGACTTTCTTGAAAACAATATCAATCGTATGTTTAGTAAAAATCCATGGTATTTATTAAATCACAGTGGTCACTTTATGCGTACAATAAATTAAATTTATATTAACCACACTTCACTCACGATTTTCTTTGTGAAAAAAAAAATAAGAAAAACATAAATTACTGCTACCAATCGAATGAGCACAGATAGTCATTTTGAATTTTGCACTCGAAAGTGTGCTAAGGGTACCACAAAGTTAAACCTATGACGTTAACGTTCATTTGTCAATTTATTCGTTTATAATCAATATACCCAATAGGTTAATGTACAGTACAACGCACGAAACTTTGCCGTTGTGAATTGCCCGCGAATTATGTAATGTGCAGGTTTAACACTCTCTAACCCTTCCCTTTTCTCCTTCGCGTGCCAATTTTCGCCATCGCCATCGTGACGATTTCGTGACTAATTTGACAGTGGCAAAGTTTCGTGAATTGTACTGTAATTGCATCGTAAATTTCAATATAGGTCAACCAACATTTCACACATGTTTAATTTTCCACACATTGTTTAATTTATACACGAATTCATTGAGAACCGCATTCAACTAATTAACTGTATTGATTTTAAGTTTCTACAAAAGGTTTATTTAGGCTTTAAAGGTCACACTGAAAAATACAAGAATATATTTTCTGTCAATGATATATATATATATAAATATAACTCTTAAAAAATATTTAAATCATTGTAAATATGTCATCAATTTGTAAATTTCATAACGTATATAAATACCACAAGTAATTTTTAATTCTGGGCTACATTTTTATACGCTATTAATAACGCAACGTAAGAGGATTCTAGAAAAAATAAACAGAATTATAATTTTTTAGCATTTTCATTGCACAAAAAAATTACAATTTAACTAATAATTATAATTATGCCAATTCTAGATATCGTCTGATCAAAAATTGTGTCAATGTTAACATTTTACCGGAGCGAGTTGAATTGTTTAAAAAAAAAATCATTAAAATATAAAAACAATGTACTTGATTATAAGATTCAGTGACCCAATCGTGCACTTCTACAAATTGATAACAACAAATGTCGCTATTGTAGTTCCATTCTGTAATTTATTGAAATACAAGAATGACGAGTTGTATAATTTTGGTTGTTAATATACAGAAGATGCGTCAGCGTCTTCGCCGACTTTTGTCATGATAATGTTGTATAATGCATAAATCCTCATGTTTAATGAAAATACGTTTTTTTTTGATAGAAAGTCAAGCATCTTTTGATACGAAAAAGGGATATCAGATAAGAGGTATACCAAGATGTTATTCATAATATTCTCGCGACAAGTTTCATGCCATAAAAAAATTGTGTGATGTGACATAATAATAGATTTGGTTTATGTTATAGTTTATTTTTCGATTTTTTTTAGAACATTTGAATAAAAGTTTATTAGAAAAAAAATGCTATCAATTTATTAATTTAATTTTTAGTTTCCGCTTAACATGTTTCTCATTTCATTCATTTCAGTTAATGTGTCATTGTTGTATGGTCGTTTGCCTGTTAATTTACTACAAACTAATCCTTCAACTTGGACATCCTTCAAACAAGTTTTGGCTTTGATTTTGGTGCTTTCCTTGTTCTATTCAAGCCAGTGTTCATTACGCTCATATCGCCACATCAAACAAATTTGGTGTGAAACTAACCGTTGAAAAATTCCTTCACAGGAATAAACCCTTAATGCAGCAGTCATGTCTTCATGACAGTATTTAGAAAGGACTACCACAATTTAAGCACAAACAAAATTTCGCATCTATGCTGTTTACAATTGAGGAGTTATCTCAAAGCAAATCTCTGGAATTCAATCAGGTCATATTTCCTATAAAATTTCATTGTCATTAGAACTGAATCAATATTTAAAATTTCAACTTCGTAGGTTAAGAGGAAGTGGTTAAAATTCAGCTTACAAAGTTTGACCTAAACAAACACAAATGCAAGTTAAAAACTTGTATAAAGTAGAAGCCAGATCCTTTCTAAAGACGTACTATGAAAACTGATTCAGAAAATTACTTATTTTTGAGATTGCATCTAACTTACATCCATATTCTGTGTGGCATTTTATCGGTCCAACAGCTCCCATTTTTGTGTTGCAGCCAAGTTAACCATAGTATGGTTCTATAACAATAAACTGGTCATATTGGGTAAAAGACGTCACATTGCGTTTAATACCTTCTATTGCATGTTCTTGTCTTTATGTATGACAAGTTGAGCTGGACCATAGGTTTCAAGAGAGAAATGTTATTGTATTCTCATTACGCTGAGTTAATAACGGCATGTTTCTGTTCTCAGAAATTGGTGCCATTAAACTTCATTTAGAATGTTTTTGCTTTCGTCCAATACCATCATATGTTTCACAACAAAAGCAATAAACAAATATTATTGGTTTGTCAGCCAGTTAGCTGGCCAGCAAATGAAATAGTGAATGCTAATCACAAAATATTCCATAATGAATTTTTGTTATTTTAGGTACCTGGTAAAATAATAACAAATTATAGCAACACTAACAATGACGCCATGACAGGTCACGTGATGTAAATTTTTGTCCGACATGCGCGATTCTCTAATTTCTTTGCGATTTTGGAGCGTTATAATTATTCGATTACGAAAGTGAAACGAAAAATTATTAACGTGTCGATTGAAGTGAATAACAGTGATATCAAACAGAATCCCTTGATTGCGTTTTAAAAACGATTAACAGTGCTAGAGGAAGTGTTTTTGCGACAAAGGTCATATTGCAAATGGATGTGTCTTCGTGCAAATGGTTTTTGTACTGAGGAAATATACGTTTTTTTTTTCTCTTACTGAAACAATTATTCTAGGTAAGATATTATTATTAATGAACTGGAATTCCTAGTGTAAAATCTTAATTTTCTTATTAAGTTTTTTCAACGAGAAACTCATATTCTTTGACAGTTTGGACGATATACATTTTCATAAAAATTATAAATAAATAATATTGTAATGCAAAGATTTCGTTTTACTTAACATTTCAATGGAAATTTCAATTAGCAACCTCACTAATCTAATAATAGATTCGGAGATTGTTCGTCAGCAAGTCCTGTACAATATATATATGTAAATTTCTAAAATATATGTCAAGATATTTAGGTACAGACATACATTTATTAACAAAAAAATAACTTTTACTAATAACAATTCAGCGTGGAGATTATTGTAGGTCTGTTTTTCCGGCTTTGTTTACTTTCATCTCCCATATCTGAAATTTTTATTCACGCCTTTTACTTGTCAACTATTGCCTAACCTGCTGTCATTGTACAAAAAAAATGATATCATAGTGCTATGATAAATATTTTTCGCCTTTTCTTAGTCGAGATAAAGCACAAGTAATGGTTGAGCAGTATTTGCTTATTTAGAATGAATATACATTGCTAATTGACAAAAATTATGCTATATATAAATTTGCAAATGGTTTTGGATGTATAGTAATTATCCCGCTTAAAAAACAATTCAATCATATTATGAATGCTGGACATATATAAACATTAATGCTACCATATATTTTATAATGTAATGATGACATCATGTTTAGGTTACTTCAATTGTCTCTGTCAATGGAGGTGGAGATAGTATATAGTACTTTACATTATGAAAGTTATTCTTGTATTAATAAAGATGAACACACACCATTGTTTCTTATTCTCTTTTTTTTAATTACCTTTTTATATGTTGCTCTAATGGAATTTGGACCCAGAACATTGTACCTTGTATACACTCTTTTTAACTCGCTTTTATTCATTTCACTTGTGAGTTTGTGAGCTTGTTTGTTTGTAACCCGACTCCTTTGGACTCGATTTTGTCCCATTTTAACTGGACAGATTTAATTCAAACTTTGCACACTTATCAATAATCGGTGACTATACAATAATTTGATGAGTTTATCTCATTATCCTGATCAGGATCGTGATCAGGAACACAATATTAGTTGTGTGTTGCCATAATTTGGTATTGACGTAGTATTCAGTTACCTAAATATTTTCGATAATCTGAAAGTTATAATTAAAATGTACATGTTAAGTCAAAAAATTAATTTAAAATAAACTCATCCTTTTGAAAAAGTATTCTAGTTGAATTGATATTCTTAATTAAACTCCATATATAAATATCAGAACTGGATTGTTTTTAGACATTATCACTGCAAATTTTCTCTTTGTTTTGAAGCAAATTTTACAACTATCTTCTCTCTGTTGGAGATAGGCTATACCACCTGAATCAGTATTACTTTAGAATTTAATAATCTCAATATTATTATGTTATTCAAGAAGAATTTTACATCCGTGTACCCTCTGTCGGAGATTTACAATACTAATTACGACTTAGAAAAAGATTTTTATCATCAATTGAACTAAAAAGTGAAAAATAAATATAGTTTAAAAAACTAAAAAACATGCTTTTAAATCATATCAAACTAAAAAGTGAAAAATAATTCTTAAATTCTTTCATCATTGTTCACTATTTTATTCAACTCATATTAAGAATCATTTTTCACTTTTTAGTTTTATGTGCTTTAAAGGCATGTTTTTTAGTTTTTTTTAAACCATATTTCTTTTATTATTAGAGCATTTAAAAATTTAAACAATTGTTCATGAATAAGAGCTATTTCATATTACTTATGTTTATTAACAAATCATAATAGAAAATTATTTATTGTAAATGAATTACTGTTAATGTTACATGTCAAAGTTGTGCATATGAGGCATATCTAAAAATAAATTTATGAATCATAATTATTATTGTGATCAGTGTATCGATTTTAAATCAGAAAGTGAAGGATTCAATTCAGCCCAATTCTTTTGAATTGAATTGTAGTGGTCCCACATGGCTCTAATAAAACTAAAGACTAAAACTAAATTAAATTATTGCTGTAGGCCTCAAAAAGCATGTCAAGTTCATGATCCTAAATATTATTACCATTTCGATGATTAAGATTTCAGCGCTGGGTCATTGTGAAAGACAAATTTCTCAATCTGAAATAGTATTGGTGATTGTGCACCTACAATGAGGTGATAGTAAAAATTTCATACATTAGTAAAAAAAATTAAATTCTTTTAAAGTAATTCTCATTTCCATTCATCTTATCTTTTGACACTAAGATTTGTCTCAAAAATATTTTATGTAGGAATTTAAAATTTTGACCTTAATTTTAGGTCTCGATGATGCTCATATATTTCACCAGATGATGATATTGGAAAAAATTTTTTAGATTAAACTTAGTGCCAAATTGGTTAAAAATTTTTTTTAATTATAAAAAGATTGACATAGGTGTTTATTTATGAGGGTTTTATAATCTTTATCATAATAAACCTTATTTAGTGAAAAATGTTAGTTAGCCCAAGCATATAAACTAAATTAATCATTAGATGTATACTTGGGAGCTAACATAGGTTTATTATTTGTGCACAATAATATAATTATGGTGGACCATCAGCTAGCACCTACCGCAGCCCAAATAACCGTTCCTATATTAAACTTGCTGGACCACATGCCACTCTATATGTAATTCGAAGTCTTTTGTACATGTACACCGGAGCTGTCCAAATATCAAAACGTTAAATTAATATGCTTTTAGCTTGATTTATGTTTTGTGCTTTTCAGAACGATAGTTGTATAGTTACATATTTTAACTGGTTTAATAGAATGCATTTTATACTTAACTAAGTAACGTTTTGTGCAGTTTTTACGTCACACATTTTTTACATATGTTCACAGTTAGGTATTACATTTAACCCTCTCAAGTCAACAGAACAGAGATCCTCTTCTGTTTGACTTTGACTCATGAAAATCAAACATCAGAGGATCAGAGGATCTTAAAATGTCCTGTTTTATGTCATCATTCATTTTCCAGATAGTCATACAGTCAATAAGATAATCTTTTATTCAGTGACTACTCCATATGACGTTGCTGATGCTGTAGTGTGCCAGTTTCGATATAAATCAAATACTTTGGAGTTATCCAATCTCCTCTAAATCCTCAACCTCAATGTCCTCTATTTTATTATTTTCATATTCATATATTATGTATATATTAAACGATATAGTTATAGTTTGATACTGAAAAAAAATTCAGCGAGTTGTCTTTCTCTATCACACAGATAAATGAGCATGAGTAATAAATTTAACTCGGTAGCAGCATCACATTAGGTGTTGTGTAGCATCTTACTTAAACTAATAGGTATCTGCGTTAGATGGTCCCTCTGTTGCACCCTTCTCATTTACTTAAGTGTAAAACTAGTCTTTGCAAAATTATCTTTATTTTGATGTATATTTTTATAAGGAAAGAAGATAACAGACAATAGATAATATAAACTCACATGTTTTATGCTTCGCCAACTGGACAACAGCAAGCAGCGTATTATGTAGATTGAACATATTTTCAATTTTTTCCTTAAACATACTACTCAGAAAGAGTATTAATTTTTTGAGTAAAAAGATAAATGAATAAAAGAGAAAAAAATTAAATAATATTTGTTTAATTAAAGTTTCACATTACCAGCTACCAATCGTTAGCCCTTACAGATTTTAATCCATTTTTTTATTTATGTTACTTGATAAAAAATATATATTGCGATAGATGACCAATAAGGTGAATTTTAGTGGGGATCTTATGCTTTAACAGTTTGTTACTTGTAAATTTTTAAACCCAACTTTTAAATTGAATTAAATGATGTTTTTATGATAGATATATTTATGTTAGAAAATAGGCTTATAAACCATTTGCTAAAAGTTTATGAAACATTTTGTTAAAATTTTTTTTCGATAAATATTTTCAAGAAGCTTATTTTTCTATTTCATATATTAAAGTCTATTTATGATTTATTTTTGTTTTATCTTTTGTTAGTCCAATTTTGTTTTCACTTACAGTCACTTACATTTTATTTTTCAGTTCTTCAAATTAAATTGTTTAATTTTATGTTAATTTTTTGTGATTTCTTATTATTTTTTGCTTATTAAATTTGAAGATCATGTGATCTATATAAAATATTTATATTGTTATAATCTATATTACTATAAAACTATAGGTTGGGGAAAAGTTTTTTCATATTTCGTAAGTAAAAATTTACAGTAAAATCTTTTTTAAATGTGCAGTTTGTATCTGGCTAGTATTGATAGCATTAAATAGATGACATTTTTAAAAAATTAAAAGTAAAAGCTGTGTCCTGTTAATTTTCTATTGTTTTTCTATCTACCTTAATGAGTGAATCCAATGTAAAAATTCGATACATTTTGAAGTTTTATTATAAAAAAAGGAAAAGTGGGACACAAGCTATGAAAAAAATTGTAATGCTTATGGACCTAATGCAGTGTCGGTAAGAGTAGCCCAAAACTGGTTCAAACATTTAAAGTACAGTGATTTTGATGTCAAAGATAAACCTCACCCTAGTTGACCTGTTATGAATAAGGTCGATGCTATTTTGGAAAAAGTAGATGTAAATCGGTATATTCTTACAACATAGCTGAAGAGCTAAGGATTGAACACAAAACAATTTTAACCCATTTGAAAAATGCTGAATATATAATAAAGCGTACTGTTTTGGTCCCACACGAGCTCACTCAAAGAAATCTAATGAATCATGTACTCATTTGCAATTCTCTATTCAAGCATAATGAAACCAAACCGTTTTTGATAAAATTGATCACTGGTGATGAAAAATAAATTATCTACGAAAAGAATGTGTGAAACAAATCATGGTCAAAAGATATGCAAGCTTCACAGACTATAGCGAAACCCAGATTAACTCGCAATAAGTTGATGCTATGGGTATGGTAGGTTTGGAAGGGCATTATTCATTATGAGCTTTTGCTGTTAACAGCTGATGAGACTCAGCAAGAAATAAAGATAAAATGGCCAGAATTGACCAACAGAAAGGTCTGGTCTTTAGCCACTCAGCACATGTTGAGAGCATTTGTTTGGGAACTGTTAATGATTTCACCATATATCCCTGGCCTCGCAACTTCAGATTTTCACCTGTTTTTGCTATCTTTAGAATTCTTTAAGTAACGTTAGGTTAACAGCAAGAGAGGACTGTCAAAACTATTTGTTGCCATTTTTTGATCAGAAGTCATAAAATTTCTACAGCAATGGGATTGTCACGAGCTATAAAATGGCAACAAGTTTTTAAACTAATAGCATATATACACATACTAACTTTTGCCCGCAGCTCCGTCCGCGTGGACCGTTACGATATTTAGATATACGATATTTAGACCGTTTTAGAAGCGTTCGTGGCGTTTATTCATATTTTTCCCACACGATCATTGTAAATGACCTCTCTATTATTTAGAGATTAATCTGTATATCTGGTTCTACACAACCAAATCAGATGATACATAGCTTAGATGTTAAGTGGGATCCCAAACTACGAAACTGTGAAATTTTTATCAAAATCCGTTTAGTCGTTTTTGTGTGATGTGGTAACATATACATACTAATTTTCATAACAATTAGTTAAACGATACGGAAGTCGGTACATTGCAGCGCCACCTGGCGGTGAGTTACGTCAATGGGGATAGCATAATCATTTTCTCTGTAAAAAAGTATATATACATAATGATTTTCATGATAATCGGTTGAAGGAAGGAAAAGTCGATACAGCGGAGCTTCGCCTGGTGGCGATCTACATCAATGGGGATAGCATAAAAACCTTCTCCGTGAAAAAATACATATACAGATCAATTTTCATAATGATCAGTCAAATAGTTTCTGAGTGTATCAATTTCATAATATACACATCCTTTTTTATATATATAGATATTATATTGAGTATATTATGAAAAAATATTTTGAATTTGTATATAAAATATGAAACAACTTTTTTCCTAATTTTATATATGTAATGCAGTATTGAATTATGTTATCGTGTGTCAACTTGCCAACATCTATACACTTGGGAGGTATATGTCCACCGCTAAGACACATCACAATTGATGCAACCGAGAATAAAACAGAGAAAGCACTTAAACTGCCCTCGTGAATTGAAGCCATTAATATACTGAATTGAATTGGCCTTAACGCGAGGAGTGTTATTCTTAATTTATTAAAATTAAGGAATATTGCTATCAAGTAACATTTTTAGCTTGGAGTAGTTGTCTCTTTTTTATACAATTACATATATACATATATTTATACAAAAATATATATGGTCTTTTTAGAATGTTTGCAGACTTGAAAATCATAAGAGGGATCACTTTGATGTCTATTTCTCACAAACCATTGTAAATGATCATTTGATTCAATTTGCATAGATGGCAAATTGAATTGTAACAATTATCAAATAGAAAAGAAGAATTAAATTATCCAACTAATAGTTGCCCAATATATATTGTGTGGAAAATTGAATTATGACTTAACATGCTTTTGGACATTGGTGAATAATTTCATTGTTTAGATGCTGGAGTAAAAATATTTGTAAAAAAAACTGACTATAATTATTTTTTTTTTATTGATCAAAATTTTGGTTAGGTATGACAATGGAATCGAAATGTATGCCAAATTAAATGTTCAACACAAAAATCAAGTCTGAGCCCTATAAAGCTTCTCGCATATAACGGGCAAAAGCAAGTTGTTTCCAGTCTGCAATATAAAGGCATGTGGGCGTTACCCATCTCCTACTGTGTGGCTGGTTTGACCTTCTTACCGATTGTGGACTGTTGAGATGCAATGTCATATTTGTTTATGTCTGTGTTTTCAAACGAGACACATTATTAGTGCATCTAAATGTGCTTTATGCTCATTAAAATTGTTTATGTATATGATATGAGATTGTTTATAATTATATGTCAGTTTTTGCTCATGACTTCACCCATATAGATAATGATTGTAAAACGAAATGTAAAAGTGTCCTCTATTACGTCTGTACTTAATCAGGGAACACTGGGCAAAATATCTGAAAATTTACAGATATTTTGCCCAGTTCATTAGATGTTATTTATGGATTTGCTTTTATTTAAAAAAGCCATCACTAAAACTTACTACTTTCAAGCTCAAAGTGTTGAAAAATAATGAAGCAATAAATTATTGAGGTCATTATGCCTAAGAGAACAACTTAGGTGATTTTTCAAGTTATCTGAGATCAAAAATATACTTTTAGTACATTTTGACTTATTCGAGTTAAATACATTTTATGTTCACAACATGCTTTTTTTTTTGAGTACTATATCTTTTGAGCGCATTGTTCGATTTTGATCTCCTTATGGCGTCCGACGCATTTTCATAAACAGAAAAAGGTGACTGAGTAACAAACATCAATCCATTAAGTGTATTCATGAAAAAACTTCCATGTATTCTGAAAAAACCTTGTTTATTCGAATTCTTCGTTAGCTATATGTCTCAAAAGAACCAAGCGATTTTGTTGTAATTTGCGACGATCGGCGCAGTTATTTAAAGAAACAGTTTGTTAGATTCAGAAATGATTGGTGGAGTAGTTTAAAGGTATTCTAAAAAAAACACTAAAAATTTTTTATCCCATCTCTTAATCATATCAACCAATTTTAATACATTTAGCAACGCTTAACATTGTTTTCTAGGAAAAACACCTGTACGTATGTTGGATTTTCTCAATAGAGCAGTTAATAAAATATTTAAAAAAACACCTTTTAAAAATTTTTTCTTCAATTTCTCACTCAACAAATCAATTGATTTGTGTACAGTTTGTGGCAGTCGATGCAAATGTATGGTGAAAAGAGCTGATTAGCTTTAGATGTAGATCGGTAAAGTAATCTGAAAGTTATTTTAAAATAATTTTTTTTTGAAAATGTTCTTTTTGAGATTCCTCAAAATCTAATACGCGAAAATAGTTTTAAGTTTCAGGAAGTCAAAGTTAAGTGTACTCTTATTGAAATCGCAAACGGTGTTTTGATCTGTTAATCTCTTCAAAAGTTATGAGAGATTTACATATGCACACATACACGGACGCGCCCATACACGTATACGCACGCGCACACATGCGCACAAACACACAAGCAACAAACATGTCCACACAGCATACAGACATAGCTCTGAAAATGATCTAAATAGATTCCTGGGATCCTAAACACACCAAGATCTGGTGAAAATTCGATTTTAGAAAATCGGAGTGAAAACAGTAATTTTTCAATTTTCATAGCGGAAACTTAAAAAAAATTTGGGGTATTATTGAAGTTGGTCATAACGGAGTCTGTGAAGTAAGTAGTGTAATAATAGAGTAAAGCTGAAAACTAAATTCAATAAAAAATTATTACAAAGGTTAATAAAATTGTATAAAATTTAGGTTATATAAAACAACAGGTGTACAAGTTTGATGTTTGGCTGGCTGATATTTTACATAGTGATAATCAAATCAATGTTATCTTTCTAAATATATAGTATTTATGACTGCGATAAAGTTAACACATAAACACTTATTATCTATTCTATGTTTATTGACAATATAAAGATAACAACATACCTGTAATTTTAATCATGGCTATAGGTCAGATTATGTGCAATAGCATTTATCTATATAAATAAAAATCAATTGCAGCTTATTTGACGGGGCATCACTTGAGAATGATTTGGATTTGGCTGATTCCTTTTTTGTTGTATTTGTGATTGTCATGACAGTGTTTGTATGAAAAAAAAAATCCTTGTCTATCTGTCTTTTTATCCAGGGTATATGGAACAGCTCAACCGATCATAATGTGACTTTCAGTGTAAGGTAGAAAAGCTTCCTGGGCTACATGTAGGCTACTTTCTATACCAGTAATTTTTAGAGTTTCTGTGTAAAAGGGCCATTAAAAATGATATAATTTATTGGAATTGAAGAAAAGATGGAACTGAAATTGAGACCGGCAGCAGAATTATAAATGGAATCAGATTGTGACAAATCTAAGGGCGAGGAGCAAGCATCATGATGGACATAGCGTCATCAGTCGATACAAAAGATGTAGAAAATAATTCAATGTTCAAAATGGCAGAGCCACGGGTGATAGCTATCTATTAAATATAATAATAAAAATTATGAAGGGTTTGGAGCTTTTTTAGGGTTTCGGTAAAATTAATAAGAATTCTTACAGTTTATCCAATTTCAATAAAATTTAGTATGAAGCCAATTGAAGGATACGTGATGTATTTTAAAGTGTTACATGGGAATTACTAAAAACACATAATTTAGCTGATTTCAATAAAATTGTGAATTGTTATATCTGGAAGACGATTAAAGACCATGGAATATATTTTTTAGGGTTTCTTAAGAATTAGTAAGAACTCTTATAGTTTCACCAACTTCGTTAAAACATATACACATAACAAACAGAACTGAAAATGTTTAAAGTGGTTTGTGGGTTTCATGGTTGTCTCCTGTGCGATTAATATTAAGCACTCTTTGACCGATTTTAATGAATGTTGGCATGAAGATTTCTTAAACAAAGGAAAGGAATGTATTTTACATTATTTATAGGATTCCATGCTTAAGAGCTTAATGAAAACTAGTAATGATTATTACAACTCGACCAATTTCACTGAAATTTGTAGTATTTTGTAGTACATTGTATGAAACACATTCCAGACACATCACAAAATTGGAAACAACAGCGTGTCGGGTTAACTAGTTTCAAATAACTTTCGATAGTTAATTAAACAATAATAATTGGTGAATAGTTTGTCAAAATAGTCTTAGAGTGGAGACATTTGATTATGTTATTTAGAATATTCTCAGTAATCTTTATTTATTACGGTGCTAGTTTTTGTGCGTAACTTCACTCTTGCAGATGAACAAGCTTGATGCAGATTTTGATGTTAATGAACCCTCTTATTCTATAGAAATCTTATCCTAGTATCAACACCAATCTTGATTGTATTCCTGCTTAATCCCTCATTAGTTTCATCTCGCACTTACCTTCCCTCTACATTTTATACCTCTTGCCCTCCTCAACCCTTATCACCCTTCCTACCCCCCCTGCCTCATCAACTAAAGCTAACAAATATTTAAATAAACATTTTTTTACCATGTTTTATATATACCTGTGTAGCATATGTGGAGCATTATTATAGTTTGCAGGACAATACAAAAAAATTAACATGGCACTTGACTTGAGAAAAAAAAATGCATGTTTTAACAGTGCTATCTATTATTTATATGTATATATTGTGAATTTTTTGCTATCTTTTACATTTTTCAGGGATAAAAATTGATTTTTTGTTTGCCTTAAATGTCCACAATATAAAAATATTGTTTTTTAATGTAGATAGTAGCATTTGCCTGTATCAAATATCCGTTATGCAAAGTTATTCAGTTTTTTTGTTAAAAATTTATTTAAAACTTCATAAAAACTTTTGTTTATCTGGGATAAAAGTGGTATTGTGTCTAGTAATTTTGACCATAGCCTTACCTCATCCACATTTCATGCCTATTTTTTTTTGCTGTTGTGGTGATGGTTCTTATGCTATTCCAAAAAAAACCATCATTTTTTCTGAGATAAAAGGCAGTCTATCATTTTCTGACCTTTGAACTTTATTCAGTCAAAAATTTAATTGTTCCATTGCTTCTTTGGTCTATGGAAGCAGAACAAATAAATAAACAAAGTAATAAGAACACAAGCAGATAAATATATAACTATTACATATTTTACTTTTTATCTTTATTTTACTTAATATGGAATATATATCCACATATATAATGTTTCGGTAATAATAATACCTGGTGGAATTACAAGTATTGAAATAGAATATATTGTAAGGCTCTTGTCAAATAAATGTATAGTTATGGTAAAGATTTCACCGAAGTAGTAAAGGGGCGTCATATGTCATAAAAGGTCTTTTTTTTTTATTTGCATCTGGATATCTCCTATGATTTTTGGTGTTACTAAGTTTCGGGTTCAACCTTCATTTCGAGTTTATGTAATCAATAGATGGCTCCTAAGAACTTCATTAAAATCCATCTAACAGGCAGCCTGTAAAGTATTTGACGACTTACTTACCCATCCATATGTAGTTATTAATAGTTTGCTATTCATGTTATAATTAATAGTTTGCTATTAATTTCCATTTCCAAGATTCAGACCCTCGATGTAATTGAATAGTTTCTCTATGTCATTTATTTACAATTGCATAGACATATATTCATAAAGAAAAAAATAAATAAGTAATTCTAAGAATTGTACATCAAAAATATTCTTGTGCCATGCTATAGAAGTAAAAATACTCACTTTCATACCATTCATTATATTGTAGTCTCTGAGAAACTATGTGGCCATTGTTATTGGTATGGGAGAATGTTCTCTTGAACTCTCATTTGAGGTTGTCTAACCTGTATTGTTATTGTAAGCAACATGCATACAATGATATATAAAATAAAATAAACCGACTTGCACATTATAAATTGAAGTGTGTTTATTTGTGTTTTAGTTACAGTATAAGAGTTAGAGTTCAAGATCCAAAAATAGAAGTATTGGAAGAATTTTAGAAACCCGACTGTTTAAAAGTGAACTGAAAAGATGGAAGCGAGATGATTTTAAAAATCATCCATCAAATGTGATATTAGCAATATCAGCAGTCGGAGGCATCAGATTCATGTTTCCTTACTTGCTGCAACTTTTTCTACGCGCATGCCTCTGACTACAAGTATTTATCATATGCGATTGGATGATTTTTTATATCATCTTATCTCCATCTTTTCTCTTCATTTTTACCCAGTTGAGTAGTTCAATTTTTTCAATTACTTTTTTTTTACTTATCACTTTTTAATTATGTTGTAACATTGTCTTAAGATTGCGTTCTTGTCATTAGTAGTGTGTCTTCTTGTAATAATCATCATGATAAATTTATTTTATCGATGTACTGTTATCAATTAATTATTAATATTGCACCTATTTTTTAATTATTTATTTATTTTTAATTGGGTCATTATTCTCTTACTGTATTATGTGATGTTCTATGTAATGGTTGTTAAAATATTTTTTTAAAGCAGTAAAATTCTAGATTTGTCATTAAATAATAATTATATTGAATTATACTATAATAATTATTTTTCACATTAATGTGACCCACAGCTTTATTATAACTTTTGATAATTTAAGCGAGAATGGCTTCTAACCAATTTCAAATCATTGTAAATCCTAAATCATCATTTAAAAAAAAATGACAAAAGAAGCCTAAAGATGATTTTCAAAAACCTATTCAATGCTGCCCCGCTTGCCATAGTTCGTCGATTTTCATTTTTTTCTTTTTCGCAATATGACGCCTGTTTGTCCCTATATTGATTTTTGCTTACTATCACACCAGTGACATACAAGATTAATACAAATCGTTTGACATAAGAAGGATCAAAATCGGCCCACGCGCTTGGTCTCTAAAAGAACAAACATATGTACATACATATATAGACTGATAAACACATTACCCTCCTTTGAGTCGCTCAGTCGGGTAAAAAGGATATAACATTTATAGATAGATGTGTAAATGCATATTATATCAGTACTGTCAAAATATTAAGGGACATACAATTCATAGACTTAAATTCATAAGAAAAAAGAGATATGTGAAAACAAATACTTTTTATTAACTATATTTTATTCCTATTCAATTATAATTAACACATCATCTTAGAAGCATGCAGATGGTGATATATTTTCTTGGTACTAGCTCAAAAAAGGTACCATATTATATACACTACATGCGCACAGCAGCCTACAGTCCGTTTGCCTACAATAAATTTATAATAGTATTTAATTATTACCTTTCTACCTCTGCGGGTATTGTCGACTATGATATAAATGAAATAAGTTTTTCAACTTATGTCGAGACTGATTGCGTCCTCTAAATAGCCATGAGGTTTGAATTTGACAACTCTCAAAGGTGACTGTTGCCGACCTCCCTGCACACTTCTACAACAAAACCATCATTTCCTCTTACATGCTCGCCATAATAGGACAGTGCCTGCTTTGTCTGATATGTTTGAATAAATGTTTTCATATTTTCAGGAAAGAAATGAGAATTAGTTAGTTCTCAGTAAGCTGGGGAAAATCATATCAATTATCATTTTGTACAGTAATTTCTTCAAAATTAGTCCTTCCTCTGTTGTAATTATTTGTTACAATAAAAAGTTGCTAAATCATTTTCAACATTCATATGCATATTTATTTATTCTATTATTTCCTCAGCATTTATATGGTTAACAGAAATGATAAAAAGTGATTAACAATAAAACTGGGAACTGTCACTGTCAGCTTACATTTAAAAATAAAATATCAACTCGAATTTTAGATGATTCTCTCTCTATAATAACAAGATTATTTAATATATCTTTATTTTTACTTAAAACTAAGAATTATTTTGAATTGAAATGCTGTTGATATTTTTACTTCCTATTTTTATTGAGATAATCAATCCCTATAAGGTTTTCCTTTTCTAAAGAGATGAACTCCTTTGCATTAATCAATTGTATTTTAATCAATTACTACTTTACTTGAGTTTTGTTTTTTAATTTCCCAGATTGTAACTTTTATCGATTTTTTACATTTTGTTACAGTTCAGCCCAAGAATTCCCATCTCTTTTGTTGTCTGAGTATTTAACATCGACCCAATTTTTTAGAAACTATCGTAACAGATTTATTCATAGTTTTTGTGGTCACCACTACAGCAGCTTGTGCCTAGTTCTTTAGCATTTAGTACACAATTTTTTTGCTTATTGATAATATTTTTTATTTCATTCCAGTTCCGCAATTCAGACAAAGAAAATGTGACAACAATCAAGATTAATAAAAAAAAAACTGTGCCTAAATATAGTATTATAGTTTTTTATACTTTATGATGCTTTTATGCTTAGCTGGCGAAGTAGTGTTGTTTGAGTGATAGAAGATAAATTGTTAAAGTGAGATGACAACCGTTTTTAAGTACAATCTTGCATGTGTTAGAAGAGGCCAGACCGCTTAAGAGTTACCACAATATTTTACAAAGGTAAGTATTGCCATTTAAGCTATAATAAAATGTGTAACAAATTGTTTATGTTGATTGTTTAAATTTAAGTAATATATAATGATTATTTTTATTTAGTAACTGATAACAGTTAAGTGCCATGAATTATACTTGTATACATTATCACATTAACTCAATAAGAACAGTGAATTTGTAAAAGTATGCATAAATTTTTAATTGTTTTATGCTAATTGTGATGTGACAAAAAGCAACACAAGATAAAATGCAATTTTGAGATTAATTTAATAGATTTGGTAAGCAGTATTACATAGACCTTTCAAAATTAATTATTTAGAAGAACTTGTCAATATATGTTACTTTATTTTTCTATGATGGATACCTGCCTGACTGCCTGATATAGATGATTATCATGTTGTTATGTACACCCTTATGTAATGATTTCAGAATGATTTTTACCTTTTTATTACTGTTTAGTAGTCAGTATGATACTCATCTAGATATGTCGTCTTTATAATATAAATTTGTCCAGATGGCGCATTGCCCAACGCCGGCTTCGCTGGAGGCGGCGCTGCCGCTGCTCAGCCGGCCGGACCTGCGCGTGCGACAGCAGCTTGGCGAGCAGCTGGTGTCGCTGGTGCGCCGCGAGCCCGACCTGTCTCACGAGCTCGCCGCGCCTTTACTCGATGCGCTCATGGTCTGGTTGCAGGGGGAGGCAACTTTAAGGTAGAAATATTCCTGTAAATAATTTATGTGCCTTTGGAGACGTGTTAGGAATGTATGGAACTTCAATCTGTACCTTGTAGATTTGTAATTTAAAAACATTATTAAAATAACATATGCTTTATAGGCAATACTTAGCCCAAAATATAAAGATTGTGTCAATGATATATTCATATAATTAGGTCATTTTCGCTTATCATCTGTTAATCATGGTTATTCCCATTATTCATGCATAATGTTGATACAAAATATATGAATAATGGAATTTGAATATATTATTACTGTTTTATATGAATGTTGTATGTGTTCGTATACAAGCACGAAATACTTAGGTATGTCGCGCATGTACAATGCAGCTCCAGTGGAAGTTTGCAAATGTGTACACCATCTATGAGCTGTACATGGCATATTGATGCACATTTATTTTGTTTCATGATCATCTAATCAATTCTTTTTCTTAAGTGTTTTTTTTGTCTCAAATTACATTAATATTTAGTTACTCAAGATATGAAATAATGACACCTTACCCATGTTTAGATAATTTTTTTTTATTACAAACTACAAAATATCTGTTTTCATAAAGGAAAAATAATTTTTAGCATCATAAATCATTTTAGTGCTCTATGGCCTAAGACAAAACAGGAACCCTTATAGTTTTGTCTTATCTGTCCATCCATATGTGTTTTACAGGCTTATAACTCTGATTTTATTTGTCATAAATTCCGACGATATTATACAGGCAGGTGTCATGTTTGGACCATCATACAATTACGTGAAGAAATTACAAAAAATAAGGTTTTGGGGATAGCCCCAATATATCTTAAATCTATTTTATAGATATAAGATAGATTTCGATCACAGAAATAGGATTCTTTCATGAAAATTGAATCCTAATGTCGGAGTTTGAAATTACTTATCACTTATGGAAATTGGAATCTCAAGCGTGATCAGAGATGGAATCAAGAGCAGGACCAGGGTAATGGCTGACAGCGTGATTGCTCAATATAGAAGATGTAGAAGTTAATTTTATGCCTGCACGGATGGAACCTAGAGCAGAATCTATTTATTAATATCGCGCAAGCGAGGGAGCAGAAATAAGAGTTGTCGAAAGTAGATGTACAATGCCTTTACATGTCCACGAGGGGGACATTCATTACCGAAAATAGGGTACAATAAAAAATTTCCATTCTTAAAAAAAATAACAAAGATTAAAGAGAAGAATTTCATTATGTCGCTTATGGCTTGACATGTATTACCGAAATAAAACAATAAATCTCTAAAAAAACTACTCACAAAACTAGTTATGTATATCCATTTTAAATTATATATTCCTAAGTTACTTTGTCTGTATCTGTTAGGTTCTTACACCTGAACTGCTGAACTGATATTGATGAAACTTGATTTGGCGATAGTTTGAATGTTGGGGAAGAACATAAGACACTTTTTTTTTATCTGTATGTTTTTTGACAAATCAACAATACTTAAACCATTTTCAATGAAACTTGATGTACAGATAAAACATGTTGTCAAGTGATATATGTGTATCATTTTCTTTGTATCTCTACCTCTCTTATACCTCGACAATGACTTAACCAATTTGATGAAATTTAGCACACCAATAGAGCTCACGGTTACATAAAATACAGATCACTATATATTTGTTTGTATTGCTTCTTATAACAATACAATATAAAAGTCATTAATCTTATTTAATTTTGTCTACTACAGTCATTGCTTTGCTTTACTTAGAGAATGATATAGATTAGGGAAGGGAGGTAAGAGTAAAATAAAAAAAATTCAATTTCAAAAATTTTGACTCAACGAAAGAACAAACACTGACAGCAATACGTTGTACTCTTTGATTCGTCGAGGTCGGCCATATCCCATTGAGGCTTTTCACCATAAATGGGTTTGCTGCGATTATACAGCCCTCTATTTCGTTACGGTTTCCATTACCAAAGTTTCAGACTTAACCTGTCTAACTAACTGTCTAACCTGTCTAACCTGTCTAAAGTTTCACTTCTAAAACCTGTTCCGAAGTGAATAACAATACCGCATACGCTATAGGTATATGAGCTCAATGCGGTGAGAGAGAGAGAGTGGGGATCACCAAGCTGAGTGGAAAGAGAATCGCAGAATTACGAACGCGTGGCGCCGCGCCGATATACCAACGCGTCGCCACTCCAGTAGTCGATCTGACCTGCCGCATTAGATGTCTCACATCAAAATATTTATAAAAAATAAATTATTTGTATTTTTCGAAATATGTAATCTTCCACATTTTATTAATTAAATTTCCTATAATGTATAAGAGCCTTATTTTTCTAATATTTTATTGTTTGTTATTATTATTTATAGTGATAATTACAAACAATAATATCAATAGTTTCCTATTAATAGTGAAATGTTTAAGTGCTGTAAATAAATATAATCTATCTCCCCTTTTTGGTTTTGCACAGTCAGGTATTAAATAATATTTGATTTACAGTTAAATATACAAGTTGTTTTAAACATGAGTAAACATTTACAAAAGAAAAATATTTTATTCTGTATCGGGATCTTATGGACTTGTGAGATTATTGAGGATGGAAAGGGAGACATAGGAACTGAAAAATAGGGCACCTATAGAACCCTTTGCAAAAGCCAAGGCTGGTTTAGGTTTGACCTAGTTTTTTTTTAACACAGTTCAAATAAATTGAAGCTCTTAAGGTAAAACATTCTTTTCAAAACAATTTTTAAATGGTACTTAATATACTATATTACAATTTTCGTATCGGTTATTTTGAATTCAGTATTCTGTTTTATACTTATGTTAATTTAGCCGCCGATCCTTTCGCTAATTTAAGTTGAGTTTAAATTAGTAAAAGCATCGACTTTGATAATTAGACCAAAGCTTGCTTATCTGATATTGTTAGAATAATTATCTATGCTATTAGTCTCTGGGAGTGGCGTCTGGACGGATGTGTCATCACACTCTGATTGTCTTGTGGAGCTATTAAAACTCCGTTGCGCGGTCACGGTACATCGCTGTTGTGGATACTCGGTTTAGGGTTGCCACTTAAAAATAATTCTTTTATTCTTGGTTATTTCACAGATAATTTTATAAATATAAAGATAAAAATACCGACGAAGGGTATGTCGGATAATTCTCAGTGTATGGTTCCGTAATAGTCACTGTAAATAAATGCACTAAAATTGAAAAAAAACTACATTGTTACTCTTTTTTTCATGTTTTTCGCATAAAATAGGTATAAACATCTTAGTCGCCTATAACTACAGGAACGAGTAGGTATGTCGACTATTACTCTTAAATTAGTGTGAATTAAAGTGCACCAATAAAAGAGCGTATTTTCATGGCCCTTATGTTGTTGAGAAGCGCAGTTTTTTCCGCAATAACTCCAACACGGTATACCTAATCATTTTGAAAATAATTTTCTTTGAAAGTATTTATTAAGCACATCCTCATGATATTTTTTAAACATACGGTTTAAAGTATAAATGGGGACACACAAGTTGTGCTATTTTCGGAATGATTATTTCCGAAAAAATCCCACATGATAGTTTTGTGGCATAAAAAAAAATGCCACAAAACCTTCAGGTGTTTTTGAAAGAACTGTCGAAATATGTACCATATGTTGATGTTTGCTGAAGAAAATTTTCAGCTTCTGTTAGATAAATGGTGTGCCCCCTTGAAATATTTATTTTTGTTATTTAACAACTAAATTAAATAGCAACTTATACAATACACTTATACTCCAAATTTCATCTTTATGCATCTTGTAGTTTTGAGTCAAATACCTATGACATACATACAGACGACGGACGGATGGATATGACGAAACTGTAAGGGTTTCGTTTTTATCATTTTGGCTACGAAACCCTAAAAGGCTTAGGCCCATATAAACTTGGTTTTTTGTCGCCATTTTGATCTTTGCAGTTTACAATATTTGTTTGTGTTCACTACTTAGATAGCCAACTTCGCGAGTTTACTGTGAATGTGCATGAGAAAGGAAATTTTATTGTGATACATTAAAGATTGTAATTGCAGTGGCATTAGTTTTGATTACGTGTCTGAAGGGTGTATACCTTTATATTTTTCATATTATTTGATTACATTCTACGGTGTATTATTTGTATGACGAAAATCAAGTTTAAACTAATTATTATCAATGTTTCTAGGTCCTATGAAACTATTCTGACTACTTTTTCATGTTATTATATTCTACTTTTTTGTGTTATATATATTTGTATGATGTGTCTATGTAAACTTTTAATAAATTTTATATATCTTGGCCGATTTTCATTTTTAGGTTCGAACACTAAATGTAAAAACACCAATATTTCGACAAGAATGTGATATGATAAAAAATGCATACTTTATTACTAGCTTTTAATTGAATAAGCGGTTTTTCCATATCACAAAAGACGCTGACAAAATGTAAACAAGAATATGAAGTAAGGTCATTGTCTAAAATTTCATAAAATTGGCAATCAGGGAACCCCAGACATCTATTTAAAAGTTGCATTATGATTCGGAAATACTTTTAGCAACAAACAAACTGCATAATTGAAGGAAGGCATGAATGAAATTTCTGAAGGCAAAGATAAAGAGTATCACTCAGCAATATCAGTTGTTATCGACTCAGATAGCGTTGACTTTTATTCTTTTTTTTTTATTTGCGTGTAATACAATACCTGGTAATAAATAAAAATGTCTTTTTTTTCATTACGACTCATTGGGGAAAAATTATGATAAATCTAAGACTATGTTACTTAACTATGCATTAATATAAACATAGATTAGTTAATACTATGTCTATTTGCAATGCTAACTAACAAGGTTGCAGCACTACCTGTTTTTAATAGCCAAATGTCGTGTCATATCCTCCCACAATCTTTTTATGGCAGATTGAAGGAATTTATCTCGTGTTCCGTACAAAATCGCGCGACAAAATAAATTATATAAGTAAATATTTCATGATGCTTTATTCTCAATATAAAATGGAATATTTTTTCCAGTTTTAAATAATAAACTTAGATTAACATTTAATTAGATCAATTACAAACTTTTTAATGTTATTCTAATAAATATGTTAATGACGTCTTAGAATTAATGATTTCAGTTTTGTAAAAGCTTGCATATAAGAGTTTAAATATATTAGACAAGAAATATAGTAAAATAAATAAATTCAACTTATAGATGTCTAATATAAATAAATACTAAATGCTAGGAACTCGTTTCTTTTTTTTATGTGAAATTCATGGTAGACAATAAATTAGTATAAACAATAAGATGGCGGCAACCCTAAATTCAATGCTTCTCTTATATTGATATATACTTAAAACTTCCACAGTACCGCTTCAACTACTGATCATTGTAGACTATTATTATGAAAAGAATAATATAAGACAAAATATGCACTACAATATGAGTGTGTATATTCAGCCAGTAAGTTTTTTTTATCTTCAATTCAGAATTCATTACTCTATGTCAGTAATTTCCCTCAAACCGTAAAGATCTGTAAAGCTATAGTGGTCATATTCCATAGCTGAAAATTATTTGATAGTTTAACTATCATGGTTATGTAATCCTATTTTATTAAAATTCACAGTTATTTAAAAATCTACTTACAGGAATTTTATTGCGATTTTTAACTTATAAAATTATTTCTCATAATAAAAATATATAAAATAATGTATATACATGATAAAATAAAGGTTTTTTTTTCCACAGGTCGCTCAGAATGGTCTAGAAGCATTGTCGGCTATAGCGGAGCGGATGGGAGGTGAATTTTCTTCTTATGTGCCTACCGTGCTTCCACACATCATTGACAGGTAAAAATAATCACGACCATGAAAAATAATAACTTATCTCCACAGTGAAGAATATGAAATTTATTCGCAAAAAATTCATTCTCTTTAATTAGTCAGTATTATTTTTTTGTTTATCAAAAGTTTCATGTGTCATTGCACATGCATATTTAAGTATGAGTGATAGGATAGTGTCATGAGAGTTCATCTAGTATAAGTAAATATTTTTAAATTATGAAGTAGAATCGCAAAAAAATGCACAAACAGTTATGAAAACTCAGCATGAAAATGGGCTAGCTCAACCGATCAGATACCACACATTTACAAAATACAGGCGAGAAGTAACATTATTTGTTGTTGCGTTGTGTGAAACTTCCCCTTACCCCGCCATCAACCTACTACCCCATCGATCAAATATTGTACCCAAGAGCCGGTGACTCCTCTGGGATAGTGAGTGTCTATGGTTGGTGGTGACAACTTATTTTCTAGCAGCTCAACATACACATTTGCCGCTTGAAAATGCTATAAAAAATTATTCCAATCAATTAAAATTTAACCACTGTCAAGCAATTCCAACTACTTATAAATTGAAATATAATTCTTACTGTTAGCATATTTATGAGAATATTACAGATGTATGTATGCAAAAACATAATGCTTTCTGTGAGATGGCCAACTGGCATAGTTTATATTATACAACAGCATAATATATACTCACATTTCCAGGCAATAATAGACTTAAAATAAATGTCATTAGAAAGAAATATATTAAAGCCCCTCTAATGAAGAAAAGTATTTTTGTGTCATTGAATGTTTAAATTATGATAATGTTTTGGGTATCAGTTTATGGATTTAAGTTGCAGTGGTAAAAGAAAAATAGGTCTTAATCTTCCTATACCCGCGCGTTGGTCTGTGAGACCGACGAAAAACTCTTTCATATTCATTTCTTTTCACGGGAATGCTGGAAAATTGAATTATTTGCTAGCTGCCGGATTTGTTGCTACGTTCAATTTAGTGCATATCGCGCGTTCGTGTAAGGCGTATATATAGGCGTACCCGGTGCTAAGCGGTCTGTGAGACCGACGCGGGTGTTGGTGCAACTTTTTGTGGTGGTATAAAATTATAATATTAAAGTGTTTTGGTGGTTTTTTGTAGTTGGTAAGTTAGAAGATCGTCAAAAATCCTAAAATTTTTACTTTGAAGGGAACGGATAGACAAGATGAAACAAAACTCCTGTTTCAAAACAAGTAATGCGACGTGCTAGAAACATAGTAATTCAACTTCCAGGCCTTAGAGAAGCCAGACATTTGAAGGAACCCACTGAAACATAGATCACTGTAGATAGTGTTCATCGAAAAAATCGCAAAACTCGCTATAATCGCAAAAATTAACTACAAAACCTGCAACAAACATTTTTGTTAGTAACATGCTATCGTGGTATACCCTGATTTTTATGGTGAAGCTTGTATCTAAATCAAACTATAATATATATGTCCTCTAAATGTATTTTTTAATATTTAAAGTTTTATATTTGTTTTTATAGTAACAATTTTTTTAAGATTTACTCTTGTAGTAACCTAAGAAACAATACTCTATTTTGTTACTGACTAATTGTCAGTAAAATAATGAATAATAAAGTCATTACATGTTATTATTTTATTTTATCCTCTAGTTTTAATAATGTATATTATGCCTATTGATCTTTTAGTAAAAATATATGAAATGGGGTTCAACACTTTCGGTCCGTGAGACCTTGAGCAGATATAGGTGTTACGAACATTTCGCGGGTATAGCAAGGTTAAAGAATTCTTTGCAATTCCTTTTGTTTGTGGTATATATTTACAAATTGGTGGAATTAACAGTTAAATTTTCAATGATATAGTGTAGACACCTTTATCTATGAGTATAATAAAGCTATAGAACTGTCGTGTCTACACTGAAAATATTTGCCATAAACTGATTGCAAGCGATTATAATGAAATGCAATAAGATTGTTTTTAAATAGTTTATTTTTTGTTTAAAAGCATTAATATACAATGTTACTAGGTGAATTTTTTTGAGGTTTTCATAGATAACTTGAAAGTAATTTGGTCCAATATATAAGCTTCATTTCATCAAAATCAGTTTACTGATTTTTAGTTGATTTTTCAATATAAATTCCATGCATACAAATAGAAGTACAAATCGTTGATTACGCTAGTGCCCTTTTTCTATTCATTTTTATTTAACTAATAACAAGCACATTCTTACTAAAATGTGTGAATAAATAAATTTTATGTCCAAGCATTCTTAAAGTAGATTGCATGCAAGTATTTATTGTTAAATTTTTCAGGTTGGGCGATACGAAGGAGGGAGTTCGCTTAGCCGCCCGACACTGCCTGACTACGCTCGGTGATTGCCGCGCAGCCGCACCGCGTTCTCTTCTATCTCGTCTGCTACCCGCACTCTCGCATAAAGCTGCGCACGCGCGTGAAGAAGCTATCAGATGTATTTCCGCTCTGCTTGAAACGTGAGGGTCAAATCTAACAAACTACGTCTATTTATAATTTGAAATTGTATGATATGCAATCTGCTTTAGAAAAATAATGGTTGACTTAACAAAATTCTTAGAAGCTAATTTTTACGAAGAAACATTTATAATCTAAATATTTATATGTATATATAAATGTCACTTTGTTTATTTTTATATAGATCAAGGTAAGAAGTAGTAAATTTAATGTGTTGTCATGTGTCAATAAAAGTGTAGCAACAAATACTAAAATTGTTGTTTTTTAAAATTTATAGAAATATTCATGAACAGAAGAAAAATGTTCAACTAAGAGAATATGAAAGAAGATTAAACGTTAAATTGTTACGAAATTAATTTTGTTCTGCTTTTAGAAAAAAAATCTATCTTAAACAGTATTAGTTACACTGATATTAGTGATTTATTAAATCATAGACCGTACATATAGTTATATTATAGGAACCTGGCTGGTTTACTTTTTAATTTCTCTCTAAGAAAATTGAAAATTTTCGAAAATTGGGAAGCTATTGGTTTTCAATAGCACAAAGTTTCAGGAGAGGCCTGAAAGGTCAGCCGTAGTTCGGATTTTTAAGCTTACATACTAAGAAAATTTCAAAAACTTACAGACAAGTATATATTGATATTCAAGGTGCACAAAAACAAAGAATAAATATCACAGTGGGAAGTTTTAGGGATGGTCTTCGGGGTCAACCGTTATTCAGATTTTTTTTTACAGTCATGGTGCGGCAGAACTGCAGCTGCGTTCGGCGGTCCCGAACCTCGCGTCGATGCTCGGCGACCCAAGCGCCTCGGTGCGGGAGAGCGCGCAACAACTCCTGGTTGATGTTTATAGACATGTGGGTCAGTATCAGATTGTCTGGCATTATTTGTCTATCAGATGCTATCTATGTGCAAAGTAAAATAAAATATGTATATGAATTTCCTAGGTGAACGATTGAGGCAGGACCTCAAGAAGAAAGAACTGGTGCCGGCGCAAAAGCTGGCCCTGTTAGAACAGAAATTCGACGAGACCCGTGAAGCGGGCTTGCTACTGTCCACGGGTATTTTAAAATGCAGTTTCACAATAGACATTATGTACTTTTGAAATCTTGTCCGATATCGCGCCATTATCTAGACACGCCGTAGCGTGTCCAGCCAAGTTCTAAGAACTGGCGACGCAGCAGGCACGTGTAAGATCATGCGAACCATTTCGAGCTACTTTGGCCCCTTCACAAGTCAAACCCTATTTCACTTACATAATGTACTTTTTTATTTGTAGAATTTCCTTGCAGAACGACATTGTCAATTATAATTGCTATGACACTGAGATAATTTAATATAATAATTTTCACCTACATGTATCGAAAGGTGATAATCACTTTTTTGTATGAAACATACTGCACTAGAACAAAACTGGTCTAATCCCAGTATATCAGTGTTTTTATCGATAAAACACCCGAACATCTTACACAATTTTTTAAAAAAACACTGGCCAAAGCATGTCGGACAATGCTCAGTGTAGAGTTCCAAAGCCGTTACTACAAAGTAATGCACTACAGATGAAAACACTATGTTGTTACACTTTTTTTCCATGTTTCGCACTTAACAAGTATAAGCATTGATTGCCTATAACTAGAGAAACAAGTCGACTATTACTCTTAAATTAGTGTAAATAAAGTGCATTAGTAAAAGAGCGTATTTTCACGGCCCTTACGTCCTTTTGTTGAGAAGCACAGTATTTTGGCAATAACTCAAAAACGGTATATCCAATCATGTTTAAAATTATTTTCATTTAAAGTATTTATGAAGCGACACTTGTAAATTTTTTCAATATTTTTTTAGACATATGGTTTAAAAAATAAAGGGGGGACACCTAATGTAAGCTATTTTCGGAGTGATTATTTCCACTAATTTAATATAAAAAAATGGATTAGAAACCTTAGTGTTTTTAAAAAAACTGTCGAAATATGTGCCATATGTTGATGTTTGCTGAAGAAAAATTCCAGCTTCTGCTTCAACAGCTGTTACATGTATGGAGTGGCCCCCTTGAAATATTTGTGTTTGTTATTTAACTACCAAATTAAATAGCAGTTTGTAAAAAACACCTTTGCTCCAAATTTCATCATTATGCATCTTGTAGTTTTTGAGTCTAATGCCTGTGACATACATACAGACTACGGACGTACTGACATGAAACTATAAAGGTTCCGTTTTTTGCCATTTTGCCTTAGAACTCTAAAAGTGACGAATGATACTAACTATGTTCTTATTGGAGACACACTAACAGCGAGTATTGAAATAACAATTGCATAGCACCTTAGACTGCAATATGGTGCTACTAAATTAGATTTTTCAGTTACAAATGATGAGACCATTAATGGTGATGACAAAAGTCTCTTACTTTATATTATATATTTAATGTGTAGAAGAATTGCTCGTAATTGTTGTTTTTTTTTTTTAATTTATTAATTTGGTAATTTCACGAGCATTTAATGCACATTTACAAATCTTGATCCCAGTAGCTTTAGTCTTGGTTCTGAAGCAACAAACTTGGATAGTAAATACCTTCTATAATCCAAACTGCATTCTATAGTATATTTACAAGTACTATATATCTTGCGCGCACTAGATAAACCTATCAATCACGTGTCAACATATTGAATCTTCTCTTTATAAATATTAAACCGCTCATTTCTACCTAGTCAGTATACTCGTTACATTTCATATTATAGATCTTTTATTTGAATTAATTTCATTTTAACATCCTTCAACAATAATCAAGTCGCCATCCAGTAATTTTCAACTGATTTACTAAAAAATGTCATACTGAACACAACTAAAAAAAATCGTGCTACCTCTGCAAAATTTGACTATATGACCATTACAATTATCTATAATCTACTAAGTAACTTTAAAATGTCTGCCATGAGTTATCTAGTGTGTTTTATTATTTCATTTGTTTTACTTATTTCTTGATTTCGTCATTTGCGCAGCAACTCAAGGCACGGACGAGACCGATTTAGCAGCGTTAGCGCGCTCCGTGAAGAGAACTATGACGATATCTACTTCAGCAAAAAAGCAGCCGCTCCCCGGTGACAGTTCGGGCTGTTCCACTCCAGGTTGGCTCATTCCTTATGATTTTAATACTTCTTACATTTGTATACTGCTTTATAATATTAGTTTTCTATCGCTTATTTTGTGGCTTGATATTGAGCTGAACCGATTATATTTATCAGGGTAAATGCATGAATTTGGATTTCTAGTAAATGCTTAATTAATTTATAACTTTTTCCATTTTATAATTTATTTATAAAACAAATGTGAACAGGCACACAACACACAAAAATTTGTTCACTGTGATTAGTTTGAAATGATTTCATCTTTGTCATTTTATTTAAATTATTGTTTCATCCTTTTTTTAATAATAATTGAAGGATATTGAGTTTATTTCATTTAAAATTTTATGCATCCTCTCATTGACAACAGTTTTGACAAACAAATGTCAAAATAAACAGTCTTGTTGCACAATCATTACTAAGAAGTAATATTCATATTGTATTTTATACTTCAATGCATTTTCACAAATATCTATTTTAAATATATTCTTAATTACCATGAATAAATATAAATGATATTAAGTTTTTTATGTTAATAATGAGATTATTTATAGGCTTGCAAATCACTCCTTGCCCGTTGTGTATACCACTTACATATAAAAAATATAACTCTCTTCCTAGTTAATATTAACTAGAAGAAAGTATCATTTTTTTAAATATAAGAAACAATCTCAAAAACTAAACATATGCTATAGAAGAGAATAATTATTGCCTGCAAGGTGGCTCTGTAGTCTCTACAAATTTTTCAAATTGGTAGATGTATATAAATGTGTTATTCATGCAGTATTTTAAATGGTAATTTAATTTATTCAAAAAATATTGTGCCTCGTATAATTTGTCAAAACAATGGTGAGCGAAGTTGAGTTATCATTCTGTTTGAATTAGAAGGTACTGAGTCCAAAATTTGAAGAGTGTCAATTGGTTGGCCTAGAATTTTGAATCATCAATATAATGGGCTAACACGGACGGCCTAATGTCCAAGCTTCTATATCTGAAAATAAAAGGCTGTGAGATAGTTTGCCATTGTAGTGGGATAATAGAAATGACACATTACACTTTATCAGATCCATTTTATGAGATGCTGTTAATGTCTTAAAATTATGTAATGGACTTTTTGATCTAACATCTATCGGAGAACCGAACTCAAATTGCGCCGGCTAAAGTTTCATAGCAGAGGCCAATTGGGCGAGCTCAACTGAAGCAAATGGGTGGGAGTGGGGGGCGGTATATGATACTCCTTGATGCTGGACGAAACGGTGAACATTACTGGAGAATATGAAATCCGTGTAATACAGAATATATGTTGAAATAATGTTACTTCTGATATTCAAATACAATTCAACATGGAAGTGCGACATTTAAATAGAACGCCATCATACATCAATAGTGGGGCATTACATGAATGAAAAAGTATGCAGAAGGTAATTCATGAAAGAAAATCATAATAAAGATTGGACCCAGCTTGCACAAGTGCATCTAGTTTTTTTTGTAGTATTTGTAGTTGTTTAAGTCATCAAGAATTACTCGACTGTGTTATAATTTTTTCTACAATATATTGATGCTAATTGACACAAACTCAAACTACAAGCAATTAATGAGTTTGACATAGTGGGTATTAAATTGCATGCAATAGATTTTGCGAGTTACTTTCTATATCTATTAATTAGTTTTCTTTCATTAAAAAAATTGTACTAGCACTTAAAAACCTAAACTTTATTTTATCATATATACTACAACAGTATCGCTTGCATTGCTATTGTTATGTGAAATTCCCAATCGTCTAACACAGTTTAATTTCTTTCTTTTAACATGCTTGCGGTCGACATGGAATCGATTCAACATCAAAATCAACATTACTTCGCATTTCGGAACGCGCATGGGTGGTGCATTTTTTCACAAAAAAAAATGTCATTCTCCAAATTAACTTTTCTTGTTTCTCTTAACTTCTTACATTATCATTAATAAATCATTGGTTTGACAAATCTCACATTTTTGTAATTGTCCATTTCTTTCGGTATCGACTTTTTCTTTTCCATTTGGAAATTCTCAAAAAAAAAATTGGCTAAATAAAAAAAATGACAACAGCATACGAAGTGCCCCCTAAGCGTACAGTACCAGGACTGTACAGCTTGCCGTCGGCGTCCAGGAAGCCCCCACCACCGACCAAGATCGGTAGCGCCGGATCCACAGGTGAGGTTATGCTTCAGCAGCTGATGATGACAATAACTTACTAAAAGCCCACTCAGGCTTATCAAAATGTGTTGAAGCCAACGCGACGAACATCCTATCTTCATTGAATTACAGAATTAATAATTTTAATATTTATTAGTAAAATTAAATGAGAATATTTTTTTTCGATTATTATTATCGGTGTGGTCGAAATTTATTTCGTTTTGAAGTTAGAAACCGAATAGGGAAACTATTAAAAAACTTCTTATTAAATTAAACCTAAATTCTATGCAAAATTTTGCACACTCTTCGTTGTTGGCGGCTGCAGGCGGCGGTACAGGCGAGGCGGGCGCGGTGTCCCTGGAGGCGTTCGAGGCGGCATTCGCGCGCGTGCCTCCGGCGGCCGTGTACGGCGCGCGCGGGCTCGACGACGCCTGCCGGCACGCTGCCGCGCTTGTCGGCGACCGCGCCGCCGACTGGGAAAAGCGCGTTGACGCGGTACGTTCTACGTTCATGACCGATGCGCACGTGCATGTTATTTGCGCATACGCATACATCTAATTACAACTAATTATGAGTTTCTTTGTTTATTCTGTTTCATTTTGTTTTATTAACATAATTATATTATTGTAATATAATAAAATATTATAGGGAATTACACTCTTTCTGTAACGTCCAGTCAATGCAGTTGTATTATAGTATTTTAATATATTTAACTTTTTAGTATTTATTTGGACAAAGTGCTCTATGAAAATTTTCGCATACAGCTGAAAAAGATCCGAGCCCTGTTAGTGGCGAACGCGCATGTGCAGTACCCGAGCGAGTTCGCTGCACATCTAAAAGATCTATCGGTGCCTTTCCTCGTTGTGATCAAGGATCTACGCAGTCAGGTGATCTATGGAATTGAAATAAATTTAAAATGTATTTGCTTACTAACAAAATTTGACCTTATCAAATTAGAGTGAAGACAGTTTTTTGCGATTTAATTAATGCTTGCCCATAGTGCTTAAAAGATTCTTTATAATAATGTTTACTTTGATTCACTGGCAATGTTCAAAGCAAATGTTTCATACAATTTGGCACCTCGGACTAGGTCATTGTATAGAATTTTAAAGTATTAACTTCCACAGCCTAGTATTGTTAATATTTATAAATATATATTTTAAATTTAACAATTGCAACACTGATATCAGTATGGTTAATAAAGAGAATTGTATTCAAGCTACAACATTGGAAAAAATTGCAGATTGACAGATGGCTCGAAAAATCCTACCACACCATGTTGTGATTGAGATTTATCCACTGTCAATAATGTTAAAGTGGTATTATTCCTATGAATTGTGAGCTCTTGTAAAATTGTGATTAAAAATTTTTATACAATGAAACAAATTAACTAAAATCATTTTATTTTATTTTTTTGGTATACAAAGATCTAGCCCAGAATAAAATGTCTCCATTTTAAAATTGAACTTTTGTTTTATTGAAATGTCGCCACAGGTTGTCAGAGAAGCTTGCATTACCATAGCTCACATGGCGAAAGTACTGAAGAACAAGTTGGAACAGTTCAGCTTGTATATACTGCAGGAATTGATCAACTTGATACAGAACGCTGCCAAGGTAAGTTTCAGTTCTCTATTTTTTTTTTTTCTTGTTCATATTTAAAGTTTAGGACTCTAAAGATATCTGTGGATGTTAACGTAACTCTTTTTATTAGATAATTATTTAAGAAAATTACATATCACAACAAACATGATGAATGTGTTAGAATATTAGTCTTGTCTATATGGAGGCATAAACCACAAGCTTTTATAATTAGGCTCGTGTGGTATGAGTGTTCCCATTATACTATGAACACGCTATTTATATCAATACTTTACATTCAAGTATTACAATACCGGTATATTGTTAAAAGTGCGAAAATAATTAATTTTTTCCTTTTGGTCCACATAAATGAATGCAAGAAAATTGGTTGTCTGTAAAGTCGGTTTACGGACGATAATTTTACGTGATAACGTCATAAGAAAACATTGATGAAAAATTGTATACTTTTATGAATTGAATTATTATCACTGAATTATCATTATTTTGTATCATTTTAAACTGATAATTATTTTGTATCATCATGAGCATGATCATGCCTCTCTATCGCTTGTTCGCGCTTTCGCTCGCACGCTCAGCTCAGGCGGAACGCGACAATGAGTCATGCTTTTTTGTGCGTGCAACCGGCGTTCATCGATTGATAAGACGTTAAAAATATATCTCAAAAAAAAAATTTTCTTTTCACATCTGTCAATTTTTTAAAACAAATGGATGCGATTGCTTTAGAATATTAAGATGAAAAATAATTTCATTTTTTATTGTCCTAAAAAATATAAGCTTTAAATTTTATGTAACTTGTATGTTACCATTAAATATTTGTCTTATCATGAATCATCATTATGAAACATTAAATTCATTTGATGGCTAGTAATTATTTATTACAAAATACATATATGTATTTGCAAAGGCAATGAATAAGTTAGTTTTAAAGTTGCATTTTTCATGTATAAAATTATCAATATTGCTTAATGTAGATATACTTCAAAAATCAATTATATTTCAAAAACACAATGATTCACAAAAACATTATTTTGATCATTCTATTTTGTATATTTTAAATTTGTGTAGCAAACTAGGTAACTATAAAATTGATATTGTTTCTTTATACTTACAAATTTTCTTTGTTTAGATTCACTTGTAATTTCTGGAAAATCTGTAAAATGACACTGAGTATTTCTTAACAAAATAAAGGTATGCTATTTTGAAAAATCGCGTTCAATGTTTATATTGTCAATATATTAAATTAATAAAGAAAAATTTTAAAAGTTTTTAAAGCCTATCTGAAACAAATAAGCACAAAATAGTTTTTGTTTGATGTTTCTATCATGTATAATGTAAAAATCTTCTGATTCTGAATGTAAATATGCCTCAAAATTAGAATGTTTTTCTTCTAAAAGTGACCAAAACCTGTGCATAAATTATAATGTGTAGGTGAATTTCATTGTGTTCTTATTATATAATTCATCATGTAATAAAATTGAATTATAAAAATAATCAAAATCAAAAATTTTATAATGTTTTTGCAATTAAGTTCAGATTACAAAATATAAAATCCAATTTTTGATTTTTGAAATGATGGTGATTTTGAACGTTCCATATTTTGTCTCTGATTGGCTTTCAAGCGAGTTGACACTGCTGTTTGTGATTTTGTGATTATTTTTTAAAAACCATAGAGTGCAACTCATTCCAAATTCAGATTCAAACACATATTACACCTTAGAGGCTTATCTACTAAGCAGAAGAATATCTAAATACATCTGTAACACAATAGGTTTAGTATATCAGTAAAAGTTTTTATATCATAAAATAATTGGATTTGTGTCATGGTAGTATAAAACAATTGTGTGATTCAGATTACGACAAGAATGAAATTTGCCCATACGTGAAATAGCATTAAAATTATGCCAAATGAAACTTGTCAGGTGGTGTCATCAGCTGGCACGGTGTGCGTGCGTTACATAGTGACGTACGTGCACTCGCCGCGGCTGGTGCCCGTGCTGGTCACCAACCTCACCTCCAACAAGTCCAAGGAGATCAGGTCCACGCTCAGGTAAATATTGGTTATTAAGGAAGTCATCATACCAGTTAGCTTAAAAAGGGCGCATAAGCCGATGTGATGTAATGGTCCAATAAGTCCTAAAAAGGATTAATCAAAGTATTTTACGATACTGCCTACTTTGAAGTATATAGGATGTTATTTTCTATACCAGAATGAGATATTAAAAAAAAACTAATATAAGCCCAGACACGATTTCCTATTAAGTTTTATAAAAGTCCCTTTGAGACATTTCAATAACCATCATGTTTGATTCATTAAATAAACCTTATTTATACTTTGTTGATTCAAATTCAAGACTACATATATATTGACCAGTATTGTGATGATTCTCATCACAATGTTATCAAGTGCGGCATAATTTGGTATAGAAAAAGTATGCGATTTTAATGTGATTGTAGTAGACTTGTGTTTTTAAAAATTATATTTAAAAAAGTTATATAGCAACAGCTATCGTGCTGTACCTGAATATATTGAAATATAACGAATGAATATAATGAAAAAGATCACGAGATTGAACTGCTTGGCTATCTATCAGTTTGTTTCATATCATTCATACTAGTGTTATTAAACTACTCAATATTTTGTGTCTTTGAGTAAAAAAAGAACTTAAGTTCTTAGGTGAATGAAACTTAAGAAAAGTCTTAAGTTTCATTCACCATTTTCTCAATGTTAATTAGCATCTGGAATGGATGTAATCTTGATATCAAAATAATTCAATAATAGCGTATTTCATGTTTAATTGCCTATGAAAAAAAGATATTTTTGATTTGATGTGCAACTTAGACAGGTCTATATTTATATTTTACATTTCCAGCGAAGTGCTAGTTCTTCTACTAGAGAAATGGTCGACAGGAACTATCGAGAAGCAAGCGACGGCGATCCAGGACGCGATAAGGCGCGCCTGCGTCGACGCCGACAGCAACGCGCGCACCTGCGGCAGAAGGTGAGAAATCTCATGCTAGTCATAGGTATCTCTATAGATGACCATGAAAATGTGAATTATTGCCAAATTTTGCTAATAGTGGAGAATGTAACATGCGTCAGTTCTTTATTAAAAAATGGAATTGTACAATATTTGCGCGATCTCTTCATCGAAACAAGTATGAAATTAAGTGTACTTGAATTACTCATTTTTTAAATATAATTATATATTTGCATACAACTCTGTTTGTAAAATTAAAAAAATGTAAATATAATCAAAATAGTGATATTAAAGATAATAATATTCTTTAGTTGACCAGACACTAAAGACTGGCTTTATTACTGAAGATGAGGTTTTATTTTACACTCTAAACTTGCAGACAAAAAGCAATATGAACGAAAGTATTTTTTAAGTATTTATGTATTTTTCTTTTATTATTTATTCTAGCATCTCTTGTACTACCTTCTTTTAAATCATATTTAACAAAGAGATAATTTTACAAGTAAATTTTAAAGTCGAAATCCATAGTGAAAGTGGCTTTTTATTAAAATCCTATTTGAAAGGGGGGGTAGGTTATGGGAGAAACCTTTAAGCTTCTTGAATTTGATATTTACAAAAAATCATTTCTACAGTTTATTTTTAAAGTTAAAATATTTCTTAAATGTGACTTTTTGTTGAAAGTGAGTGTAAAAGGAAAGCGTAGAAGATTGTATTGTATTATGTTAATTTTTAAACACCTTTATTATTGTATTGTAACTTTTTGTGTAATCCAATTGATAGATTATGTTCATTATGTGAATACTTTTGGTGCCCACAAAATGAGCTCAAGTCGACTGTGAGCACTATAATTATTCTTATATGAATTTTTAGTAAATCGACTTTGAAGTTCAAAGAATCTATCCACTTTGTTGAAAGTGAAATCATTTTGAATGTAAAAGTGAATTGACTTTGAGTTCTGAAGTTCGAGTTTAATATATGGAATGGTATATTAAAAATTTTGACTCTAAGAGAGGAATAAATTGAAGATTTTATAGTAGTTGTCATCGCCCTGCATTGTCAAATAGCTGAGTAATAAAACTTTCTATGTAAATCCAAATAAGATGGTATTAGCCTCGTAACTTCTATCTACATTTACTAAAAAGAAATTTCAATCTATTTGGAACCTTTGTAAAACAAAATTTAATAAAGTAATCATAATTCTGATGATTTTCTCAGAGCGTTCTCGGCGTACAAGCAACATTTCCCGTCGGAGGCGGACGCGTTGTTTAGCCGGTTGGACTCGGGTGCACAGAAACAGATAGAGAGAGAAAAGAATCTGGGCAGCGTCGACAGCTTACAGCACGTCGGGACTGGTCAGTTATCTTGACGGCTGTCCTGCCTCTGCATGTACCTTCGAGGATTCTGCCAAACTTGTAAATTTTGGGCACAATCATTCGAGATGACAAGTTCAACTAATATTAATATTTTAGCACGAAAACTGAGGAAAGTTCAGTCTTGTATATGACCTGCATCGGGCAGTGTCAAACTCTTAAGGTCCAAAACCTTCGATTTGAAATAAAATTAAAAATACTGTGGGCAGATGTACTTCAACAATGGTGTGTTTAAAATTTATCAAAACCATTAGGTACGATTAACATGTCTATACCTATTTTTTAATGTTGGAAGAGTAAATGAGTATTAATTTTATTGTTAACCTCAATAGGCCATGAACAATATCTTCAATATCTCACACACATAGCTGTCTATGGCTTACACCATTGTTTGTAGGCATGAGTAGACATTAAAAACTAAATTTTTCTCTCGTTATAAACTCAACTATCCTATTGTCATATTTACTTCGCATCGTAGAACCAGTGACATTGTGATCTTGTAAAATCCAGCAGAAGTCTCCACATCTGAAATGTTTCTATCAATGTATTTACTTGCATACAGTAGTTGTACTATTAGATTTTGTGGCTGCTTTATTGTTTCTATTAGTTAAACGAAGTAACAATAGGATTGAGTCAATTATTACAATTCAACTTTTATGAATTTCCTATCTGCAAAGCATATTTATGACGCATATGATTGTTGATTAAATTACATTAGATAATGTGATAGTGTATGCATTGTAAAACTAGATCAGGCAATTTAGTTCAAATATTGGATTGGATATCATGAGAGTTGAATTCCCTTCCAACTTACCACTAACAAAACACAACAGAATAATGACAAATTACTTGCATAAAAATAACTTTGTATCAAAGCCAAATATATTAGATTGTAAAATTTTTCATTGCATCTTATTTTATCAATAATAGAATATAATTCAAATCAGTTTAAGATATTTTTTTAACTAATTAGTCATTACACTTACATGAGAGCACTAAGATTTTTAAGTTTAGTGTTTGATTATAATTTTATTAATATGTATATATACTATAGCCAACTAGGATATATAAGTCATGAACATTTAAGATTGCAATGCCACAGGGACCTTAAGAATGTTTGATTTTGGTCTTTTTACATATGAAGTGACCGATCAATCATAAAACATTTGAGATTTCTGCAATGTTTCCAAGTCGAGCTTTCATGGCTTGTAATTTCAACTTATATTTATTACTTGTATATTCACGACTTTAAACTGTTGTTTACAGAAAATAAAACATATTTATTACTTACAATTTCATTTTTATACACAACATTTACTTAATTTGGCTATATTTTATATCTAATTGTCAAAGCTAGAAGAACTGGTTGGGTTTATGTAAAAACTAATTCAGACAGAATTGTCATAAACTTCAGAATTTACTTGTATAATGTAAAAGTAACCATAAACAGTAAAAAATTGTTTTGATTCAGGTGTTTTTGATTAATTTCATGTTTAACTTATACTTTACGGATAATCGCGTTGGTGCGACCCGCTGACGGTCTTTTGAAAATTCACTTCTCAATATTGATGTAAACATATAAAGTTTTCTTTGCAGAGAGGCGAGTGCTGACCAGTCCACGCAGCCCTTCTGTCAGCGTCTCAGGTGGGGCATATTGATATGACAAAATCAATTAATACGCACTTCGGCTTTAAAGACGCACTTTATATCTGTCATCAGAAGCACCATTGACACATTGCAGTTAATGTTTTGTTAATGCACATAATTATGGATTACTCATTAATGTATATTGATACGCTTCGTATGTAAACCGTACGTACAGTACAACGCACGCAACTCTGCCGCTGTGAAGTTAGTCACGAAAGCGTCGCAATAGCGTAAATAGGAACGCGGGGGAGAATAAGAAAGGGCCGGGAAGCGTTGCACCTGCGCATTGTACATTCGCAGGTAATTCAGAGCAGCAGAGCTTTGTGCGTTGTAGTGTACTCGACTTACGCTCAAATCGTTAAATTGACATACGCGTCATAGTCTGAATCTAGAATAGATGCGCTGTCTGTATGTTTATAACATTCCAGAGTGAATTATTATTTGTAGATCTTTATACAATGCCATCCATGACATATGATTTATGTAAGGCCTACCTTATTTTCCTTCCTATAATACATAATCACTGAATTGATGGTTGAAGTCATTAATTTCAATGGTCCTCAAGCATAATATATTATTATATTGATTCTCTTAGTTTTGATGTAGTTGCTCATGCGCCATCATAATATAAAACATGGAGTTTCATTCATATCAAATGGGAATATTTGTGATTTTTGCTATTTGGTCTTCTTATAAGACTTTTTCCATGTAAAAAGTTTATTAGTATTGTAATTTTAAGTGTTTTCAAAATCATATTAATTCGTTTTTTTTTTTTAAATAAATGTAATCGGACGAACATGTGTACTAGACCTGCTAAATTTTATATCGAATTGTAAAATTCTTATATTTATACTTATGATAATATATTTAATATGTTCTATATTCTATGTAAAAATAATTATGACTATTTTCAAAGGTCTATAATCTCGAATAAATATATGAATCTGTTTATGTAGTTTACTACTGTTTGAGTTTGTTTTATCTAACATAAAATTATCCTTACACGCTGCCATGTTGGAATAAAAAAAAATAGCTTCCACTGAGAACCTGTTCTCAGGTTTGAGCAGAAACAACTCGCTAAGGAGACGCAGGATGTCTCAGGAACGGCCACCCATCTCGCACATACCTGTCGCGATGCGAGGTAAAGCCGCGGTGAACTCGGAATCAATGGTTTTACAATTATAAAGTAACACACATGGATACAAATTATTATGACGTTTTAATTTGTTTTGTTTGCGTTAAATGCTGCCCGCCACTCCCCTCGCGTGTACGTAATTCAAGATTTCATTCTGTTTTGATGCTATTTTTGTACAAGCGTTGAATCGCGCCATGATTTTGTTGCACGATCAAAATGCAGCTAATGTAAAAATGACGAAAATCGTTCTGAAACCGACCCTTAATTAAAATGTACATACAAACGAACTTCGGATTTATGCTAATAGTTGGAATTTATAGATTACCATAACTACTATAAGCCTCACAAGAGTTGTGATGTCTTCGCTGCACTACACATATTGTGAAGTGTCAGAGACATGTTATGTTTTTGCAGATCATTGTCAAACTTCAAAATCGAACTTGAATATTCGATGTAACTCGATTGGTAGTGTCTAATACGTATTTGTCGTTTCAGTTTTAATATGTTAATGTAGAGTTTTAAGTTTTTTCAACACGGATGTGTGCACTGCAGAGCGTTCGCCGGGCGCAGGCGGCGCGGCGCGCAGCGTCTCGGCCGTAGACGCGGCGGCGGCGCAACGTGCACGCGCACGTGCTCTCTACTCCCATATGACACGTGCCAAGATGGCACATGGCACAGCTAGCTTACGTTAGTATATTTATAATTTGATAAGCATAATAAAGAAATGTGAATTGTTGTTTTAGATCATATAAATATTTTAATTTGAAAGCGAATTATAATCCTCTATTTAATAAAGCTTCTTAATATTTTTATGGATTACGCAATTTTTTTATGAAAAATTCTAATCGGATCATTTTTTAAGTGTAATATAAAACAATTTCCTCTGTTCTACTTGTTTATTTTGTGATTCTCAAAGTGAGCCTCAAATATTATGTCATTATGCCAATAATTTGAAAATTTATTTTTATAAAACATCGTGATCTGAAATAGTAAACAATTTAGATATGATCTTTTACTTTTTGTTCTTAATGCGATTTTTTTAACCACAAAGTATATTGGAAACTATGGTAAAATACTTTGTGCTCTTTTATAGATTTCTTTTAACAATGGATAGCACAATTTATGGTTTAACATTATATTTGTGAAGTGAAAACTTCTTTAGCGGCGTTGTGCACTTTTTGGGATGGGTAAAAAATGTTAAACTCGCGTCAGGGACACGTGATGTGATCGAAAATTCGTAAGACGGAGGGATGTAGACCGCCGGCGTGGCGTAGGAGAGAAAGTAATATCTCCCTCTCTTTCTATACGATAATAGATGCCTTTTACATATGCATAAGTACCAAGTTTTAAAATTGAAACTACATCTCCAGAATCAAAAAAATCAAAAACCAAATAAATTACGTCAATGACATTATTATTCATTGCAAATGCATGTAAAATGGTAATAGATAAATATTTTTACCAAAATGTTGAAAAACTAGCCCCACGCGGCGCGCGACTCCCGCCTTACGTTGATCAATTAACTAGCGTGTGTTAGACATAGAGAGAAAGAGTATGTCAGTTAAGAATCGAATGGGGGAGGCACAACGCTTTTCCTTTCGTGACGATTTCTGCCAGCTGCCAGAATGCCACTGCCACTGCATTAAGGAACTTCGTTCAAAAAATCTGTTTGTGTAATTCTTGAATTGTTGAAATTGCTTCTTTTCTTTACACAAAAAAAAAATGGAAAGAATGTCAAAAGTATTGCATGCATATACCATAAGTACCTAATATTGATTCATTCAACAGAGCATCTAATATTGGACTTAATTGTCATTATAACAGACAATAGACAAGTGTCTTATTGTAACGTCACTGAGACTATATTTATATTCACTAAGGACTATATTAATTTATTAAATTAATTAATTAATAAATTATTTCTATGAAAACACTTGTTTTGGTGTATTGACCAGTAGGGGTGCTACATTGAAATACATGTAGTAAATTTACATAGTCACAAGTGTGCCCGACATTGTGCTCATGGTAAAGGCGCCGTATGAAAAACCATTTTTTTGTAATAGTTGGTATATTAAATAGAATCATTGCTAATGAAATGCTTGTAAATTCTATTGGTTTTGAATGAAATTCTAATCATATAAGAAACCTTATCTTGAAACCAACTGAACGTCAGTTCTTAATTATCACATATACGTTTTCATTAACTGTTATATACATAGAGATTTGCAGGTTACATTACACGATCGCTGAGGGGCGCTACACTTTTCATACAAATGATATAAATACAAACAAAATTAATTAGTTAACTCTCACCGCTCTCTTATATAGGAACACATACTATGTAGGATGTTTTTAATACACCAAAATTGTGTTTAAAATATGACCTCTTTTATATGATATTGTATGTTATCATGTATCTTTTTGGTTTTGTTAGTTTATCCAGTTTGTTTAGTTAGAATCATGTAACAACTCACCACATTCTTATTTAGATTTTGTGTTCATAAGTATTAGAACATTATAGTGAAAGGAATATGCCATGTATCTAATACTAAAATGTATTGAAATTTTGCATGCGTTTTGAAGAGGGAGAAGTTGCTCAGCAAGGTAGTGATTTCTTTATATTTAGTTTAGTGTGTAGCTTTTCTTTTACTGGTTACATAAAATTTGTAATGTTGTATTAAGCTTGTTAATGAACTTAACAGTAAACACTATTGATGATTAATATGTAGATAAATAAAGGAAATTCATTATCACATGTGATTCATTAGCTTTAATTTAAAATGGCTTTTTGTGTCATGTATTTCAAATAAATGTAATTTTGTTTTACATGTTTCAATGAAATAGTAATAGATAAGGATTGGAGTTTCATCTAGTACCAAGTATGACTTACGATCCTTATGTTACATACTTCAGTGTTTCCTTTTTTTCTAAAATTCCGCATTTCTTTAACAAAGAAATATAATTTTAGAGAAATATTAGTCAAACGCTTTAAATATTATATTTTAGTAAATTTAGAACCCCCAATTCATGAATACAGGTACTTATTTACTTTATAACAAATAGACATGTATATTAATGCAGTTATCAAAATTAAAATCAGAGACTCGTTCATCTTTTTGCGCGGGCATCAAAGATTCACTTAGGATTATAGGAAAGTTTTGCCCATTGATAGTTTAAAATGAATATTAACACAAAATAACAACTAGACTTCTAAAGTACTAGTAAATCTAATATTGCAATGCAACTGACTAGAGTTGCTATTGAAGCATGAGACCACATCACCCACATTTCCATAAAACATAATGTTTTATTGAATACTGTTATGGTGTTTGTCTGTATTTTATTGATATATTTGAAAAAGGGCTAAGTCTAGTTTCCATTCACTAATCTTTTCGGTTCATTGACATCATCTTGACTGTTTTCCATTTTATTACATCTGAAGATTTTCAAAACGCAATGCCATGTCTTCCGCAGCTCGCGCGAAGAGATCGATTCCCAGCAGCAGCCAAGTACCACCGAGTCCTGAGAGAGTGGTCAGTCGGTCTCGATCTAGGCCGGGGGTGTCTCAGTCACAGCGTGAGTTGCAAATATTATATTGATGCAATATGTACCCTATAGGTTGTGATTAATTTTCTGTGGACATATCTGTATGTTACTAACGTGAATTTAATTCTATGGCGATCTATCCATATCAATCTTTCTACAAAATTCCATTTTTTAATTTATTTGTTTACTACCTGTGGAGGTGTGGATACCATATGAAAATATAACATTATAAATTTCATAATTAAAGCTTATTCTCAATAATTTATAGTATTATTGACATTGAAATAATGTACGTGAATAATAAATATCGCCATATCTTTCGTTTTATAATAGGTTTTGTCACAAACGTTAATATTGTTTGGCAACAGAAGGCATTTTCCGAAAAATGAGAATAATTAATATTTTCTTGTTTTCGACCCTGTACTCAAGCATAAACAAATTAGTTTCAATTTAAGACCTAATTCTGTATTGTCCAATTAAACACTTGAGGCAGATCTACTAGCAAACATGTCTAATCTTGAAGTTACAATTTGTTATTATGCAGAAATGTGTATTAAATAAAAAAAATGTTATGATATTATTTTTAAAATCTAAAACATATTGCTATTATTGTATTCGATAATTCAAATAACTTTAACTTTTATGCATATATTAAAATTTCCATTTTTATTTTTCGGTTCCACAGCCACGTCGCGCTCCTCGTCGCCGGTGTCCCGAGGCGGGCCGGCGTCACTGGCGGGCCCGCGGCGCCGCCCCTCCGGCATCCCACGCTCGCTCACCGCCAGCAGGGAAACCAGCCCGACGAGGTATGCGCACGGAGCTATACCTTTGAATAGTAAACTTGTAGGTAAATAATAAACAACTCCATATTATTCTCAAAATGTAATAAACGTTAACTGAATATCATTACTTTTATTTACATGATCAACCAATTTTTTAGTAAGAAGTTTTAAATTTTTTTATGAATTCCTTGATATAGGTGACTGAATTGCATTACAGTCTCAGATCTGTCAAGAAAAATGTATTGTTATGTGTTAAGGGAAGAAGATGAAATTGAAAATAAAGAATTTATTATAATGTGTAAGAATATATTAAACTATGTAATGATTTAATGTGTTTGTTATGTCGGATCTTAGACAATTATTGGTGTCTGGATCAATATACATCTATGCAACAGTAGGGAAGTAGAAAATTGCTAAAGAACTTTATTTACCTTTGTTCTATATGCCTACCTTTTTTATGTCTATCTTTATAATCTACCACCATCACAGTTCAAAAATTGAGAAAGAAAGAAAGGAAAACAAAAAGAACAAAATATACTACATCGAATTATACTCCAATATGAAAATAGACTTTCTCAACTTCTACTCCAGGACCCTAATTAGAACACTTAACTGATCTCAATTAAAAGTCACCACTGATTGACTTTGGTTTCAACACAGTGGACATCAAGAATAAATTAACTTCCAATGTTTGAATTTTTCTAGATACACCCGAGAGTCTAAACATCCTTTAAATATAAACAAGGTTATGAATATGTCACCCTTAATTATAACAAAAGATGATTAACATGTCACTTTCGATGTAAAAGAATAAATATCTGGTATTTTATGAAAAATATTGTAACCGATCAATATTCACAATAGAGTTCTTTTTTACTACTTTATCTTTTTGTCTATGAGCATAGTTCTCAACAACAATATTGTTATTGATATTATATTTGTCTTATTGACATATTATTTCTGGATTAATCTTTCAATTAGGATATTTTATGGAGAGAATGAAATCATTAAAACATATATAAATTTATTACATTATATTGAATGAATATGTGGTAATGGTTTATTTTTTAACAGGTCAGGTCGTTCGAACAGCGTTACGGGCGGTACTCTGCGCGCGCGCCGCGAATCCGGCGAGCGCACGGCGCCGACGCGCGCGCCCCAGGCCACCCTGCGGTTATTGCAACAGAGTAGAGACGCTGAGGGCACGCTTAGGGTACGTATGATGCGAAATTAGCACGAACGCAATATACCATATACACGATATTGTATGCTATGTTGGACCAGGTATTGATATTGTTTAACCCCAAATATATTAGAATCGCAAGTGTAATGTATTTTTATTTATTTATACTTAAAATGGTATACTTCAACATTAAAATGCCTGATATAATGTGAATAAGCTACTGAAGGCATTCTCAATGTTTTGAGAAATAACGGAACGAAACTCTTAATATTTTTCCTTTCATATAAAATATGTATTAGTGACAGGTCGGGGCTTGCCATTGATATGTGACATTTTCCAGAGCCCCGATGACAGTTCGATGCTGGAGGGCGGACGCGGCGGCCGCGACGACGACTCCGAGGCGTCCAGCGTCTGCTCCGAGCGCAGCTACGACTCCTACAGGAGGCACGACGTGAGTGCGACAGTCGTGTTAGGATTCCGTAAATCGGAAAAAAAAACATGCAACTGCTTGAAAATCACTCACTTACCATTCTGTGAAAGCGAGTTTATTAAAACAATACATTATAAATTCTGTAGTGTGTAGTACTTAAAATTTAAGCAATATGTCTGTATAAACCTGAAATTATGAAATAATCATGTTAATTATAGAAAAGCTTAAGCATGTTGTATAGAGAAAGTATATAAGGAAGCTTAGCTTTATAGACATTCAAAAGTGGGGAACATTGAGAATTTTTCAACATCTCTTTTAAATATTTCATGCAGGAAAATTTATTCTGTCTGTCGAATATTAGTGGATGAATGTCATGATGTAGCAGAATATATGTAAGAGCAGCAATTAGTGAGAACATAATAGCAGTTTTATTAGATAATAAAGAATAATTTACAAAATTAATTATACTTAAAAACACATTGTTTAATTTACCATAGAGCGTTTCATGGTCGGGCAGCCAGTCACGGCTGGGCTGGGACAGCGGCACGCCCCCCCCGCCGCCGCCGCCCGACGAGATCATCGCGCTCTGCGCCTGCACTCACTGGACCGAACGCAAAGATGGCCTGGTGCACCTGGTGAGACAGCGTCTATGCCACGCCTCATGTTTGTGCATACCGATCTTTTGCAACTGCGTTATTTATGATCACAAACTAAATCTATAATTCTTTTATACTTTATCAAACATTGTTCAGTAGTTTTCGTTGGTGCTTTTGTATATCACAATGATTTTGTAAAAGGGACAACTTTAAACTTTTAGTTTTTTTTTGTTTGAATAAATTTATGAAAGATTAGTTCTGTCTCGGATAGAGAATTTGGTGGTTCTGTATCTAAGTTGCTATAATTTATATAGCTTAGTCCATTATGAATGCTTATGCGCACTAATAAAAATTTAAAATAAATATGTGATGAATCCCAAAGGAGATGTTTCATGTGGAGCTTGCACTTTGTACGTATGTCACAGATCGACTAAAAATCTATAAACCATTGGAAAAATAATAAAATTGCAATTTTTGAAATTTTTGTATTGTACAAAGCGTTATTTAATTATGGGTTTGTTCCGAAAGTTGTTAACTATCAATCACAATTTAAATGTACCTTAAGTGATAATAACAAAATAATAACGGAAAATCTTTTCGCCCAGATTAGTTCATAAGTTAAAAACATGTAAGTACTTATAAACACAGATTTTTATATATGTATATTTGTTTCATTGAGTTTTATGGTTATGATTTTCGAACGTTTCTTGATACTTAAATATACTTCAGTCAACATAAACTCTATATTCATGAGCGAAGATATCCGATTGATAAATGGAATGCAGTCATATAAAGAAAAAGAGTGCACTGCTATTTTCTTTTTCGTTCATATGACCATATCCCTCTATCCGTTGGACATTCTCAACCATAAAAATTTATTATATCATTGAAACCGTCTTTATTATTTAAATTAAATATTGCCTATAATTATGTGTTTGATAGCTATGTACTAAAAAAAACGCCAAATTGTTGGTCAAAACATCATAGTTTACTAATGACGTTTTTAAATTATGTACAAGGTTCAGGCCGAAGCTCCATACATTTGTGAAACGCCTCTTTTTTAATAAGAGTAGATTGTACTGTTGTGCAATTGATTCTACTCAATTTCTAAATTATTGCTAATGTCAAATTGTTACTTTTCCATAGGCCAACTACTTGAATAGCGGTAGACTGCTCAACGAAGACCAGCTCAGGCGTCTGACGGAACTTTTAAACAAGATGTTCGTGGATGCTCACACTAAGGTGTTCTCGCTGCTTCTCGATGCTGTCTGTGAACTTATCCTGGTGCATTGGCACCATCTCAAAGATTGGCTGTATCAGCTTATGTTCAGGTGTGTGTATTAATTTGGCAAAGGCAATTCAATCATGTATTTGTTGATCTCTTTTCGGAACGTCCGTCTGATTATTTCTACTTCTTTTCGACATCTGTCGCTTTCACATTTTGACTTTAAACTAAAACTGTCATAAGGCACACTTTTCGGTCATGTGAGATATTTTCATGTATAACAACAGTAAAATTGACCAATTTTACATTTCGGAGAGAGAGCGCCCACATAGCAACACTACTTTTGTCTCAAACCAACACTGGTACACAAGATGCTAGGTTTCTGTACAAATATTGCAGTGCGATATTTCTGACGGGCGCGGATTTCTTAGTTCTATAGGGATAAAAGAATATTTTCAACACCAATAGTAGGATCATTTTGATTTTAGAATTAGATGAAATTATATTTATTTATGTACCCAGCACCCAACATATTTAAGCCAGTGGGGAGGGATTAAAGTCCTCCTTATTTGTAAAAGGGTATGCCTATTTGCATAGAAGTGATTAAAACCTATCCAAATAAGTTTATTTTTCATTATGCATTTACAGTTTTATGTTTTATACTTTTTACTTAAATATAACAAAAAAAGTACTTCTACTCTTAAATTCTACAACCATTTCAAAATCGCTTAACTATTATGTATGTGAAATACATTTGTATAAATACTATGTATACCTATGTCATGCCTCTCGAGATAATCATTTAGATTTACTTTTTTTACATGAAAATATGTAGTTATAAGCAGTCAGGCTATTTTCGAATAGGAAAGATCTGATGAGTTTGCATCTCCGCGTCTCTGACATCTGCAATATTTTTGTTGTGTTGTTTAATTAAAAACCTTGAATTTCCAATTTCAAAGCTTATTATAAACACATTTTTATTTCGAATTTACTCAGCTTCCGCAACCGATCATGGATTTAGAATAATAAATAAGCGATGTATATAATTGTTACTTGAGATACCAATAGATGTGAAACTAGACTATCGTTAATGATTTTGATTTAAAAATTATTAATCAAGAAAAAATTCCAATAAAAACCACTGTAATTTCATAATTTTAACTTTTCACTTCAGTTAGCAGTCTCCATTGACAGCCTATCAGTTTTTTTTATATTTCTTGTGGTTAGTTAATACAAACTGGGCATAATTTACGTCTTTTTTTGCAAAGGTTACTAATGAAACTGGGCATGGACATTTTGGGTTCGGTGCAGAGCAAGATCATGAAGACCTTAGATGTTATTCACGAATGTTTTCCTGCTGAATTGCAACTTCATAATATATTCAGGTAAATCAACGCTTATAAAACATTCTGTTGAATGTAGCAAATTGATTAGGATATATGGCCACATGCTATTCTGTACGGTTAACCTTCTAAGAATGAGAAATAGCTTTAAAAGATATCTTTTTGCAGATTTCTGGCAGATGGCGCCACCGCTCCCACTCCGAAGACGAAAGCGGCCGCTTTACGTTTCTTGTCAGATTTAGCGCGAGATTTCTGCACTCCCAATAGTTTGGCTGTTGCCCTACAAGGTGAATGTTGCACCTCATTCTTTGCACCTTTTAATGTAAAATTGGTTCACATGATTTTTTTTCTACAAAAGAACTGTTTTTGCTAATCTTAAGAGCTTATGCTGTTCTTAAGAGCCTATTGTATTTTTTTTTTATTAATTATCTGTTTTAGTTCAAAATTCAGCTCACTTTTTAATTTCAAATAATTTTAATTGAATCAATGTTGGTCAAGGATCTCTCTAAAATTCGGTACCAAAACCTTTAATGAAACATATTCAAAGGTAAGAGAATCATGCTAAAACTAGATTATCTGTCTGCTTACCTCGAACTTTACAGCTCAGTAAATGTTTATATTCATCCAGCATAAAAATTATTATCATTACCACATTGTCCATCTTAAATACAGATATCTGGTTAAAATTCGCACAAGTAATTCTCCCAATAAAATAATAAACTAAGAGAAAGGAACTCCTAAAAAAGATTTCGTAGGGATTCCAAAAATGGAGGTTTCTAAAAAATATTAAGAAAATCGGTTTACAGATTTCACTCTTTTCTACCATTATTAATTGTACAATATTAATATCTCTATATGTTTGTTATTCAGGCGGCGCAAACGGCGTAGCAGGGCGCGCGCTCATTAAGGTTGCGGCGCTTGCGCAGGACCCGCGCGGTGGCGAAGTACGCACTTGCGCACGCCGCGCGCTCGCCTGTCTCTATGATTGTAATCCAGTACCTGTAAGTTAATCTACTCTAATATCTATAGCTGAGAAGTTTGTATGTTTGAACGCGCCAATCTCGGGAACTACCAATCCGATACGAAAAATTATTTTTACATTAAATAGCCTAAATGTTTTTTATTTATGTATTTTTTTTTTAATTTAATGCCATCAGTCTGAAGACACTTTCTTTCGAATCGGTTTATTTTTTAGAAACTAGTTCTTTTGTTTATCCATATTACTCCCATATGGTATTTTGTTACTGATATGCCCTCGATTGTTTATGAAACAGTTAATCCAAGTAATGCAAAATTACATATTTATATACACATATCTATTTTTATAGAGGCTGTTTGTTATTACTTTTCAATAATTATAAGACAAAATATATTTATTATACAAAACGATATTGTTGATGCGATGATCACTGTTATTAGTTTTCGATAAACTTTAGATAGGTTTATGAAAAAAAGGACTTTTGGGTCGTGTAATATATTTTAATATTTGCACTTTCAAAGTACATTGATATGCAAGTGTAACTTTTCCTTGTGCAGTTCACAGCGCTAATGACAGAGCTACCGGCAGAGACTCAGGCGCTGGTCAATGGGGTGGTGCAAGCGCACGTCCGGAGAACTTCTAGCAGTCAGTATTCACTCTCAATGTATGCGTTCATGGCATTTTTATCATTATGGTGTTGCCAGAGATGTCACACTTGATGTACATATGACATGTTGCGAGTCCATCGCTTTATCGCCCAATTATATCTGTAGATTACTGTTATGAAGATTTTAAAGAAATTTATGTACTTTTTATTAGGAAAAGTGTACCATTGAAAATTATTCCGTTTCAAAAATTGGTATAAATTAAAAATCTCATAGAGAAATGATACTGTTTTAAAAATACAACTGCATTCAATCTTGTCTGAGCGAGAGAACGCGTTTTGTTTTCATTTCTGTGAAATATATTACTTGCTTAATTTCCAAATTTTCTCGCATAACTAGTGTACAGAAATGGTGCATCTGTAATGTAAATCAATCTGTGTCATAGTTGTTCAATTTACTATCGCTTTGTAGAATATTAAATGATTATTCATGGTCTTCTTCAAATACAGTTGAAGATTTATTTAGTTTTGTAATTGTGTTGAATTTTTTATATGCACTCACATTTAAAATGTTCCAATCAAATATGAGATAGAAGATAGGAGAACTACACTTTCTCTACATCTTATTTATAAATTATGTATAAAATAAAGAAGGCTATAATGTATCCCTGCACTGAGGTTCGTGTTGATTTTTGTTCTACCTCTGTATAAGTTTGAAGGTAGCGCAAGAAATTATATGGTATATATTTAATAATTTTTCAAGACTTTTTCAATTCTTCCAACAAATCGTACTTGAATTTTTATAATAATGTGTATGTAGAAATTTATGTTATAACATGGAAACCCTATCTGCAATTTCATCTTGTGCTAGGCTATTGTTTTACATGCACATGAAATAGAGTCTAATTAGATAACCTTTACTTAATGAAGCTCTGGTGTGGCCATGATTCAGAAGTTAGTTATATAATTCTTTTTTGAATCCAATGAATTCAAGATATTTAAATATTAGATTTTTTGTGCACATACTTTGCAAAAAAATAATAATACCCAAAAATAAGCCTGTGTTGATATTATGGTCCATGTATCCCCAAGCGAGATGAGGCAATCGTTTGATGATGCTTTTGTTACTGTGCATATAGCTTTTTACTTTGAAAAAAGACTACGTATATAATTTATAAAATTAACCAATATGTCGATGTTTTAATTTACCAATTAAAACATTGACATTAGGATCTTGTAATATCATTATTTAATAGTGCCATATAACACATGTTTTGCAAGAAAGGGATGACAAAGTATCTATGTTGACTTAATCTCTTTGATTTCACATTTTGTGAAATATCCAGTCGGCAAGTATATTTCATCAACATATTTAATATTCTCTCGATCAGCAATCGTGTCTCGCCATAGAACCCTTGACAACACGTAAATATGTTTGACAGCCGGCAGCGACAGCCAGCCCCCTGCGTGCGTCTAGTACCACTTCCAACTCGGCGACGGCCGAGGACGTCTACAGCCGGATAAGGAAGACCACCTCCGAGATACACACGTATACTTCGCAACATTCCAACGGTCAGTTAATGTTGTTACGCGTCCTCCATCAGGTTCTAGGATAAAAATAGGATGAAAAGCAAACACTTAGGCAGACGCAAAGTGTATATGTGCATTCAGCAACACTGAGGTACAGAGATGCACTACAGAACCATTTTGACTTTTTAAATTAATTGCAGTTGTGAAGGCACTGATCGCCAACAGAAAACTAATTTGTCAGCGCTCGAATTTCGGTATATATACCCCTCGGCGAGTGGTTTACAATATTTTCTAGTATGGCTAAAATCACAAATAAATATAAAACTAAGATGTAAACATGTCGCATCTGACGTAAATAAACATTTATTGTAATCTGGAACATTCTAACCAATCAAAATGAGCAAACCATGCAAGCAACCACTGATGTATTTCCGATGTACATAATACAGGATACTACTCTTTAGTTTTTTTATTTATTTTTTTTTTGTTATGGAATTATTTTTCTTTTGAGGATAGTTCACAGCATAAATACTGCTGTATGATAACTAAACGATCCTTATTAACAAATGAAATTTCCGAGTACGTCTTTGCAATGTTACTTCCTTTACTGGCGGAGTGTGGCGTCTAGGGCGGTAGGCACGATACAATAAATAAAATTCGTAAAATATATATCTACCGCCATCATACAGGCGCAGGCTAATTTGGTATTGCAATAATAGAGAAGATAAATAAGGTTACCATGCTTAAAGAAATCATATCTGGTACTCACTAATTGATCGTGTGTAAATTTCCATTTCAATCATATTATATGGTTTCCTTGCAAAGTATTTCAGATGTAAATATTTCAGTGCTCATATTTTGTTTAACCATATGTACTCTTTGTTTTCCAGCGGAGTGCGGTAACCACATGTCCAGTAAAGACTCCGGGATCAGCCAAATGTCAGACGCAACCTTATCGAATCGTGGACACAACGGAGTACCGAATGGTCATTATAGCTCGTGAGTATATTTTTTAATTTCTCGTTAAGAAATTTTCTTTTTGACAATATATAACAATTTTTCGCATCAATTTTCAAATTTTAATCAAATCTCATTTTTTGGCCCTAGAATTTCTGAAAGCTTTGATGCCTTGCAACTCCGTGTTTTTAAAAGCGCGCCCGCATACAGATGTGAACTCTGTATACTCTATATGTTTAGAAAAAAATAATTGATTTTAATCAGTCTAGTGGCATTCAAAAAGTTTCCTTCAATTTAGACTTTCTGTTAATTTAATCATTGAAATTGTGAGTGATTTAAATATTTGCGCTGTAGTTGATGTATTGTGGCATGGAAATTACATACATTACATTACAAACATATTTGCAGTTTATGGTTATCGTGTTAAGCCTCACCTTACAAAGTAACAGATGGCGCTATTTGTAACTGTCATAGAAGAATGTAGAAATGTATGAAAGTATGTATTGCATTAATAAAGTAATACGAGAAGTAGATTCAATTGAGACACAAGTGGTTCATTGGTTCTAGGAATTCGTAACTTTTATTATGAGCGGAAACATAGACCTTTCGTCTATTAAAGGTTGTGCCTTATCTCACTTTGGTTGTTGTATTTTATTTCACTTTTATTATACAAACAGGCACATGTGAGAATGAGATAGAACATAAATGAGTAATACTATTATATAACGACATAACTATGAACTTTGTTTTTATCATGCGAAATGTAACATTGGAAATGAAATTGTTTTTAGGTTTCTGTGATCTGATTTCCTCATATAGAGATAGCCGAGCAATTTTTTTTCTTCAGATGGATTGTAGATTGGTTTAACCACCAGCACAAAGCAAATGCAGTAATTGTTGTACCACAGTCGAAGTTGATAAATGTCAACTTAGACTGGGGTACAACAATTACTCTATTTGGTTTGCTTTAGGAATAACCATTGTTCAATTTTGTACTATTGTGACTTAATATGTCGACTTGTGCGTAAGTCTTATCCACAGTTGCACAATGCTGTGGGCAACTTTAATATACGGCTCACAGGATCTGTGCAACATGTGATAGTTTTATTATATTTCAAAAGCATTAAAATATTTTAAAAAACATGGAAAATATATGAAAAATTTTCACTTCATTATCCAATCTGTGAATTTATTTTTAATATATAAATGACATTCATTCTTTTGAAGTTCATACTCGAAAGAAGAGAGAGCAGTGGTGACTTAACGATTAAGAGTCTGTGTTCAAATTGAAAGTTACCAGATTCAATCCCAATTATGATCAAATTGTCCTATGAATATTTTAAATTGATTCAAATTAACCAATTGCTTCTCGTCTCATTGAGTTTGCTAAGCCAACAATCTCATGTCGTCACTGCACTGGGCCAGCGTGGAAGGGTTAAGCTTCAAGTCATCTCAATTTGAAATAAAAGAAGATTATGCTTTAGCAATGGGCTGATTGAGAACCCAACACAAAGACTTAAAAAAGAAAGGGGCCATAATTAAAATTTTAATAATTTCTTCATTAGGATAATGTGTCTTGATATGTTACATCATATTTTAACACTGTGAAGTTATTTTAAGATCTTTGGTTAGTGCTTTTGTTTATTTTTTGGCAGCTATGCGCATTCATGCCTATACATTACTATTGTGTGAAGTAATATTTTATTGAATCAATTTCGATTTTCAATTCTAATTTCCTTTAAGTATTTTTATTAGGCTACAAAGCGACTTTCAAACATAATAAAATATAAGAATGTCCTAATTCAATATTGTGGTCATAAAAAATGGGATCTATCTTCATTATAATCATCCCTATAATCTTTCCGATCCCGTAAAGTAAAATATCGACATTGCGGGTCATATTTCAACGCCATCTGCCGTTATCAATGTGTAAATACATCGTCGCAGTGGGGAGGGCACGGTGCGCGCCGCGTCCGCCGACAGCTCCGAGGACGCCAGCAGCACTAAGGAGTCGTCGCCGGTGCCGGGGCACAACCGGCTCGACTTCCCGCATCAGCACGGGTCAGATAGCTATTACTTTTGTAAAATACAAAGTTATAGTTTATTCTTGCGTGTATGTAATCTTGCTTGGACATGGATTAAATGCTGGTCATTTGAACAAGAGAAATATATAGTTTACACACACGTTTGTAAAACTGTAAATGATTATTTTTTATCATTGTTTACATAGCTTTATGATGTTATAATTTATCAAGAAGATAAGATACTTCATTAATATCGGTCATTTTCTTAATTGAATCCATTTTGAAATTGAGTAATGCGTCATGTACAAATTTTCTGTGTTTATTATACTGAAGTTAATATGTCATAATGAAAAATAATTGACAATTTCACATTATGCAGAGACTACAGCAGCACTAACAACATAGCCAGAGACAAAATACGGCCTTACGAGACCGACGAAAACGGATACATCATTACCAAATGTGAGTTACCATTGACATGTAGAACACATATTGGAATATACATTTGTAATATTTATTCAAATGTATTATTGAATCCAACAAATATTTTTTTTGTCTATTTTGCTTAAATATTTAAGGTAACAGTGTACAGTACAATGCACGAAACTCTGTTGCTTTGAATTGCTTACGAACGATGCAATGCGCACGCACAGCGCTCCCCGACCCTTCCTTTTTCTCCCCCGCGTTCTTATTTCACGTCGTTGTGACGGTTTCGACTAACGACGTTGTGACTAGCCTCACAGCGGCAGATTTTCGTGTTTTGTGTTGTACACTGACTGTTTAGTGTTAGCTCAATAAACTTAACTTGATATTATGGACTTAGCATTTGTAAAGTGTCACATTTTTAAAGGTAACGCAGAGCACCTCCTTTTTGTATGTATTCAAAATTGATTAGTAGCATAAATAAAAATATTATATTTTATGAAATAAAACATTTTCATGTATTCCAAACAATAATACATATTACATTCAAAAATTAAAACCATAATCCGCAAAATATAAATGTGTATATGAAATTTTACAGCTATGGGGTACATAATAAATTGATATTGATGAAATTCTGAATGTTTCTTGAATAAAAGCACAAAAAGTATGTAGAAACTGAAGCTTTATGCATGCTTTGAAGACACTAATCCAAACTAACGGTTCAGAGTTGATTTTTTCTTACAATTTTCCCATTAAGTTAATAGATTTGCAACTTTTACATTACAAAGAGTATTAATTTTAGTATTATCCATGGATTAAAAATATTTTTGAATTTGATTCGATTTTATACTCCTATCATTTTCCTATGATGGCATAAATCGAAGTAGGACTAAGTGTATCTTTTTTTTTTCTGTAAGATAAACTTTGATATGCTCATAGGCATTATAAAACAAACTACATAATTTGTAAATTTTCTATTTGTTTCCATTTTTTGTTTTTGTTACCTTAAAATGTGTGATGCACTCAGGCGGACTGAAGGAGCCGGAGGTGCTGGAGAGGCTGTGCGCGCTCAACGCCGGCGACAAGCGCGACTCGCCCGAGCAGTGGGAGCGACTGCTGCTGGCCACGCACGAGGTCCTCAAGTATGGTGACTGCAGGAAACCCAGGGACTACTTCAAGTTAGTGTTTTGAAAGTTAACTTTTAAAAAAAGTATTATGTATTTGATACAACACTACAGTCAGTCAATTATCTTTAAACGAGTCTAATCGTGAAATCAAAATTACTTCAGCCGAGGCTGCATGGCGGTGATATTTTTACACCCTGACATACTTATTGTGTCACAGCGATACAGACTCAATAGTTTTAAGCTAACATAACTGCAGTTGCAATGTGTTTTCAATAATCAATATTTTTATATTATGAAAATAAATATCAAATCCTACTGACATTAATGTAAAAGTTCCAATAATTGTTTTTTTTTCGCGCTCAAAAGGCTGAACGAATTATAATGAAATTTTGCATACAAATAGATTTCATTCTCTGAAATAATATATAATGTAATCAAGAATTTGACTGCATCCGGAATCGGAATTCAAATCTTGAGCATGATGAGATTAGAAATAATAATTAGATTGATTGTAAGTAAAGATGGAGTGATTCAATCTATTATAATACAGAAGAAGCCGTGGGCAAGCCTAAACCATGAAAGAAAAACTTTGATTACTGAATTCATTACCAATAGAGTGAAACAAAAAAGTTATTCGTACTTTAAGATTCTATTATATTAGAGCAATTGTTTATAAATCACATAACTCCAGTTTTATTTGCATGTAGACATGTAATTTTGATAATACTATTTTTTTTACAGAAATATTGTCCGAGTAGCGCTCGCAGCGTTATCGGCTGACGACAACACCGCCGACAAGGAGAACAGCGATAGCGCCCCCAGCGCACAGAACTCCACAGGTTATTATGATGTGCTTGTAAACGTAAAAATATATAATAAGGCCGAATATAAAAATAGTATATTTCGCGTCCAGTCAAATTGTTTGCGTATTGACAATTTGATTTAATTCATAAAAGATTCCATCGATATGCTATCACTCGTGAACATGAAAGAAAACAAGTAGAGTATTTCTGAGTAAGAATTGCCGCCTCCCAAGGTAAGTAATCTTGCTGTAATGCATATCAACCGTAAACACTTTATCCACGTCTAAGTAAGTCAATCTACTGAATGTTGTTGCAAACACTCGCAGCTATATTGCCATCACTGTCTGAATAATCAAACTGGGCATACATTGCTACTTGCATACATTGAATTATTTAACTGACCTGTAGCATATCAGAATGCCTCATGGCATACCCGTCATATAAATACCACAAAGCGATCAAACTATTGTAATAAATACATATTGATTTGCGCGTTAACATTTTTTCTTCAATTTCCCATGATTTTTTTATTCTTTCAATGTATTGATACAAATTATTAGTTTTTAATGATTTAGATTAAGCACTGAATAATCTAAATACATCGATAGTATTTCGTCCTTACTGATTAGTAAATTAATTATAGGCGACCTAAAAGTTAACCACTGAGGTTAGTGTTAAAGTATCAGTAAGAAAAAGATAGGTTGTAGTGTAAGCCTCGTTAGGCTGCACGACAAACAGTATCTGCGCAGTTATTAGAATGTGTCTAATTTCACATTGGCGTAGTTATTTGGCGCCTACTATCTTTCTCTGGAAATTCGGGAAAATTTTGAAAGGGGGTATAAAATTTCAAAAAGAGCATTACTTATGACAACCTCTGACAATTTATAATTAAAGAAAAATGTCCTTCAAAACTTTTCTTAATTTTTTCCGCAGGTGGATGGGGAACAGCCCACGAGCGCGCTGCAGCGGAGGCCGTCAAGGTGCTGGTGTGGCTGTGTCGGCGTACGGAGACGCGACCGCTATGGTTGGACTACTTCGATCTGATACTCCTGAAACTGATCAACTCCTACAGCGGCCAGAATAAAGAGGTGATGCGGGCAATAGATGCTGGCATGCCCCACATCGCACACGCTCTGCCCGCTCAGCAGGTGAGAGATGGAATCGAACGAAATAATATTTACCTGTCATTTTTTAATATTTGTATGCGGCAATTTGTAGTGCATCAAAATAGATAAAAGATAATGATCGATTTATTAAAAGAAAACAAAAATTGCAAAACAAAATAGTTAATAACGTTGGTGTACTTAAGAAGTCGTGCTTTATTATCGAAAAATATAAATCAGGAATACACTTATCTTGAACCATGATTAAACATGACAGAAATATTGAAATGCGCGAAATGAAGAGAATGGGGTCTTGCTTGCTATTATGAATAGTAAAAATATCTCACAATAAGAACATTTGGTTATCCATGATGGGGTTCTGATCCTTATGCTTGTGCATGGTAGTGAAAGTTTGGTTTAGGTTAGGTGTGTGTTTTTAGTGACTTAGTGACTAGAGTAGAAAAAGGTATATTTCAGTTTTAGCCATCTGGCAAGGATGAATGAAAGTAGACTGACAAAACATATATACAGAATGAATGTATGTGATGGAAAGATCGACAAAGGACACCTTAGATAATTCCACACAGACCAAAATTGATAATAAGAAAGGGCCAAAATTTAAGCACCCAAAATCGACAAGATTGTATGAAAAGATATTAGTGAAAAAAGAGAGATATGCAAAGACTACGATGTGGAAATCTTTAATTTCTGCCTACCCGTCTGGGAAATAGGATGCCCGTAAGCAATCACAGACAGACAAATAGGAATATTAAAAACCTTTGAAATGTATTCTGTTAACATTTGTGATACCTCCAGAGTAGTTTTTATCAAATATCTTTAATTTACAGTTTTTTCTCTACACTACTATATTGTATGTGACAATTAATATTATATGTGTCCGGACAGCTGAGGAATCGTCAATTTTGGCGGGACTCTTCGCCGGCGTCCATCCCAATGATCCAGGGCGCGTGAGCTCGAACGTCCAGCTATTAGCTTATATTATTAATCCCGTAACAGCCCGCGTTTATTGTATTCTCGTCCGGGCGTTCGCGCAACGACCCGTTCGCGATAGCTCGCTCTACTTTGTGTTCCATCAAATCGTCTATGTCAATGATTTGAAGGATGAAATATGGCGTAAACAACTATTGTGGTATTATATCATTTGCATAAAAAAACACGTATTTGTGATTTTATATAAATATTATAAATCCTTTAAAATGTATAAATCCATTTTTGAACTATAACGAATTTGGCTTAAGTTTTGATAAAAGTGGTTTTTATAAAAGCTGTTAATGAGGTCATTGAATGAAGACTGCCTTGAGCGTGTTATTAGATTCCGTTATGTCCGTTTGTAGCTGGATAATATAATATTCGAGAATGAAAAGGATGCCAAATTTATCTTTAAGTATGATTTCGAGCAGCGCTCCTCAAAACAGACACGTTGTTTTGTAGGTGCTAGCGCTGCTGAAGCCGGTGATCCGCACGCGCGGTTACCCCACGTCGCTGTGCGCGCTCAAGCTGGCGGCCGAGGTGGCGAAGGCTCGCCCCGACGAGCTCACCGACGACGTCGTCGGCCAACTCATGGAGGGCGTCAGCCAGGTCAGTGACCGGACCAGCGTTATAGCATAGTGTTCTGAGAGTCCATCGCTTCAAGGGTAACACCGCTAAATTTAATAACTCTGTGTGTTACTCAATTACTTTTTTATTGCTCTATTTGAACCTTTTTTTAGGTTAAAAAAGTAGGCTGTGATATAATTTCTAAATAACTATAAAAATCTTTTGTGCATAAATTGAAAAGTTTTCTTCGTAACTATCCGGTATTGGAAATGTCCCTGACTACAACATAATATAAAAATCCCTGGCCGATTTTTACCCTCGATCAGTCATAAGTTTTACGTGAATACGTATATGTTTAAGAGGATATTCTGACAACAAGTAAAACAATACAAATTAATGTTTCAAATTGAGTTTATTAAGCACAGGCCGATGATCTGGAAAGTATGAAATATAACAAAATAGGTTGACATTTAAATTATGTGTGAGGGTTAAATCAAGATAAGTATTGCCTAGATTGGGGTGAGCTTGGCAACATTATAAATTGAACTCATCTTTCATGAAACTGAGGAATGATTCATTTTATAAATGTCGAAGTTGAAATCTCCACCCGAGATGATTAGAATGTCATCGTCAGGTCTCGCTGTGGGTAGAATTTTTTTCATCACTTTTTACTCATCATCACATGTAAGGTATTGCATACGTCGTTTCAACCCAAGCCCACTCACTTGCGAATTGTCAATATAGTAGATCTCATACTTACCGACTTTAATTCTCCTTATACCAACAGATGGTGTTAGTGTATAAGCTCTTGTTCACGAAATGACCACTATTACAAACGAAAATACGTATCCACATCAAAAAAAAAATGCAAAATAACTAGATTAAAAAGCACCTAATACACGAGAATCTAAACATATTTAATTTTTCGTTCCCTGAATTTAACTCTTTCTATATTGCCTGTCAAAATTGTTCTATTGTCTGTGACAGCTAGCGGATCACGAAAACTCTGCGGTGCGCAAAGCGGCCGTATTTTGTATGGTGGCGTTCACGTGCGCGCTGGGCGACGCGCGCATGCAACCGCACCTCGCGCACCTCTCCGTCAGCAAGTACCGACTCTTGCAGGTACCCGTAACCTTTATACATAGACGGCTCCATATGCATACAATCCGCGACCGAACTTGTTTGTCTTTCGATATACGGAGTGCTCCTTAAAAGCTAGGCCATGCATACTTGTATATGGGCCGTCACAGACCTGATTTAAGATCTTGTTATGTGATAATTGACGCGTCATCGGTCAGTCTTTTGGTAAAACCCTGACGATTACAGGCGTATTTTCTATGACACCTGTAGATTGAGATGGTATCTGTATATAAAGTGAAAACGACTTATATTCGTCTGAGCATCACTTATAATCTACTGAACGTACCGGCATACGATTTTGGCCGTACGACGCGGAATTCTTTTTAGATGGTTTTTAGCCTATTCATAATTAGAATATCTTTTTTTGAGTTTACATCTTAACAATCTATTTTCACATATAGCCCTACGGTGCGCAAATTAGATGGAGTGCGTAATCGAGTGTTAACAAAAAGCTATGTCGTTAAGTTGCCCCTCCGCGTAACATATTCATGCGTCTTATTCTGAACGTGTGGATTTTTAACGCAGCTAAGTTTAGCTTTTGGTATGTGTGGTTAAATGTTACTGCCATTGTTACCATTGTTTATTGCTGTTTTTGGGGTTTCAAAGTTTTATTAGGTAACAAAACTTATACATATAGATTAAAAGTGTATATATATATATACTTTCAGTATTATAAAATATTTACCCCCTTTGGCTATCATATATATTCCAAGAAAATCATTCTTAGTAAACGCCGGTGGCGCGCCGATGGTGACGTTTTTCTTTCATAATCCATAAACGCCCGGCGAAACGGATCGGTGATCGTTAGTAACCTGTATCATAACATTTCTGATTTCCGTCTTTTGTTAAAAAAATTACTTTGAGAAACAATTGAAAAAACATATGTAAGTTACACTTGCAAATACAAGAAGATCCGGCAAGTGTTTCTTCAAATCAGTTTCTTTTTTTCCTTTTGTAATGTCTGAAATTATCGGTGCTCCAACATTATTAATATTTAAATATTCATGTGCAAAGTAATAATTTTTTTTAATAAACTGTTTTGAGACATATTTTGATTGGTTACTACATAAATCAAGTATTTATGTTGGGATTCTGTTATAAATATTAATACAGTGCTATATTTTAAGTTTGAAGCAATTCTCCAACACTGAACAAACCACTAAAAGTACTTTTAGATTTTCGGAAAGCAATAGAAAACCATAAACATGTAAGGTAGTCAGTTCTATGGAATCAGGTCTCGTTAATTTTGTTTTAATAAAAAATTGTATGTTCAAAATAAAAAGAACACTTCCTATTTGTTGCTGCACGTTTCCTTTATAACATTAGTCCTATCCATGATATCGCTCGTCTGTACGTATTTGGTAATAATGATGTTTGCATATTTTCATGTTCAGGATCATTTTGAGAAATCACATGTTATACCAGTTTTATATATTTAAGATGAACATTAAGTTTTTTTTGTAAGATATTTCAATTAACACGTCCTAAACAACCGAATATCTCTCACCAGGTGTATATAAGCAAGCAGCGCGGCGAAGGCGCCGCGAAGCCTCTCGGGTCGAACGCGGGCACGTAGCGACGGCGGCGGCGCGCGCGCACTGCTACGCGCGCTACGCAGACCACGTGACTGCGGGCGCGCGCACACACACACACATTCCCGTTACATACGCATTGATGTTACGGTGTTGCCGTTACGCGGGTGGTATTGCTATATCCATGTGAACAGAACGGAAAAAGTTTTTTTTTTTTTATAATGTTAGCTTGCGTTTTTCTATGTAAAAATGTCTGTGATTGAAGTTGATGCAAGCCAAAAAAAGGTAAAAGAAATGTGATGTACAGGAAGTGTCTGAAATGGTAATGGCAAAATTATGTTTAGCGATTGGCATGCCTATTCCAAAATTGACATAAAATATTACAGAGATGAAAATAATTTTGCACATACAATTGTTAGAAGACAAAATATAAGTTAAAAATAAGGAGAATCCAAAATGCTCCCTTTATCCTTGAAATTTATAATTTTTCGGGTTTACGATTTAGTAAAAATAGTTCATAGAATTTTTTACTATTATTAAAATGTCAAGACTCATTATGTATTAGCTCCATAGACCCGCCACACACGGTTACTTTATTTGGACGGGTGCCCTGCACAGACGCGATCGCTTGCGACGAAATGCCGCGAAAACTCGAATGCGATTTCGGACTGACCCGATTCTAAAATCGTCCAGTCTTTAGTGGCGCGTCGCTCAAGATCACGCATTTGTTCGTAATCCATCCAAACGGAGCGATCTTGTGTATGAAAATATTTGCATCTGTCGAGTTGAAATTCATCAGCGCTTCCATTTGGCGACCGGTTGTAGTCAACAGCGTTAAAAAATAAACGCATTTATTGTATAATTTCACCGAATATTTTATAAGTTGAAGCTGCAGTGATAATTTCAGTAATTGATGAACAACGAGTACCCTACAGGTAATGGCGATACCGTGCGCATGAGCGTGTATGGAGATCTTTTTTTTATTATTTTATTTCTAAACGATCCAGATGAACGTGGGTCATGCGGTGGCACATATCCGATGCGCGGGAAATGATTTTCAAATGTGTTAAAAACGACTGAATTTAAATGTGAAATTTAAGAGTTTTTCTTACATCTCCATCAATTGATGATATTTATAATGTAAAATATTTACTGTTTTATTATTCAGAGTTAGAAAAATTTAAGTTTTATCCATGAATTCCAATTTTTTTATTGTTTTGTAATTCCTTTTATTTATATACAAAGTCGCACTATTAAATAGTTAACAAAGACAAAAAGCTTGGATGTCATTTTTGGTCAACTTTAATTTATTATAATTTATGTTTACATATGCTAAAATCAAAAAAACCATACAAAGCAGTCAATTTATTCGTTGAATGACCTAAAGGCTCGGTCGACGTTGCGAGAGTCACTTTTGTTATTATATTTATGCTACTTTACCATGTATAAAGTTTACTGTCGTCTAATAAATAATCCACGATAGGATTCGACGGTCCACATCAGCCGGTCTACGTTTCTGTCGATTCGACCGATTGGTCGAGTCGTAGCGAATTTTCGCTCTTGGATAATAGTCTAACCTCTCGTCTATGCTATCGATAGTAACTACCGAATTTCCTTTCTCGTTTCCTCCTCAAAGTGTTTCCATCATTCCATCTCTTTTTTTGTTCTATGTGCTTTGCCCAAGACATTCCTTCTTTTTATAGACTGCTGAAGTATGTAATCGCTGTTGTGCAAACATATATTGATGAAGCACAACATGTCTAAAAATATAACTACATTTATTGGACATCCTGTTGATATCTATACTTCTAATTACATTCGATATGGACACACGCATCGTGAAACGTTTACTTTATTAATTGTATTAAGTTATATATATAAATTAGAACTGCATGACCCACGTGATACTTTTTACGTATGTTTGTAAATTCTTATAACTTTGTTTATATTTGTCGTGTAATAAATATAATCTTATATAAAAGTTAGCTAAGACCTGTCGCACACTATCATTAAGATGCCATACACACCGCTTACGATTATTTCTAGAGCGTTGTGCGCTTACATCTGCGCACGTGCGCAGCGACCGTTCTGCGCGTACGCAGACGAATCGTACAACAAAAAGAATTCTGACGATAGGAATAGGTTCATAAATAAAAAGAAACAACATTACAATTTTATAAGATCCCCTAAAGATATCCTTTTGTTGTATGATAAATAAAAATATTGCCAAATACACCTGAACAACAGTCCAGGTGTGGTTTTCATATAGGAGATAAAAAAGTGTGCGAAAAATGCATGCACGGGGAACAAAGTGTTTTGAGTGTTAAAATGAGAATTGTATTAATTGATATTAGCAAAAATAATTGTAACAACTCACCATAAAAACAAATATTTTTATAGTAGTATCATTTTCTTTTAATCTTACATGACCAGTATGGTAGTATTGGATTTATAATATTTTAAAAATGTTTATATGTGTTGTAGTTAAATATATTCTAACACACAAAACAATATTCTAACAAAAAAAAAAAACAAATAATAAAAATAAAAAAATTACAATAATAAACATGTTGAATTAATTCCGAATTAAAACAATAGCAATGAATTGATACTGTTGTACTACATGTACATGTAACAGTACAAATATTGTTAATTATTATTATTATTAAAACTTGCAATCGGTTTGTTAATTTTGTGAAAGGGGAAAAAGAATGTTCCACGTGCATTCATTGTCTATAAAAAGTCGTCTCCCGTGTAAATGCATGATTTGTTTGTTTGATTTTAGCATAAGTTAGTTTTTTTTATTCTTATTTGGTACTTTATTATTACTATACAAAAAGTTAAAATCATGAAATGTATGTGTATCAAAAGGACTAAAGCGCGCGTCGTAAAGAAGAAGGAGAAATGTATAATTTAAGAGAGCGGACGACATCTTGTCTGATGAGAGGGAAGGTCTCGATATTTTTTTACAAAATCGAGGCCAATGTTTTGTAAAAAAAAAAAGTGATTGATTGTACAGAACCTTTTGTACGTAAAACGATATCGTGCTTGACGGTGTCGTCTGATTGTTTGTTTTTAAAGTGCACTCGTTAGGGCTTCTAAGTTCCGATTAGGAGAACATCTGGTTATTTCTCTGAATTTCGTGCGCATAAAATGAGTTTTAGCTATGATTGAAACACATAGATAACGCGAATTCACCCTGATCACTAGCGGCGAAAAACGTCTTTTTAATGGGTGTATCGTGAAATGTTGGCAACAATTTTGAATGAAACACTTTGAAGGTGTTTTGAACCGCGCCTCGGTGCATGATTGACGTCCGGCACATACAATGATGGAATCTAGTCTAGGAAAGCGGCACGAAAACCATTTCGCACGAGGACAAACACATTGTAACGCTTAAAACTAGGCGAAACCCCGGGCGTGTGGGGGCGCATCAGTCCTTGTCTGGTGACATTTTGTAAATTATAAATCTGGAATGCCACAACCAGTGACGTATGGAATTCCAGTCAATTCAAATTCCAATGCGTAAATATTGGATGTTGTCATCTTTTCAAATCGACTTTATTGGCTGGTGTATATAAAAAAAGAAACTAATAAATTGCTTGAATTTATTTTATGCGCACGAACGCTGCTGCAAACGATAAGTGTGGTACGGCATGAGCTTCGTGTATAGATTCATCTTTTCTAAGCAATTGGTATTTGTTTATAATTGCGTTTTGGAATTAATGCGTGCGATTGTTAATAGTTTTTTTTTTACTTGTAGCTGTCATAAAAATGAACGCAGTGTGAGTGCATATTTTTTCATAAATTCCTAAATTAATAATATACGTGGTTACTAACATAAATTGACAGCGCTTCTTTATGTTATAATCAGATACTGATCAATGTGAAACACTCTTCTGACCACTGTTTACTGAATAGACGTGAAATGAATTGTTTCTTATATGAGAGGGGAAAAAAAAAAGCCTTTTTTTATATATTCCTGTAGTTTGTTGTGTATTTATGTAAAATATTATTATTATTATTGTAAAACGAATCGCCAAGCCCAAAGATATTTACGTTGTTGTTCGACACTGATGTTTTCGATAACTGTGCCTTTTCCGATCAAAAAGTTTGATCGCAACCCGTTTGCTGCGGATTTATTTACATGTGTGTCACCTTGCGGTAGCGTTAGTGGTAGGTTTGTACTGTGAGACTTATGTCGAAACTTTTGTAATTTGTCCTTTGAAAAAAAAAATTGCGCCATCGATATCTCTTGTCTGTTAAATTCTCCGCTTCTCGATATGTATATAGCGTTGGTGCTTTTGCACGACAGCAACTATTCTGTACTTCCCCGAAAATTTTGTGTCTCGCTTTTAAGAACTCCAAATAGTATACATCGGTTTGTGCTAAAATACCTGTATTCGACGAACGTGAATATTTGTTATGTATTAAAATAAACCTTCGGAAACTTAATTTTAGAATGTAATTTAACTTTATGTTACGTAATCGGCTCTATATATTGTATTGTCGCAATTTACACATTTCGCATATGCATTTAAATATTTTTCTCGTTAACTTCTGACCGTTTTTGTCAAATCAAATGTTTTTCTTTTTTTGTCATTAATTACTTAATGCTTTGCTAAAAAAATAATTAGATTTTTACAAAAAAATTGCCTCTATGTATTCTTGAGCCGTAAAACGTCGATTTGAGATAACGAAAAAAAATCACGTTATAGGTACATACTTTACATAATTTTTAATCAGGTCAGCGCTTATTTAGAGACAAGACAGGGTAAATATTTGGTACACTAGTGCATTATTGAAACAGAAAAAAAAGATCTACTTAAAACCACTACTTCACGCCTCGACAGACACTTAACTCGTTTTTGCTACTCTAAAGCGTACGCTTTGGACACAGGTTAAAGTATCCAGCTAGTGACGTTAAAAATATAACAGCTTTTTGCTTTCAATCGTCGATTGGCCGGGTTAAGTTGTGATAAATTCCTGAAAATTCATATATGTTATTAGTGTGCAGCCTCCTTTAGTTAGCACAGTCGACACAGTTAACGTTGTTTCATGTAATTAGCGACGTTACGCGCCTGTACTAATAACCTTTGCGCACAGAATACGCTTTCTACTATTACAACTTTGAAGTTAAAATTTTACTTTATTTCAAATGTAGCGAACAGGATCATTGAGAGCGGTCGACATATCAATCCGTGGGTATATTCATTTTTCATTTTTCATCGGCAAGTACCAGAATAGCCCACCAAGAGCTCCAAGCCGTGAATATTCCAATCGGCAACATCGCAGTAGTCCAGAAGGCGAAGGCTTAGCGGTCTTTTTAGATATGAAAAAAAAAGTATCAAACTTAAGACATAGATTCTCTGCGCCGTAGTCAACTCGATCAGTCATAGTTTGTTACTCGCCTTGAAAATTGAATATCTGGGAAATGTCAAGCTCGTTTTAGTGCGAAATTATGGATCGCATCACTTTTGCATAACGACGTCCGTTCGTTGCATCCGCTACACATCTATATTATTGAATTATGGTATTCTTAGATGTTCGCCATCAGTAGCAGAATGTTACGATGTGTACCAAATATTAGTGTCGCGGGCGACCGGCGCGAGGGCGGCGGCGCCACACGCTCGAGGTATGGCTCCAGTCGCCGGATACGACGAGCGTCGAGAAAAGTCGACAGCGGCTCGCCTGTCGGACGGAAACAGGTCGCCCCTCCCTTCCGCGTACGCGATTAAGGACCTTTGATGCCTTTCAAAATGGCTTCCGGTGCTTGCGGTCTTCATATCTTCTTTGATTTAACTTTATTAAAAAAATCACTTTCCACTTACCATCGCGGACTCGTACGATCATAGTGACATGTATTGACATATGTCGACCCATTCTATAAGTACGGCAGTAACACGACATCCAAAAGGACACAAACATAGTCTAGTAACTTCAACGTTCGTCAAAACGTTGACTGTTGCAATTAAAAAGACATTTGTAGCTTCTACATCCCAAAAGTTTTATATATATTATTATTTCTCTTTTAATATAGAAACATATCGAATCGACGGGTTTTTACGTCTCGTAAATCAGAAAGTTTTTTTTATTCTATAACTCTTAAATCGGTCATTTGTCAACTGATCGTGTATTTTAATTTACAACTCCTTTTCCCGTATTCGGACAATATTCTGATGTAAGCGTGCAAAAGAGGCAACTGCTCGGAGCGAGGCCAGTCTTAAGAATCTCGTAGCGTTAGGAATAGTCTGTATTCATATACAATTCTGCACCGTGTGTTATTTATTATTTATTTATTTTTTTTTGTCCGTAGCATCTCTACAATAGCAATGACAAATGCCGAAAGTGGTTTATTTTAATTTTATTTTTAATCATAAGTGTTGAAACATTTACGCGTTTAGAAGGTCGATCCACCGTCTTTTCACTGTTTGATAAACGTTTGTGTGAATAGTTTTCAAGCTACTTAATTATACTGTACAGTGCGTTGAGAGCGAATGAGTTTCGTGACCGACTAACGGACAAGCTGTTTAAGCTGGAGTCGGCAACAACACACGAGTCCCTAAGGGTCTTAAATTTGATGACTATTTTTTTATTTATTAGACTTAGGCTTTATGCAATTACGAGTAACATCTTCGAGTGTCGTAATTTAATTTTTGTTCGCTGTAATTACATCGGACGATATTAAACCAAATCTTTATTTGGTTCTATCGACGCATCGACGGTGTGACTGTTGTTGGATTATCGGTCGATATTCCAATCGTTTTATTAGAAATTTTAAACTGGCAAACAAATCATAATACTAAACAGCGCACATCGATAGACAAATATTGACGTAAAGACGACATTTGTGCTAAATCTCGCATAAATGTGTCCGTATCCCGTGTTTTCGCGGTCCGCCACGCCGGCCGGCGGCGGCGCGGCGATCGCTCTCGAGCCTTAGCTTTTTCGTGCACGCGTACATCAGAATTTGACGAAAGAAAATGTGCATTTAAACTGACCGCTTGTTTGTGAAGCGGCGTGAGTGTCTGTTGTGTCAAGAAACATATTAAATATATTATATATATGTATGTATGTATTGCCCCCCTAATATTGCTGTATTCAATATTATTATATGAATTAAATTAATGTACGATAGTTACGAATAAAACTGATTTTTAAACATTTTCATTGTATTTTTTTTTAATCTACTTATCCATGAACCTGTAAAACGAGATATAACAAGAATGTATACAAATCGCTCTCAACCGAAACGCAACTGTAAATTTGAAGGATTCAAGTTATACATTTAATCGAACTAAACCACTTTGAATTTTATCCAAGGGTAGTTTCCCGATGTCATAACTTATGAGAATAAAATTTGTATACGATTCCTGAATTGTATTCCCTGTACGGGTAGCCAGAGCACGCTTATGCACATCCACGTTTCGCACTTTGAACTTTAAAACTATACAAGCCCATCGCTGGATTTCGGGTTAAGTATTCACCTACCATTAAAATGATTAGCTGGGTGGACTGTCTATTATAGTTCTATCTATACATAAAATAAAATGGACGTCTGTCCGCACTTAATAATATTTATGAAAAACTAATATAGAAAGTCTACAACAGCAATACAAACAAAAAACAATTATTTCTATAATTTATGTCTATTTATCTGTATGTTTGTGCGCGCGTCAGGCAACGACCACTGTACGCAATTTAATTCGGTTTTTGTAGGTGTGTTGTCGGAGATCTAGCTCAAAAAATACATCATTTATCTTTTCCACCGGCTAGAAGGCGAGTTGTATGCGAAACTCTCTTAAACTGGGTACTGTAATTAAATATAAAAAAATATTTTTAATGCTCTGAATCGAACCCGCGACCTTCGAACTGGTATTCCGCCGCCCTAGGGGCCCTTTTCGCACGCCAGGGCCGGTCTCGCTCTGTGACGATGTGACGAGGAGCACCGGAGGGTCTAAGGAAAGCAGATCATGAAACAATTTTGCTTTAATTTTTCACTCTTATTCTTTTTTTCTATTGCGATAGGACGTCATTCGTTTCGTATTTTTAAATACACGAGTATTTCTACGTATACATCTCCGTCACAATAGTTCATAACTTGTGTTTACTTGCCTTTCAACACCTACACCAGCGGTGCAGTCGCTAAAATCGGCTCCTTTGTATCTGCAATATCACAGAAAATAGCGTTTCCTAGCAGCTCGTCGAGCTCGAGAACTACTGTGCATGTTAGGGGATGAAGGCGCTTGTTCAAAAAGTTTAGAGTGGATAGACGAAGGTGAACTAAATGGTGGTTACTAAGTATAAAGATGAAGAAGTGCCGATTATAGACCTTTTTGAACATTTAAAGAATCCTTGAACTTCTGATAAATAATAAATTTATTTATCTGTTCGTTATTATACATATTTAATGATTTATTTAAGTTTTATTATTGGAAATAAAAATACATCAAAACAGAACAATTTATGTACGAAACCGTTCAAATATTAAGTAAGCATTAAAGAAAGATGGGGGGGCTCTTTGCTTTGCTTACTTTTGATGTCGGGGGGCCGGGGTCTGGATGGCGACATGTCAGCAATGTTTATTTATTTAGCTTTTCTATTTTTTTTTTTTGCAAAATTTAATAAATTCTGATTTGAACAAAGATGTTAAACCTACTTGTCTAAGCTCTAAAGCGGAAAAAATCATTACATTTTTTCTATATAATTTGCTAACTCGCTCTCACGCGGTATTAATTATTCTTAATTCTTTCTAGAAATGGAGTAGGGGAAGTCCCGCGCGCATTGATGTTAGCCAAAACATATTCATTTTTATGAATATGTCTTTGTTAATACTGTAGAGCTTTCCTGTTTTTATTCTACTCGACGAGAGGTAAGTCTCTTAAGAAGACCAAAGATTCTAGTGTTCGAAATTAAAGAGTATATTCCTTCTAGATCGATATGTTTATTGATCAGTTCTTCAAACTTCCCTTCTATTGTTTCTATACTTTTACTTATCAACTTATTATAACAATTCACTCTTCATTACTATAAAACTTGTAAACTCGGGCATCAGCCCTCGTCCCCTTTCTCTGTACTTCTCTCTCTAGTTCTACTCAATTGTTATCCGCGAGCTCGGATTCGAATGTTTTATTCTATTCTAATTTGAAATTGAACGCGAACCCGCGAACCCTCATATACAAGCAGGGAGGTCGGATACCCCCTATGTCACCTACTACTACAATACCATTCGATTTGATGTGTCTTAAATTAACATTTCTTTATTATTGACCGAGGACGATTAATTTCAATTTACCAAATTCTTAATAAAATAAAACAAATACTCATCTTTGAAATGCCAGTAACATAATATTTAAATATAATATTAATGATTTCCTTAAATAAATATTAAATGCGAATTAATATCCTATAGAGTTCTTAAATCGCCTATTTTATTGTTGTAGACTTAATAATTGTAGTAAGTGCTTGCTCATGAATAACGGCAAATAGACTTAACAGATGCGTAAAGAAATATACCAATGTTTACGTAAACATGGGAGGAGGGGTGAGAGCTTCGCTTACTTTGGCTGACAAGAGGGGGGTTAAAAAAGACCAAAATTCTGCCTACGTAATACTTGAACGACTCTTACCATTAATCGCAGTACATGGTGTACGGGGTGTCGCAGGAAATATGACACAGCTAAAAAGTCGAAATCCAGAGTGACTTATGGATAGCCCCCGCCACAGCTATTGCCGCATTTTTGTGTAAAAGTTGGAGACGCGTGTTCAGACAATTAGTCGCATTTAATTATGGAGTCCGAAAAATTAACCTTTTATTGGCGAAAGATGGCGACGGATTTTATTTTTCGCGCGAACTTTCGTATAAAATATTGGGAGACATTTTGAATAATGTTACATGTATTGTGTTTAATATTACTTAAAACGTCGTCAATTTAACTGCTGGTCGGTCGGTACACACACAACGTCCCGCAGTATTTATTCCTAATCAGTTCAACAGATGTCTTTATTGACCTTTGTCTATCACGTCGATTGCCCTCGTCGCATCAATAGAAGGGACACGCACCGCGGTATGAACGGGATCACTCGACCCACTACTTAATGGTTTCCAGAATTTGCATTTACGTCACGCTGAAGAAGCCCGTAAGTCTTTATTGACCTTTGTCTATCACGTCGATTGCCCTCGTCGCATCAATAGAAGGGACACGCACCGCGGTATGAACGGGATCACTCGACCCACTACTTAATGGTTTCCAGAATTTGCATTTACGTCACGCTGAAGAAGCCCGTAACTCCTTCAAGTAGACGACATCAGAACACCGTCCCCGCGCCGCTAACACGCGTGCCGGAAACTCGACGCTTCCTTAAATTCTACGGAACTCTATTTGATGTGCAGATCTCTTCGGTGTGTTTCATTTGGCGTCAACAGCGTTAGCGTCCTGCAGTCGGTAGAGCCGCGCTGTAGACGACTCGGCTGCGATTTGGAAGTGGGTCGGCTCGACCCTCACAGAACATTCTGTGAGGGAGAGGTATTGTGTGACGATCATTATGATGATTAAATAATGTACAAATACTTGCTGTAATTAATCATAGTTATCTAATTTTTTAGTAAAATGCATTTTTTTTTATTATTCCAACTGGTATCTATTCTACAATAAAATAAAAATAATTTCTTATGAAACAAAATAGCTCCGAATATATTAATTATCCCAAATATATCCAAAATATTATGTTTAGAAGTTTATCGTATTGAAATAGATTGCGAAATCTTGGATCGAAAGCAGTAAGTATTTTTAAAATATTTAATTTTTTTACTCTGAGACGCATGCGCATAGTGCTCTCAAGCTCGTACTCCCGACTGAATAATTTTTGTATTTAGGGGATGTTTTGTCACTACAATTTGTCTGACTGATGAAATATAACTTTGTAATAGTTACTTTAATAACACATTTAAAAATAAGACATGTGAAAATGAGTAAATATTTTTTTTATGGAGTTTTAAAGCGTCTGACAAAAGTCCTGGTCCATGAAAAGTGTCTGACACTTAAGATATTATTTCACAATAACATTCTACAAAATATATATATATATATATATATATATATATATATATATATATATATATATATAATGAGCCAAACAAATTTAAGTAGAATAACACTTATTTCTAATTACCTGTCTCACCTGGTACCGGCTCAGGTGTCACAGGGCGAGCTCCACAGGCGCGCAGGTTGTCAAAGCACATGAGAGGCTGCTGGGAACGTAAGGTTTCATCTGTGTGAAAATAAATTATGTCCGATCGCTCTGGGATCTTGGACTAATAGGCCTGAAGGAGCAGATTACGCTATTGAGTTTCGGCCAGTGAGTGAGAATTCCGATGACCCACTGCCCTTCCTTCTTCTTAAAGGCAAGCAGCGCATTGAAATTTAAATTCATAATATTTTAGGTTATAATATAACATTTGAAATATATCATGATATTTAAAAATCCGGTGTTTTTAAATTTCCACTATTTTTGGTGTTAACGCATGCTCTTTACTGCCTTAGGAATGCTAAAAAAAATGTGTATTGTTTACTTGGATGTTTCGCATTTTGTTATGTTGTTAAGAGTATGACGCATCGAAACATTAAAACAGTCACAACATTCTCTTTTCTAAATAGTAGAACTATACTTCCTGAATATTTTAAGTGGAACGGGAGCGAAGGGTACGTAGTACCTACATCTTGCGGTCAAAATGAAGAGACTGGCCGACCTTCCGCCGACAGCGACATTGATTGAGAACGAGACTATAATAGAATAGGTGAATGAGTAGGGAGAAGAATATGTACAATGATCTCACCGGCAGATGGCGCGGTGTTTGCGCGGCGCCGTCCGTCGGCGTCTACAAAACAAAATGTCCGTGGCGTGACTCACGAGCGGCGTGCGCGGGCGATGCCGTATTTGTTTACAAAATAAATAACTTCACGGTTAATTCCCTGCGCGAATCTTCAGTCGAGTCATTCTCCAGAAGTTTCCTCGTTCGAGCTGTCCGCTTTTCCTCTCGAGTTTTCCTGCTTCAGTCGTGTTCACGAACGTCCGATCACGGAGCCGTGTTTCCGACGACGATAACAGACGGGTGTCTATTCACGATTCTGTGGCGGAATCGCGAAAATAAGTAGTTTAGAAGTGTTTCTCCTCACAACGGAGATGTTAAATTGTATAAGAGCCCCTCTCGCTGTCTCCTTTGAAAATGACATTTGACAAAAAGTCACTTAAAATTTATTTTGCATTAATACATACACTGTGTCCTTCTAACAACTGTTCTGGATAAAACCCGTTAATCAATGTGAAATTGACACCTAATACTTGGGTGTGAGGTTACTTGGAGCTGTAAAACAAACCAAGATTCTAAGTCAGCGTAATAAAAAAAATACGGTCTAAAATTTGTAAGTAAAGCAAAGCTTATAAGTACTTCCTGCTAGCTTAAAATCATGAAATTTGACAAAAAGAAAGGTGTCACATCACAAATTAAAAAAAAATGTGGAAGTCGTTAATTTGTAGTTATATGTGCATATATTTTTTTGATTACGTTTGCAATTAGAACATAGACTGTGATTTAGTCCAATAGGTACGTGGGGTAACATTTTTTACTTCCCATTATGAAAACTTAAAATTTTCAAGAATTCGGATTTTTTTTTTAAATCACAATTTTCGGAATTCCTGGGACTGATATCTCGCCAGTATCGGTATCGAGGACAAGCAAAACTCATCTAAACTCTTGAACGGACTGTCTACATACGTCACTAATTTTGTAAGGAACCCTCAGGGTGCGAGTCTAATTCGTACTTGCCCAGTATTTCAGCTTGAAATTCTGCAGCAGCCACTAGATATGAGTAGATCAAATTGATTTATATTTTGTCCTCGTGTCACAACGAAATCCTGGTCAATTGCACTTACGTTAGCAGCAGGCGTCAGGGCAAAAGTAAGTCAAGATATTCTGTTACACTGCAGGCGTCGAGGAATCGCGTATAACTTACAATACTATAGATTGCAAAGAAAAATTAAAGTATTTTGTTAGAACTTGCTGATGAGCCGGACGTATCATTTGATACGATCCATGATATATTTTTGTAAAATTCTCAAAACTGACTGATCGCCATCTTGGAGCTATGCCACGTCACTATGTGGCTCACCTGTGAACGAGGTCAAAATCAAAACCTGAAACTATTTCGAACCAGACTTTAATGCATGTAAAATGCACGCAAAACCTTTAAACCTTTGGCGATAGATCTCAATATATTTTTTTCAATATTAGTTTGGAATTGTGTATGCAACATAAATTACAATGTGATTATTCATTTTAATGTTATAATTCTCCAAAAAAAGAAAAACTTAGTATAATAATAAAAAGTATCTCAATGCGCGCATACTTTCTGCATAATTTTAACACCATGAAGTTGCACATTAAACAGCGAAAGACGTACTTTTAGAATAAAATAGATATATGTATATGAACTAACTTCACTCGCAAGTTACTGAAAACATAATTGGCATAGAGGACGGGTAGAGCCAGATTCCAACTGTAATTGTATTTGTTACGCCGCAATGTAACAAATACAATTACTTATTATACGTATGAATACGTATAATAAGAAGTTTAGCCATGAGCGGTTAATCGTTAATGTTGTTAATACTTTTTCAATTAAACATTTTCATGCAAATTAAAGCTGATGAAAAGTTCTTACAGGAAAAGATGCCTCAGTTGGTGCTCGTAGCTGGCCCAATAAAAGCACAGGTAAAAATTGCTATTCGAAAAATGAAGAACAAGGCAATTGGGCCATATAAAGTTTCAGCACAACTTTGGAAGACAACGCTAGATAAGGGCACAATTTCGCTGGTGAACTTATTCAACGTTATTTTAAAAACCTGTTAAATGCCGGATATGTGGGGAATAAGCGATGTAATACCCTTCTATAAAAACAAAGTTATTGCCGCCGATTGACGAAACTAGCGAGCCAGAAGGATAACATCGCACTCCTCGAAAATTTGTAAAAATATAATAAGCCAGTAGATTGAATCAGATAATTAAGCTAACGCCAAACCCATGTGGTTGTACAGCTGGTGTAGGGACCATGGATGCTATCCACTCAATTAAAATGTTTTAAAATATATATATATATCCGTCAAGATCCGTACTTCACTTTTATAGATCCAGAAAAAGCGTTCGATCGTGTATCGAGAAATCTCATATGCTCGGTGCCTCGAGGTCAATACATGCCTGAAGAGCAAGTACATCGACTTAATAAAAGATGTGTGTTACGACGTTACCACAAGAGCACGGAGTCCCGCGGGCTCAAGTGAAGCGTTCCCTGTGAGGGCAGGAGTATACCAGAGTGCCACCTTGAGCCCACTTTTATCTAAAAGGGTCATGAATCATGTCACAGGAGACCAACAACGACCAGCTCCTTGGACACTGTTATACGCTGATGACCTCGCATGTATTAGAGTTCACTGAGGAATTACAAACGGAGTTGACTGAGTGGTGCTACCGCCTCGAAAACAAAAGACGGAGAGTCAGCCGCAGGAAAACAGAACACATGTGCTGAAAGTTCTCAGGCGCAACCGCAGACTGACCCCCACCGCTGATAGATAACATCCCTATTAACAAACAACCAAATTCAAATACCTTGGGTCTTTGGTAGCCAGTGACTGGAGTACCAAAGATGACATCTAAAAGAGGATCCAGGCAGGTTGGTCAAAGTGGTGACCGTTGTCCGGTGTACTTGACCCACTAATGCCAGTCCGTGTGAAGGACAACGTTTACAAGGAGCTGGCCGGTGCGTAAGCAAGAGGAGAACAAGAGCACTGTACATAAATGCAGATGCTGAGACGGGCTGGTGGTGCGACATCGATGGACAAAGTCCGGAATGAACACATCCTTGAAACATTTAAGTTTGCTCCTATACAAGAAATCATATGCGAGAGCCGACTGCGCTGGTGTGGCCATGTGATGCGAAGAGACGATGACCATATAAATAAAAGAACCTCGAATATCTCCTGGGGAAAAAGCGGACAAGGTTAGCCCTAGTACGACTTGGACGAGTACAGTTCAGAAGGACCTAAAGACGATGGGCGCAAGGCTGACATGACGCAGAAGGGGAACAATTAACGCAAAATAATACGGAGAGCCGACCGCAAGTGATATGGGACAAAGACTAGGAAAACGATTTGCGTGAATACCAAAAATTAGTTCTTTCTTAAATGTTCCATAAGAACATAACCTTTAAAGCGCGTGTAGCGAGTACACGCGCCGACATATTTTTTCCTTTATCACATCACAATGGAATCCAATGCACGTGGACCGCTAACACACATTGAAATAATAGTAAAGGCAAACGAAAAACAATTCCACGAATAAATTAGCAATTATGATAATTAGTGTAGCAATATTTCGCCGTAAAACTATACGAACGCCAGATGGCGCCGCGGACAAATATTGACCATATGTAGTTATTTTCATATTAAATAGGATGTAAACAGAGCGCGTGCGCAGTTACACACGCGCGGACCAATTACGTTCGCTTCGGATTACACGTAATTACGATAAGGTGATATGTAAAATGTTGTTAAGGGGTGTAATATTTTCATTTATAAACTAAATTAAGCATTATGAAAATAATGTAATATGTATCTGAGCGTCTTTGATATTTTTTTAAATAGATCTACTAACGACCGTATATAAGAAATAATTCTAGACTAACATATAATTGAATCAAGATTAAAACAAAGCTCTAGACAAATCATCATCACGAAATTTGTTAACGCCCAGAAAGTTTCTACATAAATCCTATCCACCTTATGCGGAGTTCAGAGGAACTAAGACTTATCGGTTACAGCGTTTTAGAAAATTCATCATTTAAAGAATTCATTAAATAATGAAAATTATATGAACAATCCAATGTATACAGAGTTATTGAAACGCTTAAAAACGCCGTGTAGGCTTATCAGTAGAATCGGTTTATTCAATTTTTAACATAAAAGAATTGACGACATTTGGAATTGGGGAGTAGTGGTACTTTGAATACAAGTCCTTAAATGTTGAATGAATACATGTTTCGGTGTCATTAAACACGAAAACACGCTTTCATATAGAGTATGCACACACGATGCGTATTTTGACAAATAGTTTTTATCTCCTCTTTTTTAGGCTGGTTATAACTAAATAATATCAGAATGGAATTAAACTAAATATTCTGAAGTATAATAAAAAATACTTGATTGCCGTACTGACAACCCTACCAAGGTATGACTCTCTACCGGCCCGATATCATAGACAGAATTAGAGATATAAAGTTTCATTGTACGTTTAGCTTTCGAACAAGTACAGCTGTGTGACGATTAAGCCAATACGGTTGTGCCCATATGGATAAACACCTAGGCTATATCTAAGCATATATAACCTCAAAGCAAAGTTAGCATAGATAAGACTATTATTCGATAATAATGTCCTTTATTCCATGCGCAAAAGAGTTGATTTCAGAATTGAAATCAAAATTTTGAAAATTTGATATTATTTATATGAACAAAAAAATATCAAAGAATAATTGTGATTATTTATTTGTGTCATAATAATTGAACATCGTTACATTTTCAATCTTTTAAAGACATGAATTCTCGGATTCATTAGTATATTTTTTCAATTACTTACCCGTTGTAAATCCATAATACAAAACTGATTTTAAGTTTTATTTATTACTACTCTACGTACAGACAATGGTTTCTTAATTGGGTCCAATAATCTTCATCGACATTTGTTGTAACACAGTCATGTAGTTTCAAATATATTTTAAGTAACGAATTTGCCGAGATTAATGATCCAATGACCATGATTTATTTAAGTAAACAAATTTAAAAATAGGGCTAAAAGTAGATGATATTATGCCTAATTGCGAAAAGTCCTATAAACATATCTATATTTATATGACATGATCAGAGATGACTGAAATAGGCATTGGGACCTGCGTTTGGATTAAGGGCGAGTTCGGAAGTGGATCTGACAATGGAGTTAGAACTGAAATTGGAATAGGAATTAGTGTAGACAGAATAGATAGATCGATACAAAAGATCACGGAATTCACTTTATGTCCACGCAGTGGAAATCGTTGGCGAGTTACAATCATAAAAGAAAATATTACTCGAAAAATTTTAATCTTAATAAATCCCTAGATAAGTTTAAATTTGAACCTGTTTACATTACAATGTTCCCATCCGTTTGTACTTCTTTTTAGTATGTATTACCTGTAATATAATTTATTTTTGCACACAGTATTTTATGGACTGGCGAAACAAAAACTGAATTGAATTGTTCTGCAAAGATTATATTTTATTAAATAAAATTGTATTTCATTCTATAACACGTCTTTATAAAAATAACTACATATCTTACCTGAAAAGAGAAACAACATTTAAAGCTAAATATCAGAAATTCTTTCCTTTATTATATACAATGTTCTAGACTGATTTCACTCGTCTGCCTTCGACATAACTTCGTCCTAGCCCTTTCATAGGCGCCAACAACACCGCAGACGGTATACGTAAAGTATCAAATGAATACCCAGCAAATTCATATTCGCTATGCGCTTACATCGCAGGCGTTCACAGCAAAAAGGATAGTTCTTGTTTGAAATCGCGTCACCAGCGAGGGCCTGCCCTCGCGTGATGTCTTCATTTCAAATCGAGGGCCTTGTCCCGCACTGCGACCCGCACCTCTTGCGCGTAGTGATAATTAGAATTAATTGTGATATTAAAGAAAGACACACCGAGATAAGCACTAGGAAATGCTTCTTTCTCCGAGTGGAACGAGCGCACGGGGTCCGCAGACGTATCGAAATCGCGCCTCATATGGCGCAAATCGAATACGGGTCCCGCTGTTCCCTTTCGTCTAATGAGTGAAAGTTCCGGTGGCCCACTACCACCTCCATCTTCCCACTTCTTTTCAGTCACGTATCATATTCTGACCCAAAGGGATGCCATGCACTTGTAATTCTTAAGATATTTAAATATAAAAGCAAAATTTGATTATTGCAAACTGTAAATAAAAACTATAGATACTTAAGGAATAAATGTAAGAATAAACGAAACTTTATAAAGAATTAAAAATTATCAAGAAAGAAAAGTTATTCTAAGATGATATTGACAGGAAATTATACACTACATAAAATAAAATATCAGCATAATCAGAATAAAAGCGAGAGTAAAAGGACGTGCGATACTTATGTCTGGCTAGTCACGCACCAGCGGGTGACCGCCGTGGTGACAACCACGAAGAAACGGCGTCAAGCGGTCAAACCGCCAGAAGGCAGTTTGGAACGTAAACGAAATGGACGCGTTGGAGGAGCTCGTGTTATTTATTATTACTCCTAAAAACAACGAAAGAAAAAAAAGATACTAAATCCATCTTTTACTTGGAATACGCAATGAATCTGGCCAGTGCGCAAGTTCTTTTCGAGAATTAAAGAAGCAGGAAGACAAATTTTTCGGTTATGTTAGAATGTCTGTTTCGTCATTTGAGTTATACTCGAAGTTTTATATGACACCATCAAAGGACTAGATAGTGGACTTAGTGATTGTACACCACGAGAAAAGCTATTAGTAATGACAGTAAAGAGTGTTTACTAAAAAAAGTCTTCGTAGTTGTCATTATTTAATTTTAATCGCAGCGTGGATTCATAATCAAATAAAAAAGTAGTAAACGATAACTATTACTGAGTATTATTTTAATTAAAGATCTAAACAATCACATTCTTGACATATCTGGGAATACGTCGATTTAGGAGAGACAGCGGTGTCTTGATTCTTTGTTGAAGACTGTCTGCCGTGTTTAGGTGGAGCTGAGGGCGGCAGTAGCGCTGGGTTATTATTTCTAGCATACGATGGTGTCTGATATCCTCGAGACGGCCCTTGCTTGTGGTTGAACAGTCGCACTCAATCCCAAGTAGAGCAACAGTACCTAGTTGTCTCCAACGTTTGGGCTTCAGTGATGACTCGCGTTATTTGAGCGTTTGTACGCAGGCGCACGAGTTCAGACGCTTTTTTTATTTCGCTAGCCGAAGGCCGAAGAAAGTCTGTTCGTCTTCTTCGGCCTTTTTTAAACTCTACATTCTTAATTACGACATTAATCAATTCCACTCCTCTGTATTCTTCATTACTTTTTTCCGTTTTGACGATGGTTCTACAACCGGGTCATTGACAATTTCTACATTACATTCCTCTCATTTTCTTGTCTTTGCATGCTTGAATTAGTTTTCTTAATAGATAATACTAGAGTTGTCGCGAATACTCGCTATTATTCGGTATTCGGCATTACTCGACATTTTTTTTTATATTCGTCGAATACCGAATAATTCTAGTATTATTCGGCATTCGGCGAGTATTCGTCTAAAATAAATTTTTAACGAACAAAAAAAACTAATAACTAAAATAATCATTCTTTATTATTTTCCTTAATAAAACTAAACACAACATCAATAATTATTTATCATATTAAATATTAAAATTTAAAATTCTCTCCTGTGCCTGTCATTAGGTTTTTTAATTAATTAATATTTAAAATCCACCAGAGGCAGATTGTGATGCAAAAAAACTATTTTTTCTGCACGTTCGGGAGCGAGTCGGTTTCGCTTTTTCTCGTAAAGTAATCCTGCCTCAGAAAATAGTCTTTATAGAAATAAAATAAAAAATAGAAAAAAGTATTTACTTGAAAAGGGTTGCCAGCATTTAAAAAATTAAATAAATATATACGAATTACGTGCATATTACACATGAAACAGATTTCTCTAGCTTTATTTCTCACAACTTAAAAAAAATAAGTTTTAAAATTAAAATTATTATTAAAATTAAATAACAAATAAATGAGCCTGAGTTTAATGCTATATTTAATAGAAATAAAAATTATGTTTAATGTGCCTTATTTATGTCGAATAGTAATGCCGAGTTATTCGACTATTCGCCAAAGCGAATGGCGATTACTCGGTATTCGACTATTCGCTATAACAACTATTCGCGGCAACTTTAGATAATACTGTGTCATTTAAAACATTAAACTGTTGTAAAATATGTATTAAGGCTTTGTCTTAGCCGCTGATCCGCTGCTAGTAACGTTGTCTTTTAGAACCTTCACGATATTGTCCTTAATGTTCCTCCATTTCTTTTGTAACTCTTTTCCTAGAACAATACACAAACAAATTATTGATTTCAACCATAAAAGCAAGCTTTTGTGTAGAAATACTCGTATTAAATGTTGTCTAGAAGAGATTGTTTACAACGATAAAGATTAGCTCGTTTATGTCACCTAAGCTATAAATATTAACAATATTTATTGTTATTTTTGTTAATTATACAAGTACTTGTGTGAGATTTGCAAAAAAAATATATACGTACATTGCATTAAATAAATCGTTTAATAATAATGATATGTTTGTTTCAGACATTTTGCAATGGGTTGTACATTTATTGACCTACATTATACATCTAAAATTGGAGTAAGCGCTGTAGCACAAATGGTACGAGAATTTTGTATTGCAATTTATTTTGGTCTGAAAGATATATGTTTGCCTGAATAAAGAAAAGAAGCATGGTTAAAATTGCTAATGACTATTATGAAAAAGCAAATTTTTTTCGTTGCTTAGGTTTTGTTGATGGCGAGCACGTAGATGTATTGCGTCTAATAACAGTTGCTTTATGTTCGTTAAATACAAAAGTTTTTTCTATTTGGTTTTATCAGCAATATAGCTTTTGGTAAATTCAGTGATTCGTCGTTATTTCAAAATTCGGTTTTTTATGAAAAAAATGCAAAAAAAATCAATCGGATAATCCAGAGCAAAAATGCATTTCGCATTACCTAAGAATTTGATGCGCTCTAGGCAGAAGAAGATTTAGACGAAAAAAAAAAGACGATGCACTTTTGGAATTCATGCGAACAAGTTCCTTGTTTTTCATAGATATATAAATGTTCAATTCACTCTAACAAAAGATACCATCGAAGCCAGTCGTGTCCTGCATCATTTTATAAGAGACCGAGATCGGTTATAGTTTCGATGACTCAGCACCGTACTGTATACAGATAATGTAACAGGACAGCTTAAGAAGGCACGATTAAAGCGTGTTGTGATGTAATTAATCGTTTGACGAATATTTTATGACTGATGGGCGATTAGAACGGCAAAGAAATACGACTTAACTGGAAATATACATATTATTAAGTCGTAAGTTGCTTAACACACGTGCAGTTTCTTTTAAATAGGTATACGTAACAGTAATAAATGCTTAACGAGACTTTTCGTCTGTTGTCATCTCCTCTTTTCTAAAAACATCTACCATCCTTGTATGCCGCTCCTCCATAAATTCAAACGGCTGCTCGTTGTTGAATTTCAGTAATGAATTTCTCCGAGTCGAAGTTCATGACCGCACGACTCACACGCACGCAACTAAATCGGCAGTGGACGAGCCGCCAGAGCGGGTCAATTATGTTTCTTAACAAGCGATATCGATATGGATTTGAGTCGGTTCAAATGCCCGTCAAATGCACTTTTCATATTATGGACACGAAAAAGACGACGTCATTCCGATATCGGATCTGTATCGCCTAAAGCAGCATTTGTCGTATGATGTATACAGTTTTGACATTTGAGTAAGCGATACACGAAATCATTCACAAGAACTATAAGAATTGCACAAAAAGAGCAAAATATGGTAACACCAGCTAGATTATGGTAAAACCAAAGAGAGCTATGTCAATGTGAGACAGATGTCAAGTCGATATCGCTTTCTGTGAAACGGTAATGCCAAATAACAACCATAAGACTTCTATATCGACTACACATCGATATCGCTTGTTAAAACGTAATTGACCGCAGTGCGTATAAACAAGATGGCGGCCTGTCCAGCCATGGCGGTTGTGGTTCAGTGGCGGTTTAGTGCGCACGGCCACAAGCTATTGTTTGTTAAAATGGGGCATACGAGCGCCGTGATACATGAATAAATAAACAAACGATAGAATAGGGGAGAATGTAGTGAAGAGAAAATAAAATGATGCGGGAAAAGGCAATAAAAACGAAGACCTCTGCACGGGGCTCACCTAGCTATTGTTATGTACGATTCAGAGTCCAATTGGAATTTCTGTTACCTTTTCATACGATTGCTAAAGGTTTTTTATTTAAGCAAGCGTACGTTCCGAAGGCAAGTCTGTAGGGTGCGCCTTAGAGCGGATTGAAATCGATTTAAGAGGGGAATATAATATAATGGAAAGAAACGTCTGTCTTACGCCAAAAATAATTAATAACTAAACAATTTTGTCTTTGGAATATAACCAAATAGGCGCCAACATTATTAATAAAATCAAAACGATATCAATTCCGTAAATAAAATAGTTTTTAAAACAATGATCGTTTCATCGCGAAAAACTACTGTACCGATTTCGATAAAACTTTTTGTAAGTCATTAGACGTAACCGAGGGTCTAATATTCTGATAAGATTTGTCATTCTTTGTTAGCCAGCCATATTATTCTAACGGGCGGAACCATTAATAAATGTTCAAAGGACTAAGATGTATGTTGCTGAATCTTAAGGTTCCGTAGTCAACGAGGATATAGGTGTACATACTAATCATGCCGACAAAGTGGTGAAATAAAATCTTTAAAAGAATTGAATTTAACTTAAACATTAACACAAGCATACCGCTCTATTTTGAATTGTAATAGGTTTACATGAATATGCTACTGGATTATATTAATTAACTTGTTAAAATCAATTATAATAATGTAATGCCTCAAGGCCCAATAATACCCTCGATTTGAAATACTAATGTGGGAAGAAGTGGTAGGGAGGTGATGACGCTAGGTAAATACAATAAAAAAAATATATTTTTTTTTTCAATACCAACTCTACTATCTACCCCTTAAGTTCACTAATAATTAAAAGCGACTCCGCTAATTTATTTATTCCACTAATTTTAACTTACGCGTGAATTAGTTGAAATGGCTTTCGGAATTTATTAGTAAAATCGGTAAAATAGTAAGAACGTTATTTCCGACTTTGTCTGTCTTTAGCCAACATTTACTGGAATTTGATTCCCAAAATGACTAATATAGTATGTTAGAATAAGAAATTACTATTATTACTATAAAAATTTTTTACATTCGACAGCATAGTGACAAAAAAAAATATAACATAAAGATTTACGTCGAAACGGCAAATGTGAAAGAAGGATGTGGTTTCAAAGGAGATAGGGAGTACAGTAAAAAGGGATACGTCGAGGTGGTTTGGATCTGGAAGGGTGGAGGAAGGGACAGCCAGACGAAATGGGTGCAGAGAGCGAACGCGCCTGCTGCGAGTGAAGGGCGCCTTGGACGATCCCGCCATGTGTAAGACGCAGGGTGTAGCGATAAAGGTGGTTATAGCCATTTTGGGTCTTAGAACTACATTGAGATGCTACGGTGTACTGATGTGGACCAATCATTTCGACAGAGAGAAACCCTAACGCATTTGGTTCATTTCACCAAAATATACAGGGTTTTTTTTTTAATTGAATTAGTAGAATTATATAATATTATAATAATATTTAAGTCTAAGGAATTGTGTTTATTAAAATTTAATATTGTCGTCCCGTGTACAGGACGACAATATGTTATGTATTACAGAACATCGGTTGACGGATAATACAATGACGTTACTAACATCAAATTGTGAGAATCTGAAACAATATGAGGGCGGATCGCTATTTTGTTATGCTTTAAAAAAAAGGCGATAATATTATATATTGTCATTTTTTATAATCATTTGTTGATTACAAATTTCAAATACACCAAGACGCATACGCACTTTCTGTTGAAAGAACGATTGATCCTTCACGTATTGACTTAGAGGAATAGATAGTCTTTGCGTATACAGGTCTTCTTGACCTGGATTATTCTTCACAAACTCACGGACATTGGTGTAAGTGTTGTGTAATTAAAATAATGGTTACTTTTAACATTAATTCACTAGTGGATTTCATATTGCGAAGCCATATTTTACTATAATTTAAACCTTTCAACTTGCTTAATATATTTCTAAGAAAAGATTCACGGCATCTTCTGCTACTTGTGTTTAACAATATTTTTTATTATAAGAGGTGATCGTTTAAGCACGTCACCATTCTGGTCAAAAACTTGTCTTGACCGATAACCCTCGACATAATTTCTCAAAGGCCAAACGAAACCTGTAAATAAAGTTACTGAATTTACCTTTAGATTAAAAGAAAGTCTAGTCCAACACAAAACTGCAAATATCATGTATGAAAACTTTAGCAATACCATAATTAAAGATTTCCGACAAAAAAAAATTAAGCGCAAAGATACAATAATAAACTTATATAATAGAGTAAATGCTGAGAATATAGTGAAAATTTTGGGAATACTTTACACGTGGTATCCGAAAAGGTAGAGAAAAGATTTATTGTTTGTACAATGTTAAAACTCTTTAACTTCAACCCATGGTTAATACAGTACAATACACACAAACCATCGATCGAAGGTATACAGCATTGTAACCGAAGATATTCAAAAAAAGTTTACATAAAAACTAAAGCTATTACAATACTATAATTAAATATATTTTTAAGTCAAATGTTAGATATTAAGCTTAAAGTTCAAACAACAAAACAAATTCTGTGTGTCGCTGTAAGGTGACCGTCGACGTCCACGGCAAGTCGCTTTTATAATTTGCATGTCGTGGACGTTCAACATTTGTACAGTGTACATTGGAAGAGTGTGGATTACAAGGTCATTAACCGACTTCCACCATGTCTCCTATAATCACGGTATAATAATATAATATAAACTCACGCCTATTTCCCAAAAGGGTAGGCAGTGACTGTAGATCTCTACATGGTACGATCTTCGCATATCTCTCTCGCCTCACTGACAACCATCAATCTTTTGTGCAAGCTCGTCGGTTTCGGGTGCTTAAATTTGGCCCTTTTTTGATATCCCACCAATACGGTCTGCAGAGGGTTTTGTAGGGCGACCCTTGCCGACCTTTCCATCACATGTACGCTCTATAGATATATTTTGTCTGGCACTGTATTTATGACGTAAAAAAGACGAACAACCAGAAGGTCATAGCAGTACGCTCTGCTACACGTGAAATGTTTAGAACGAACATTCTATATAATAATCGGAAAACCAAAAGGCGAAAAAGGCAATTTTTTCGATTTTTTAATCTATCGATACAGTTATACTTTTGAGTGCATACCCTCACACTGATTTTAAAGTTTTCGATCGTCTTATCCCATAAACAAAGTCTCAGTTTTACTAATTCCAACGACATGCTATTTTAAAATATTGAATCAAAAAAAAAATTTGTAGGTAAGACTGCGAAAGTCAGCGTATAGAGTTGTGTCAGTTGTTCGCGGCCGGGGCCGGCCGTGGGTAGGAGGGAGCCAGGAAGTCACACACACGTCAATGTGGACCTCTGTAGCTACGCACTGCATCACAAAGATATCGTGATAGTTCGACGTGGAAGCTCGAAGCCTGCAATAACGTCACGGTGGAAGAGAATGTTCCGTGGACGTCCACGGCATAGCGTCTTCGTACGTGTCCATACATTTGACTGCCGCGTGCCGGTGTCGTGCCGTGACGTCCGCGGCGATATCGTCACGGTACAAAATTGTAAATGCGCCCTTGAACCAAAGAAGCGTCCGAATTCATTTCTGGTCATTACCATTTTTTTTTTGTCTAAACCGAAAAGTACTACTAATGAAAAACGAGTTTACGGTTTCCAAATTAAATTGTCAAATAATCAGAACAGCTTTTGAATTTTTCAAATGTAAAAAAAAAATCTGTGTTATGACGTTTATCTATAAAAGTGATCCGTTTTGTCACTTGTATTATGACGCCTTACTTTATGCTTTTAGCTGCTATATTTAATGAATGTACCGAAATAGGAATATTGCCGGATTTAATGAAATGTAATAAACTGATCCCCCTTTTAAGGTATATGTTAAAATGGAACATAATATGTATAGATCGATATCTGTTTCGCATACTTATAAACATTTTTTTTTAACTTAAGCTTGATCAGATGTTATCGTATTTTAAGTCAAATAATTTACTATATAAATACTATAATAATAAAATGAATAATACCCATAGTAGGTTTATAACTAAAATGAAAAGGTTATTAACTAGCTTTTGCGCGTCGCTTTGCGTGAACGTAATCATGTTTTGTAAATGGAATTTACGGGATGTTTTGTAACACTAAGGAGTTCAGGTGGCCCTGTAATGTACGGCCTTCATGGAGACACTCCGATCAGCCCGCTCGGATATATAGAATGTGTTGCTTAATTTTTTAGATGAAGCCGGGGCAAAGCTTTATCAAAATTAATATAGGCTGGCTGCTTAGAACTAATTTAGCCTTATATGAGTGAAAGAATTTTCGTAAATGATAATAGCCTATTTCGCTCACGGATAGTGTCGGTGGCGGGTGTAGAGTCGTCACAGTGATCAAGCTCTCCTGGTTGGGTCTTTGTCTTAATATTATGACCGAAATAGAGCCAATCCTGACTGAACCTCGTTTGTGTGATCTCCCTCGACGCAAAGATTGGATCTGCCCTTGCCATAGAGTATTTTTTAGAATCGGCTAAGTAGCTCAGTTCAATGCTGCAAATACGCACACGAACTCATAGACGAATGTCATAGACAAATTTTTTTCAATAACTTTACCATTGCAAACGTAATAAACCATTACATTGCGTATGAAATGTTTGTTTATACTATTTCTTTTGCAATACAAAAAAGAAATGGTTTAAAAAATATAAGCACATTTATAAATTTCGCTATAATATTTTTATTGAAAAATATGATGAAATTGTATAGGTCGCAATCAGGTGTTCCGCTCCGTGACGTCAGCTGGCGTTTGCACAGCAAATATTGTGCGTAGAGCTATTCGAATTAATAAACAGAAGGTATCATACCCCCCTACGTTCTTTTTGTTTTAGAGCGAGAGCTTAAGCCCTCCATGCCTGCCGGTGCGGGCCGAGTGCCTCCGGAGACCGTCATCACGGACGCGACGACAACGACCGGAGCAGGCGGCTTAACGAGTCGAGTTAAAAACTCATCGGTCGATTCGTTCGTGCATCGAGCGCGGTCCGGTCCACTTCGAGAGCGACACTCTTCACCAGCGATCCGCCGGTGCTCGTGGTCGCAATCACGATGCGGCCGGTAAACCCTAGAAAAATCTGGCCGATGCGACGAGCTTTGCTCTCAACGGCCGCCGGACCCCCGCCTCCTTCTCCATATCTTCCACGCCTTCGCCGGTTTCAGCCATTGGACGTCCACCGCTGGATTCCCTAGATGTCCACGACGTGCTATCTTAACCGGCCGAGCGTCGACTCGAGTCGTTCGTCCGGCGCGGCCGTTGTAGGGGGTGCGGCCGTAACGACAGTGTTCGGCTACTGCGGGTCGGCGACCGCAGTAGGGTAAACCCTTTTTTAGTCGGGTAGCAATTGTTGCCTCTAACTCTAGGCCCCTCCTACGATGCACTTTCTGATCAATCATAGAGGGTAGGTGGCATCCGTTTTGTGTCTCCACGAGTAAGGTTATACATTAGTTTCAAAATTGAGCGATTAAGCGACACACACAAAATATTGCCTGGTCACACACATCTAGATACCTTCACAGACCAACCGACGCAATATACAGTGAAGCTGTTATCTTTTTTTCCGAAGCATACTGTATATTTAAATCTATGCAGTGTTAAGCTTTTTCTAACTTAGTTCAAAAAGGTGTAGCCGCGAAGAAATCTACTTTAAAAAAATGTTAAGGGGATCCGATCTATATTAGGTGCATGCGCGCAAGCGACGCCGCGGCCGGCAGAATCGTCAAAAAAATTTCACCATCCTCGCGTCATTGTGCCCGCGTACATTTGCGTCGATGCGGACGCCATATAATTTAGGCCGTATTTGACGTCAAAATGAAATGTAAACATCTAATAAATCAATTTGGCGTACGCTTTTGAACATAAGCAAAAGGCTGAACGCACGGCCGACAAGGCACAATTAATAACGTGTTTGCGTCAAATATAATTCACGCCTTTGTTGTTGGAAGCACTTGTTTAAACTCTCGTTTAAATGAATTTCACGGCTACATTGTCTGG